>JARHVA010000178.1:0-600000 GCA_037957365.1 Torreya grandis
CTAATCAACCTCTTATTCTCCTACCTTAAAATAACCAACATTTTATTGCTCCACCTCTTACAAATACCATGGGAAATATCATTCCCCAACCCCTAATTCATAATAAGGTTCTTAAAATATCCAAATAAACCTTTAGCTCCCTTCATTATTTTTATTTATATAGGAAATATCTCTTCAATAATTAAATATGATGGGACTAAAGACCCTGCATCTTTCTTAAACCATTTGGTAAACTTTAGGAAGATTATATTCAAATAAATACCTTTGCTACCACCAAAATTCTAGTAAAAAAATTCACAAGGTATGTATTATAATGGTATAATCAAATCCCTCAACATTCCATATGGAAACTAGAGGATTTAGTCAATCCTTTAGTAAAAATAATTTCAACACAATGATCTTATAGAAAATTGTCTTGGTCACTTTATCAATGCTAAAAAATCCCGTTCTAAATCAACTCATGATTTCATTAAATGATGGAAAATTTTGACTCATATAGTTGATCATAACATGACTAATATTTTATTTAAAGTGTGTCACTTAAATATGCATGGTGCTCAACCATGCATGCAACTTTAGTTATTAGGTATTTTTAGGGTCAAAAGAGTTAGGTGTAATGGGAGTAAGGTATGGTGCACAAAATTTAAACACACTAACATGTTAGCATTAGTTTCACATAAGGTACAAAACTTATGTGCTCACCTAAAGTGTGGTAGTAAAGGGACCAATTCCTCATTAGGCTAGTTTCATCATGTTACAACAAAGGGGGTTTATATAGGGTTTAAGGGGTTAACGAGGTAGTTTGGCACAAGCTTGAGCAGGAGAGGGTCAAATCCTTATCAGTGCATGCAGGATAAGGAGTCCACATGGGGGTGTCCATTCATCTTGAGTTTTATAGTTAGTATTATGTTTAGCATGAGAACTCTTCATGGTGGTTAAGAGAGATAAGTGGCACAAATGAACTACTTACTACCAGGGTAGGATCCTAACTCATCAACAAACTATATAAGGAAAGAACATCACAACCATTCTACAACAATCTATCATAAAGCAACCATAATTTATATTCATTCATTGATGTCTTACTCTATTATAATAACTAGTAATAACCTTCACTAATTGATTTTAATTCTACTTATGCCAAAGGCTCATAGATGAGTGTGGCTTAAATTTTCCATTTGTCATTCAATGGGCTTACTCCTAGTATTGTTCCTCAATTCGCTAGGGCTTTGCTACAAAACTTAATCATCTTTTTCCACTCTTGGAGGTTTCCTTTAAATAGGTTTTGGCCACTCTTCTTGCTGACTAGATAGGTGCATACAAAAGGATGAGTAGGTGAGATATTGTTGACTCCATTACACCATATAGGACAACCAAGTGCATACCAAGTTATTGGTCATGGCAATTCACCTATTTACACCACTACTTAAACCTTCATATTTCTTGAGCCCTGAGCCACTATGTGTATTACTAGGCTAGCATGCCTTGAGGCTTGTGACACTCTTCAATTGTCAACTAGCTGCCATGGGGACTCCAAGAGTTGATCTAGTCAAAACCAAGGTGTACAAAAAGGGGTCCTTTACTTCCTTCAAGGGTCTCTGGATTCTAGGATGTGTCTTAGCTAGCATGAGACCAAGTCTTATAAAAAAGGGGCCACAAAATCACCCCATAAAAAATTTCTAATCTACCCCAGAGTATCCCTAAAATGCTTTAGATGTGCAGAATTTGGGCATACCCTATTGTAAGTCTTCCTTAAAATTCTCAAAGCCTTAGATGATGTCCATCAACTCTTCAATGGTGCCATCTGATTTTTTATATTCTTCCTCCAAAGTAGGTACATCTATGCTTTCCAATTCCTTTTTGAAGGCTTTTATCCTTTCCTTTGCCCTTCTCACCCCTCCATCCTCTCTTTCTTGGCCTTTTCTTCATTCTTCTCAATTTCCTCAGCCTCAAGCTGATTAATATCATTCTAAGTTAGGCTTGAGGCCCTTAAATCATTATGCCTCTAGTTTAAGGTGAGTGATACATCGATGTGGCCTTGATCCATGCCCATTTCTCCCCATTTCTTCAATAGTTCTTCCTCTTCATGGTAGGATTGAATGGAGTTACTTCTTTAAGCACTTCGCCTACTTTACTCATATTTTATTTGTATGCCCTATGTGATGCTTCAATTTTTTACTCTTATACCTCTACCATTTGGATGACCCCATTGGGCACCCTTTCCTTGGCCATCTCCTCTTTCTACTCCCTTCACTCCCATGCCCTTTTGGTCTTGGCCTCATAGGAGCCAAGTCTCCTCAGCCTGCACCTTATTTTTTCTAGCTGTGTATGAAGATGTGAAAGGGATTATTTACTAGGGGATGCCTCTACATCCTCAAGAACAATTTAGGTACCTTATCCCCATTCTTCCTCTTCTAATCCCTACTTTGGTGTGTCTTCTTCTAATGTAGGGGAAGGTGCTTTTTCTTTCTTTTTCCCCTTTAGGCTTTTAAAGGCTCGAGATGCAAAGTACATGCACTTCTAGTGTCACTCTATCATTGAGGCTTCCCCTTCTAAAGCTATCTTTAGATTCAGTCTCTCCTTTATCTCTTCCTATAGCTCCCCCCTCTTATTTTTTGGGATCTTCTTCTTTTCTTAGGGTACAGGGGTTCCTTCCTTGCCAACTAAGACTAGGGGGTCTCTTTGTTTCTTGATGCTAGACCCTATGCCATCATCCTTTATTTTGGGATTCATCACATAGTAAATTCTATAGATGAAGCTAAGGATTAGTACATCCTACACATGATCGATATCTATCTAATTTGAGGCATCCTCTTCATCTTTTGTCATAGCTCCATCTACGTGAGGAAATTTATGCCTCATTCACTAGCTTTCTACATCCAAATCTTAAATTGGTATGTCAAGGCTTTACATATTGGGGATTATATAGAGTGCATCTCTAAAAGATTCAATCAAGAAGGTGAAGGGAAGCTTCAACAATCCTAAATTATTCCCATCTTTGAGCTTTAGATGGAAGACATAGTAGTGTCACATGATGACAAAGGTCACCATTCCAAACATGCTCACTAAGAGCCCGTATGGGATGCACCACTCTAACCTAAAGGCCTCTATATATTTCTCATACCACTTTAGCATATGGGTCTTATACCTAGCACTGAAGGCAATGGGGTAGGTGAAGTCTCTATATTTATACGTTGGGCTTTCATGGTGTTTTTAGAATACCCACAAGTTTTCTCCTATGCCATTAAGGATTTTGACCTCTTCCATGACTATCAAGATGAGGATAGAGTGCCATCTAAACATCCCCTACATGATATATAACTCTAGTGCATTCTTGGTCATCTATGTAGTGATGAACTATTCCATGTTTAACTTTACCCCTTATGCCATGTGATATGCTAGCCAAAGATATGCCTTAGACACATCAGTCCATCTCCCTCTTGGGCATAGTTTTGAGCTTACTAGTCACACCACTACCCTTATGTCTGGGTCTTCACACTTAATGATGGGGAAATTATATCTTCCTTGAAGTAGTTAAGGATATTTTCAACATGCTCTACCTCCTCATCATCACCCATCAACTAATGGATGTCTTTTTTGGATTCTAGTAGTTTGGTTATCTTATTGATCAAGCAAGAGGATATTTTCATGTGCCTCTCTATGAAGTACATGGAATCTTCATGTACGTGTGAGAGGAGGAACTAACCAAGGTCCTCTAGCTTTCTAAAATAGGGAAACTCATAGAGTTGAGTTACACTTGAAGCCTTTAATCTATATCTAATTAAGACATCAAAAATTGCATCTCCCTCTGGGGTCTTGTGCCTAGTGTCTACCATCCAATCTTGTGTCAAGTCTTGATAGTGACTTGACTTTTGATGTTTGTAATCCCACAATAGGTATACATGCATGAATGATCACCAAGGTTTACCCATCGATACTTCAAGTAGGAACTACATGTGTTGGTAGAACATCTTAATAAATGATATGGCTTTCACCATCATAACATTGACCACTTTTACTACCTATGCCCTTGTCTTAGTGGTAGCTACTTCTTCTACTAGTTGAACCTGCTTGGGTTCAAGTCACATGTCTTCATATCTAGATTCCTTTTACTTATTTGTCATTTTGAATCTATTGGTGTTGAAGTGCGATAGTGTCACGTACTAAAATCCCTAATTTTGGCTTGGCATGAGTTACCTCTTTGAGCTTCTCTAGCCATTAATGGTAGCTTCATATCTATTTTGGTTCACCTCTTTTTCTCTAGTTTTGTTGTGCCTCTTCACTCATGATGCACTTTCTATTATGGTTTGTTGTACCAATTCCACACTTGATTTGCTATTTGCTTTATGATAATTCACTCTTTTAGGGTCATTTGGTTCTAGTTCTTGGTTAATTTAGCATGAGTTTTTAACCCTTTTCATTCACCATTCACCCTATTTATATTTGGGTAGGTCACCCACCATGATTAATCCTATCGGTCAGACTTGATTGATGGGTTTCTTAAGGGATTATGAGATCTTTGAGAATGTCATGTCCCATTTGCATTAACTACGTATCTTTATTCCATCATCACATTCATTATTTCTACCATTTTTTTGATGATATGACATCCTAATACAAATGGTCACTTACCATTTTTCTTATGTGGATGCTAGCCATCTTCAATGATCTCTTTTTGTGCATCTTTTTAGCACAACCTTTACTTCTCTTTTGGAAACCTGGGTACAACACCTCACACATGTGTAATTTAGCCTCCTTGGTTCCACTTCTTCTAGATACGCTCCTCTTTTAGCATTCTCCTTTGTCTTGGTTGATTTATCATGCATAATATTACCTTGGCCTATCTCTACCCCATATAAATTCCTTGCACTAGCCCTCCAGTGCTTGGTATCTTCATCCAATTTATGCACATTATAGGGAGTTTATATTCTTAACTATCCTATACTCAATGGATTTGAGCATATTCTCTACTCATCTTGCATCTAACCTTTTTAAACATCATATTATCTGGGTTTGTGCCTAACCTAGTTGAGCATATTCTCTTTTGTCAGTCATATGGTGGTTTAGCATATTCAAGGGTTCCTCTTTCCATCTCACAATGTACCTCTTATGTGGATGTTTGTTTTTCTATGACTACTTGATTTATAGGCTTTATGTGCCCACAACTTAGGTATCTAGCCTCATGCACTTGTGGCATAAGTTCTCAACTCACCTGATTGGATTTATGCATGGAGCAGTAAAACATAGGGATCTCTATGGCCATCTTGTGTAGCCTGTTACCTAACTATACAACAAAAACCAAAGAAAATTAAAGAATCACATGGTTTCACTCATACCAAACCTTATTTTGGTTAACTCAATTCAAACCAATTATTGACCAAAGAGTTAGAGTATCCTTCACCTGAGCACCACCCTATTTCTAGTAAGGCTTCAATTAATTACCATTTAAATTCCCTTGAATCATCTCATCAGCTAATGTGCACAATTTACATGTACCTATTTCTAAAATATGATAGATGACATAGGGATCCATCCATAAAATTTGTAGCTTTCCTAGTTACTAAAAGTATTTTTAATCACATATCAAAACTAAGGCTCCTTCGGTTAGCACCTTATGCTTGTTATGGTTGTCATGCCATTACTTGTCATGCCACCTCATTTGATGTGCCTTCTCAATTTGTTGACCCCACTTGGCCTAGGTGTGCATCTCATTAATGATGTACCATGCTCATGCCCATGTCTTCAAATTTCTATAGAAGGCATACACCCATAGGCCTCATGGCATGTTTTCTTCATAGATCACCCAAGTCTCTTCACAAATCTAGATGTGTGCAATTGGGTTGAAATTTCCACCATAGTGGGGTATGTCCAAATTCTCATTACTCCTACCAAATCTAGGGAAAATATCCACCTTTACATCCTACCAAGTGGGAAAGCTAGGTTTTTCCATGGCCCACTAACATGTTGTAGTACTCTTCAGTGTGTACACTAATGCACCCAATTGATCAACTTATTTTGTGATGCAAGCTTTGATATCCTACACATACTTTTCAATAGGATATCTTCCTTCATACTTTGGAAGTGCTACGACCTTTCCCTTACTAAGCCAGAGCACTTGCCTTCCTATCTTCTTGATGTAAGGGGTCATCTTCTTCTGGGGTCATGTGATTCTTATCAACCCTATGCCAAATAGTTTAGGTCTAGCCTTGTGTACTAGGTGTATTCAAACCAATTTTTGTAAGCTACATCCATTGTATTTGAGGCTAATTGGCCATCTTCCCAAGTGAGTGCCCCTTAGTCACTGGGATTGAGAGTCTTGGTGACCTATGCTATGATGTTATAAATGTGGTTAAACTCATCCTCAAGGTTAACACTCTCAATGTAAGGTGGCCCTTGGTCACTTGAGGGATGTATCACCACCCTCTCATTACCATTTTTTAAGTTCATATAGTGCTTCTTGAATCATATATCAACATTGTTTTCATAGCACCATGGCCTTACTAAGAGTTTTGGGTAGTTGCCTTCCTCTGCTAGCTCTATGACCTCAAAGTCAACCTAGAACTTAGCACCCATGATGTCCATTATGGTGTTATTTAAGATCCATATAGGCTACACTTGGGTCTTATTTTCCATGAATAATGTGTGTGGTGATGATCTCAAGGGTGGCCTCCCCATCTTCTCCTAGGCATTCTTGATCAGGATATTGACCTCTATGCTTGTGTCAACTAGTACTTCACAAAACAACCACCCATTGATGGTGGCATCTATTAGAGATTCCTAGTCATACTTAATGTTATAACTATGCCTTACTTCTCACTTTCACTCCATATGTGGTGTTATAATCTCTATTACCTAGGGATGGCTTCCAATGTTGGTGCTTTCTCCAAATGCCTTAGAAGCAAGTCCTTTATTAAGGGTAGGAACCCTTCCACCTATAGGAGGCAAGATCTTAGTCAACTCTTATAATTTAACCTCCTACTGGTCTTTCCTTCTGCACATCATGGTAGCTTATGCCTCCAAATCTCTAGCCAACTAGAGTTTGCCCTATAGGTCTTATATCATAGTCATCACTTGTTGTAAGACATTCTTTTGGCATGTAAGATTAGGATATGGCACTACTTTTAGATCAAGCTACATTATGTTCTTGGTATAGCTTGACTCGCCATATTCTAGGCTTTGGTCCTAGTTTGGCATGGTGGGTGGCTAAGTGGTGTGCCCACTATGCATTTTGATCTTCACCTTTGGAGGCCCTTTGGGAGTCTATTATGGCTTGGGGGCCCATCTTCCTTCTTTAGACTCACATTATACCATAGTGGCTCCTCTATCCACACCAAGATGACCTTGTGTTAGCTTCTTGTAGAGATCTTGGTAGTTTTTTCCTGTGTGTAGGCCTTGGCAGTACCCACATGTTGTGTATGTGGGGTAGTTATGTTTATAATGCTCAATTAACCCACACTTCTAACAAGATCATGGTGGGAACCTCTCTACACCATGTCCACCTCCTTAGCCTCACACTTCTCTTTAGTTACCATAACCCATGTTGTTCTAGCCATATCCCTCATTTCCTTGGCTTGCCTGGCCTCAACCTAAAGTTGTGGCTTAATTTGTGGTTCTCTCTATATTTTGGTGCATCTCATCGATGAATCTATAGTATACCATTATGTGTGTGTAGGAATCACACATCTTTTAGTAAATTATAGTTTTACTTAGCTAGCACACTATAATAGGGGAAAATTTTAGGAGTCATGTGCTCCATGGTAAACCTCAAAACTAGGGAGTATTACACAGACATTCCTACATAGGTAGTTTTTCTTATTATTCCCCTTTATCTCATAGTCAATGCACCATATCCCACTACAAGAGTCATGTGCCTATCTAGTAGTAAGCTTTTTTAATTGAGAGACCATCGATGCAACCTATGCTTCCATGAAGTGATTAATCCCAATGTCAATGCTTCCTACAGCCTCACCCTATAGCATAGCTTCACATGATTCATGGGTTTTCATGAAATTATTTATAGATAACACCCTTTAGAATGGTACTAGTAGGTTCCCAACAAACCATTACTCATGTTCGGAGGGGTGGATATCATTAGGAATCTTGGAGAGGAAAGTCTTGAACCATGCATCGTATAAGTTCACACTTTTGATTAACCCTTGACTGATCTCCTTGAGCACCATGATTATCTATTGTTCAAACTCAAGAATGTCAAACTCCTTTAGGAATTCTTCCTTTAACATGTCATAGTCAACCATATCCTAGTTTAGATCAAACTTCTAATACCAAGTATGAGCATGATATAGTAGGGTTGTCATGAACTATGTTTCCTTACCCTCAGGCTCAGTAATGCCCCAAACATGTCATTATAACTCAAATTTTAGCACATGCTCTATGGCATTTTCAACTTTACAATACTTAAGTAGATGCATGGCCATCTCAAAGTATATCTACTATGGCATTGGCATGGGATTTTTTGGTACCTAACCTCCTTATGTCTACTAGGGGATGGTCCCCCAATACCCCCATTGGTAGGGTTGATCATAAACCCTAATGGAGGAGGTTTCACTATAGATATTTATGATGAGGCTCCACTCATAGGTGGAACTATACCACTTACTACAAGTTATTACTCGATTGGCACGGCTAACATTCCTTGTATAGGAATATTTACACTTCTATTCATAGCACTTAGATTAGTGCCTACTTGGTTAGCCATATTATTTCTTAGCTCTTTGTATGGGATCACTTGTTCAATCATAAATTATTGATACAAAATCTTGGTCTAATCACAATTTATTAGGTTAATAGGTTTAGTTACAGTATTTCTATTCTCAAGGGGGGTCCAGCATATGGGCTTGTGTTTTAGGTTCAAAGGGGGTAGGTTCCTTTAGCACATCTCCAAGCACCTCATCTTCTAGGAACTCATTACATACCACACTCATTTGTGGAGTCTAACCATTTTCTTTTTCCTCCATCTCAACATGATTTGGTCTTTCAAAATATCCTTCCCCATGCCCTTCCTACTAGCTATAAGTCCTCTCGACACTTCCAAGTTCTAGGTCTTCCATTATCCTTCTTCTATGCTTACCATAGTTTAACTTCTAGAGATCTAAGGTGTCAATTTATTGTTCCTCTTCAATATTACCCTTCTTACACTTCCCCCTTCTTACCCTCACACTTTCCCATATGCATAAGGACTTTTAGCCTTCCATCCTTATGGTCTCTATCCCATAATCAACCATGAGCTTCATTAACTTGATGCAGAATATTCTAATGAATGTGCCCCTCAATTATTGAATAAACTCATGCTTTGCTTCTTTTTGGCATGAAAAGGTTGACACTATGAAATCTAACACATAAATATTCAAAGTTTCATCCCACCACTTATCTATGGTTCACATCCACACCTCATCTAGGATGTCTATCCTCTCTACATGCTTTATGGTCCACTAGAGGTGTTGTCCATAATTTCTTTATTAAGTATCAACATATGCAACCAACCATTTATATACATGCTTAGGTAGCTCATAGAATAACACTTTATATAATGGTTCATACAGATAAGTCAACACCCATTTTTGTGGCTTTTCTCTTTGACACATGGGATGCTTATGTGTGAACTAGTCTTCAAATTCCTCTAGCTAGCACTTGATATTCTCGAGAGATAGTTAGAATATCACTCTACTGTAACATTTTAGCAATGAAATTTAATGGTCCTAGTAATGGAACCAAAATATTTTAATTAAAGTGTGTCACTTAAGTAGGCACAACACTCAACCATGCGTTAAACTCTGGTTATCAATTATTTTTAGGGTCAAATGAGTTAGGAACAATGGGAGCAAGTTTTGGTGCACAACATCTAATCACACTAATGCATTGGCATTAGTTTCACATAAGGCACAAATCTTATGCACTCACCCAAAGCATAACATCGAAGGGACTAGGTCCTCATTGGGTTAGTTGTATCATGTTAAAATAAAGGGGGTTTTTATAGGGTTTAAGGGGTTTATAGGGTAGTCTAGTGCAAGCTCAAGCAGAGAAGGGTCATAGCCTTATCAGCACATGTAGGCCAAGGAGTCCATATGGGGGTGTCCATTCATCTTGAGGTTACTATTGGTGATGTGTTTGTCATGAGAGCTCTTCACAGTGGTTAAAAGAGCTAAGTGGCACAAAGGTACCACTTACTACCAAGGTGGGATTATAGGAAAAAAACATCACAACCATTCTAAAATAATTTATTATAAATCAATTGTAATTTATACTCATTCATTAATGTGTTATTCTATTATAATAATTAGTAATAACCTTCGTTAATTGATTCTAATTCTACTTATGCTAGAGGCTCATAGACAAGCATGGCTTACATTTTCCATTTTTCATTCAAAAGGCTTACTCCTAGTATTACTCCTTAATTTTCTAGGGCTTCACTGCAAAACTTAATCATCCTCTTTTACTCTTGGAAGTCACATTTAAAAAGGCATTAGCCACTCCTCTTGCTGACTAGATAGGTGCATGTTGAAGGATGACTAGAAGAGAACTTGTTGACTCCATTACGCCATATAGGAAAAGTGGGTGCATGTTGGTTTATTGGTCATGTTGGTTCACCTATTTACTCCACTAATTAAAACCTTCATATTCCTTGATCCCTCATGTGTAGTACTAGGTAGGTATGCCCTGAGGCTTGTGATGCTCTTCAACCATTAGCTAGTTAGCATGGGGACTCTGAGAGTTGATCTAGTCAATGCCAAGGTGTAAAAAAAGGGGTCCTTCACTTCTTCCAAGGGTCTCCACATTTTGAAATGTGTCTTAGATAGTATGGGACCAAGACTTACCAAAAAGGGGCCCCAAAAATTGATGATAACTTATTTAAACTCCTTATAAATGACTTAACACCTTCCCTTCAATATGAGGTTCAAACCTTTTCTCCTCAAACTCTAAATGATACAATTGATCAAGCTAAAAGATAAGACTTTCTTATGAAACAATTTGAGTGAAATCTTAAATCCATCAAGCAATCTTTCCAAAATTCCATTAATGTAATTATTAATAATCTTCCTTAAATAAAAATAGGAGTAGTCAAATTGGATAACCCCCAAGCTTCCCATACACCATTAATAGTTCAACAAATGAAGTAATTATTATCTATTCTAAACATTGAACCTATACTAATAATCCAACTACATGGGATAATCTTAAAAAAATTATTGGTTTCATGAAAATGTGGGTCATTCTCATGAAACATGTTGTCAAATCCTCAAATCTATTGTTTTTTTTTATGTTAGGCAATACATTCAACCATGATGTATGATCAAAATGCATCATCATGGTTATTGTTGACTAAATTTGACCCTGTGGGTCAAATTGGGACCCTTATAGGTAAAATATGAATTTTTAGATGTTTTAGGGGTCTAATATTTTGTAATAGGGTAGGTTATAGTGAATTTGATTTAATTTGATGTCTTATTAGCCTTGGTCATTAGTAATTTTAATCCTTATGTCATTTTGAATCATTTAGGAGCCATTTAGGGGTCATAAATGCAAGTGGCATAGGTTTCACAGTGTCCAAGTATCTTAGTTTCCATTCAAATGTCTAAGAAGTTAGATTCCATATCAAGATTATCAATCCCATCTAAATCTTGTAGGTTATCTAATTGAGAATCAAAAAACCAATTGAAAAGGGAGGAGTTTAGCACTTATACAACACATAAGGGAAGGTGACACATGGGAGAAGGTCATGGAATTCCTCTTCAACTTTCTCAAACTCAATTCTACGTTTGAAATGCTCTGAAAGTGAAAGAAAATGTCTAAAATTTTTCTACTCCTTCACCCTTTTAAAGACACTGAAGTGGTCAGTAGGTTTATGCTTGGTATGGATAGTTGAGGAAGTTTCAAACCAAATGCCTTTGGGAGGTGAAATTACACTCATAGAGATCCATTTCCATAATATGAGTTCAATTATTGGTCAACCATATTTTATTAATCATCTCTACTATTTCATGCACCCTATAGGTTTTTCTTTGGTTTGGATGTTTCATACATTCCAGCTATTAGAATTGACTCTAAAGGACATGAAAGTATTTACATCATACTCTCCATTCTTGATTTATTTTTTCTAAGTGTTTTGATATGTAAATCATCTCAAGTTTTCATATTTCTCTCATTGGAGATGATAGGCATGTTTCTAACATTTTAAGATCTTCATGCTTTGATAATGGTTTATAAAGGTGATGATAGGTATATTTACATGTTTTCAATGCCCTCTTAGTCTCCTTTTACTTCTCAATCTCATTCTCTAAACAATGTTCCATGGTAATGTACTAATAAGCACCATACAGTTAGTTTGTTTAAAGACTATCATACATAGTCATCTAGGTGATCTATACAAGGCTCTAGATCACATCCATGGAGTTATGACTATGTGTTTCTCTCAATTTTTTTTCATTTCTTTTAAAGAAGAAGTAAAAAACTAGTAATAAGGGTGTGGTAGAAGAACTTGTTTATTTATGCATGCATGATCTAGATAAGCATGAAGAGATCCTCTTTGTCTTAGGAAGAATGACTTAGAGATAAGAAAGAACTCATGAAAAGGGGTTATTATATGGGTAGCAAGGTGGATTGCCTATTGTGAGCTAGATCCAAGAAGCATGAGGTCCTAAGAAGCTATCAATCCACAATCTTAAAATAGTTAAGTTGAAAGAAATAAGGATGAAATACTTGCATCAAATGATAGAAAAGACTAAAAAAGGATACAATAGGAAATAAATGTTTTGATAAATAAACTAGACTAATTGAGCATATAGTGGGTCAATACTAATGCTAAATAGGTCAGGTTAGGTTTAGAAAATAGGTGAGGTTTCTATGAATAGATAGGGAAATAGAAAATGGAATTTGGGTGAGGGTAAGTAGGTGGAAATAACTTGATATTATTTCCTACTAGAGTGACCATTGGTGGTTAGGATGACCATTGGTAGTTAAGTTGATTGTCAATAGTTGTGTGATCATTGGTGGTTGAAGGTGATTATTGGTGATCAAGGTGACCATCAAAAGTTCTTGTAATATTTGGGTATGTTCAAAAAAGAGTTGAAAAATGGATATAGTAAGATGTTGAAGGTCTACTTGGATTCAAATAGCATCAAAGGGTAATAAGCAGAGGGGTTTGGATCAAAAACCAAGTAATCAAAACTTGAAAACCAAAAATATACTTAACTAGTTGCTTGATGGTTGGTAGTTGACCCTGGAGTAATTTTGGTAGAGTAATGGTACTTTGCCTGAAGAATAATTTGAGTAGAGGTTCAGGTCTCTATCATGGTTACTAACTTGCTAAAGGGAGAACCTACAAAGAAATTTGATAGCTCTTAATGACTACTGGTTGATAGCCTAATTATTAAATAGATGAATGCTTAGCTGAATGGAAAAAAATCCTTTTCACTTACTACTCCCCTCCTTTTATAGGCAAAGAGAGATGGAGGTAGAAGGTTCTATAAGAGGTTTGATTGGTTGCTTTGATGTGTTATTTTTCCATCCATATTAAATTTTGACATGTTAACTTTCACATAGCTTGAGTGATCTTTGTTCAGATAAGGAAGACTTGATCGTTGACGGTCAGGGTGACTATCAGTGGTCAAGGTGACCATCAATGGTTAAGGATTTAAGGTTAAGTGGGTAAAAGGGAGGGTTTAGTTAGTTGGTCAAACTAACCATGGTTAGGCTCAATTAGGGGTCAAAGGGTCAAATTGGTTTAAAGGGGGACCTAATGTGGTCCAGGGGTGTTTTGACATTTGAAACTATAGTGTATAGAATTTTGGTGTCTATATTTTGCCACTTTTTGTTATGTAGATTTGAGTCAATAAGCTATAAAAAAAAAGGATTTTTGGTCAAATTTTTGGTTTCCCCAAGTATGGGAGGAGGTGTTCCCCCTCAAATCAAGAGTTGATAAGGTGAAACCAAATCAAGTGTGGGTTTGATAAGTAGTTTATGGTAAGTCATGAGGTTGGTGATAATAGTGGTTGGGCATTAGAAGCAAAAACATGCACATAAAATATGACTAAGTATGATAGTTAAGATTGCATAGAGACTAAGTTTCCATAGTTGGTAAAAATAAAGGTTGGTTCTAGAAGGACTAGTGATGGGGTAACTAGGCCACAACATTAGGCATAGCTGATCAAGTTATTCCTATCAAATCTCCTAGATAGGGTTAGTGTTTTTGTAGGTATCGAAGGTAGCAAGTGTTATTTGGAAAAACATAAATGGTCTAGTGTACACTAGGTGGTGTAAATTCAAATGTTCAACATGATAGTATTAGTTGGTGCAGTTAAAAGGACTAAAGTAAGGTTGTTATAAAATATATGATAGTTTGGGACAAAATGGCTAATACCAAAGTGGATGTGGTTGGTATGTTAAGTGGAGAAGGTTATCTCCAAAAGTTGGAATTATGATATGAGTGAAAATGGTTTTTAAAAGGGGATATCCTAACCATTAATGGTTAGGGGTCTCAAAATTGACCATCGATGGTCACCCTAACCATTAAGAATCAGGGTAAACCCCTAAAAGTATAGAAGATAAAAAGTAAAAAGGGAAAGTTATTTTCACTTTTTCTTTTGATTTTCTTACTCCCATGTACTTGGAAACTTTAGAATTTTTTGCAAGAGTGTTGATAAGGCTATCACTTATTAGTCAAATAGTTGATTCATATTGAGTGGTTGATTACTACGGTAGACCAAAGATGCAGGGAAGATAGGGATGTAGTCAAGTAGTAGGACCCAAGATCCTGCCTCAATGATGATCAAAGAATAAGGTAGGGGCTACACTAAATTAATAGAATTGATTGATTTTGGTTATTTTGGTTAAATTTTATTGAATTTGTGGTTGGTTTGGAGAGGGTTTTAGGTTGACCTAGGTTTTACATTGTAAGTTATTTTGGTTAAATTAGCAAATAAAATTTAAAATTAGGAGGGTAGGTTGGTTGGGGGTAGGTTAGAGGACATAGTTAGCTTAATTAGATGTTGGAAAGGGGTGGTTAGGTGGGGTTTTGGGTATATAGGCTTGGGTATTTTCCATCAACAGTCATATACAGTGACCATTGATGGTCATATCTAACTGTCAGTGGTCGTAGTTGATCATCGGCTGTTGAAGACCATAGACTAAATGGTCAATAGACCATCGATGATCCTAGTAAATGTTGGTAGTCAACCAAAGGGTAAATTGATTTTGATAAAAAGGTTAAATCTAAGGTTGAGTAAGAATGACCCAATGGGAATTCTAAGGGTAGAAAAATAATATGTTTATATAGTTTAGCTTAGGTGCAAGGTAGGTTTGAAAATATGTTGATGTAATTTGAATGGGGGGAAATAGGTGTTCTCAAGTAGGGTGAATGAGGTGAAAAGAGGTGAATATTCATGGCTAGATTATTTAAATATAAAACTAAGTGTTTTTTCTAATGAATTTTATGGGCATGAGATCAGATCTAGATATGGGATTGGGTCCTTTGAATCTTTGTAGAGATCTATCAAGGGATGATGGATGATGACTAGATGTACATGGAAGAGGTCAACCTTGACATAGTGATGCACTTCATGTGTCATGAGATGTTATGATGATCATGGCCCTCATTAAGATATGGGATCTATCCATGAACACTTTTCTCCTATCGATGGGTGATATGACCATCCTACTAAAGCATGTACATAGGATTACATAGTTGCCCATTCAAGGGGAACTGATATATCACATTGAGAGTGAAGAGAGGGATGAGCACATGAAGCTCCTATATGGTAAGGATCAAGCCTTCACCAGGTGGCATGCCAATGGATTTAACTATAAGCCTTTGTATCAGAGGGTCAAAGATGACAAGAGATTGATGACTATGATGATGATGGTAGTCTCATGTTTTACATTGCCAAATTTAAGTAGTGGGCAGTTTCTTTCTCTTATATTAGGTATTTTGGTGGAGATTTTGTTGGGTCAAATAGTTTTTAGGTGGGCACCTATTTTTATGGTATAGATAGATAGGGAGTTGTCAGGGTTTAGAGCTCATTGTAGGTATGTCATTAGTGTGCGGTTTGTGTTGCATTGTTGGGCTTATGAGCACATCTAGGTTCTAAGACTGATGGGGCTACCATGGGAAGGGTACACCCAGATGGAATTTAGGGTAGGTTTCATGTGGTGGAGTGATTATGTGCTCAAATAAACTAAAGGAGGTGCTTGATATATTTATTAGTTCATGGGGGCATTAGAGGCCTTGGTGGTTGGAGATGTTGTTTAGAAGTCATATGTTGGCTTCCTTAGGTGGGCCCACTATACTCAGCACATTTTATCAATGCAGAGTTATAGGTGGATTTTTGGGAGAGAGGGTGAGACTGAGCTCATCCCTATTGATAGATTTCATAAGAAGTTCAAGTTAGTACAAGGGATTTGATGTCCACTCCTGAGGTACAGATGAGAGGATACTAAGTTTTTACTTCCAACACCATAGCCAGTGGAGATGATACTTGATTTTAAGGAGCTATCTACCAGAGTAGAGATCAATGATATAGGTTTTGTTAATGGCTATGTAGCATGGTATCAAACCCTCTATGCATCTATAGATTTTGTATGAGATGATGGGGGCTATGGATGTGGACCTAGTTGGTGGGGTTCTATAAGTATAGGTATAAGGAGGTGGCCCTAATAGATAGTCAAGAGTGGAATTAACCACTACACAAGAATAGATCATAGATTTATAGGGGTAGGTGGCCATATTAAAAGGCTAAGTTATGACTTTATAGGGTTAAGTTGCCACTGTAATGGATGAGAGGGACCAGGTGACGACTTCACTAGGCTTGGTGACTTAGGAGAGAGATACTTTGAAATAGAAAGGAAGAGTATATATAACACTATTAGGAATACTAGGTAGTATTCTTATGGCATGATAATTATCCATAGTTGAGTATTTGCATTGTTATGAAGCCATAGTTTTGACATAGTATCCACATAAACCCCAATGGGATGAGTACAGAGCTAGCTTAGCATGTGATGCAAGTGTAGTGACTTTGGGTTAGTGGGTTGCTTCAGTGGGCAGATAGGCATGCACCTTAGGGGGGAAGGCACCAGATGGCAGTAGTGCCCTAGGGGTATAGGATATGATATGATATGTATATGATGCATATGATTTTGATATCGGCTTGCAAGTTGATGCAACAAGATGTATATGTTTTGAGAGAGAGAGATGCACATTATATATATGTACCATTTGATGTTAAGGAGACATGATGTATATGATATGATATATATATATATGATTTTATGGTTTAGGGTTCATGGTTTTGGATGTTTATAAATTGTTTATGATTATGTTCATGAGATATAGACTCACTAGCTTAGGCATGTGATGATTATAGAAAATTTGATTTTTTTATTTATATTTATGATGTTTTGATTATGGTTATTTATTCATAGACATGGTTACGATGTTATGATGATGGTTATGATCATGGATATGTGATGTGGTTTGTGGTGTTGATGTGGTTTATTATTGTGATGTTGTGATGTTTTAATTATGGTTATGATCATGGATATGATGATATGATTTATATTTTATTTTTTTGATGATATAACATAAAGTAAGTATAAATAACAAAACTAGATGTGTGAAAAGAAATGAAATTCATGAGACATATGTCTATGTGAATGCATGAACCAATTATGAGAGGATACGAAAAGGGCATGATGCTTCTTCATTGGTAAGAACTAAAAAAAATCAAATATAGATTGGCTTAAGTAATGTAATCCCTTTGAATGCTTCACATTAGCATAAGATGGTTGGTAAAAAGGTGTCTTGATCACATCATGTTAAGTAAGCTCTGAATCCCTTGATTTGTAGATGGTCCAAAGGGAAGATAGGTGATAAGTGATGTTAAGGGGAGTGTAACCCCTTAAGGGTTTTCCCTTTCTATAGGTGATCTAAAAACCATAATAAACAAGTCCATGTTTGAATGCAAGGTGTAGACTAATTGATGCAGGAAGTCAACTAATGTTATATATGAAAGCTGATTATAGTTTTCTTAGGATAGCTTGTTCTTGATTTTGATATAGGGTCTTTTATTGTTTGATTTTTGATAGGTTTGTGAAGATGATTCATATGAGAAGCTTCAAATGGTTTCTTTAACAAATTTGACTTATCCATCCTTTAAGTGAGTGGTCCAAGTTTTGGATTTATTCATTTGGTAGCTATCCTTCAAGGGAATAGTCTATTTTTGTAAGCAATTTTAAATTTTTGGATAGTTGTCCTTCCAGGGAGTAGTCTGCATGCTAGAGCTATTTGACCCAAGTGATATTTAGGTATCCTAAATTGTTTTGATGCTATGTTTGACATGGAAAAGTCTATTTAGGATTAGAGGTTTACCTTTATGAGGGAAAAAGTCAGAGCATAAGAGGTTAATAATAGGTGAAAAGGGTGGTTTTGAGAGACAATGATCATGGGATTTTGTCTGATTAGGGATGAAATATATCCATGTGAACCATGCCATGGGTAGCACCATGGTACCCATATTTAAGATTAGGCTATGACTATGATGATCAATCATATGGTTCTATGTTGTAATTAGTTGTCCTCAAAGGGATGGGATGAAGGTATGAATAAGGTGAAAATCTAATAAATAAAGGGAAAAGCTTAAGTTAGACAAAAGGTGAATTTTATCCCTATTTAACAAAATAAAGGATGTATATGTGAAGCATTGAGAGGCTCAAGTTCTAGCTTGCCTTTAAGAGATGACAAATGATAAGTTCATGATCCATACTTGTGGGTTATGATGTATGGTCCACTCCAATTTTAAAAAAACTTACCTTTACTTGATTTTCTCCATATTAGTCACATGTTGATTTTCATTCAGGATGAGGTCTCTAATGTTGAACTCTCATTCTTTCAAGTATTTATTATAGGCATGCTCGATTCATTCTTGATAGACACTAAGATGGTTAAGCACTATTAAGTGGTGCTCATCAGGTAGTTCAAGTTGTGTTAGATGCTCTTGATGATAGTCACCCTTAGATATGATGTCCTATAAGGATATGTGAAGAGAGGGAATCTATAATTTTAGAGGCAAGATTGCCTATGCTTTGAAGGCTAGAGAGAAGGGGGAAATACCCATCGAGGTTCAAATTCTAGTATGATAGGCCCATAAAGTGAAAAGGATATGCAAATGCCAATCATAACTAGAAGCACTGACCACTTTGGTTAACATCTTATTGAGGGTGTTGTTAGAGGCTTCTACCTATCCATTCACTTATAGATGATAAGGTAAGGAAAATCTTAACTTGATGCCAAATATGTAACAAAGAACTTGGACTTGTTTATTTTTGAAATATTTACCATTGTTGATGATGATCTTATGGGGAACACTAAAATGACAATATGATGATTGATGATGTCAAATATATTTTCAACATTTGTCGAGATGATAATAATAACCTCCACCCATTTGGTGAAATACTCAGTGGAAGTGATGATGGAGTGGTGCCACTATGAGGAATCCCAATTGACTTTCCCAATGAGATCTAGTCCCCATTTTGAGAAGGGCCAAAAAATCTTAGATACTTAGAGGCCATGGGCATGTGCATGATGTAAATTGGCATGTTGTTGACATTTAACACATTTCTTTACATAATTACAATAGTCTTGGTTGAGGGTGGGCTAATTGTATCCAAGGTGAAGGATACATTTAGTGACATATAGATCACTAAAGTGTCCCCTATAGATCCCATCATGTATTTCCTTGATAGCATGGGAAGCTTTATGGGTGTGTAGACAATAGATAAGGAGGTCATCAAAACCACATTTGCAAAGTAATCCCCCTAGTATGGTATAACAAGTGGTACTCTAAACAAAGGCTCTTTGGGCATTCCTACAGAGGTTAGGAGGAATGATGTTGAGGTTGAGGTAGTTAAAGGTTTACTTGTACCAAATGGATTCTTCAACACTACAAATAGTAGGGAGGTTGGGTTGGATATAAGATGGTGTGAGAAAATGATGAATGGTGACAAACAGTTTAGAATCAATAGGATTTGATTTGATTTGGAAAGCAAGGGAAACTATTGTATCCACAAACTTATTGGTAGATTACATAATAGATTGGATAAGGTAATGATCAAATGATGATAAGAGTACATCTACTAGGTGTTTGTACTATTACAAGATATCAATCTTACATTGGTAGGATGCATTGACTTAGTTAACCACAAGTTGGGAATCACCAAAGATATTAATCATCTTAACTCCCAAGACTAGAGTAGTTTTTAGACCTATTACTAGCACTTCATACTTAGCCATATTGTTGATATACTCAAAATCAAGTTTTAAAGAAAGAGGAAGAGGTTTTCCATTGAGGGGAATGAGAATAACTCTGGCACCCCCACTGTGATGTCACTTTGAGCCATCAAAGAATGTGGTCATTTGGTAGGTGATGTCCTCTTGGGAAAGAGTCATGATGGACTCATCTAAAAACACAAGAGGAAGTGGTTGGTTGTCTATAAAATGATCTTTTATAAATTTATCAATAATGACTTTCCCTTCAATTAAATTTTTTTGGAGGAACTCAATGTTAAATTCAGCTAGGAGCATGAACCACTTAACCATACATTGGTTTTGGTATGGTTTAGAGTGCATATACTTGAGTGGGTTAGTGTTGGTGATGACAAAGGTTTTATGATTGAGGAGATAATGAGAAAGTTTGGAAGCCACAAATACTAAGGCAAGGCAAATATTCTCTATATGGATGTATCGAGTATCATACTCTATAAATGTTTGACTTATATGTAAACAGTTTACTCTTTGTTTTGTTCATTACAGTGAGCAAGCATGGCCCCTAAGGAATGGTCAGTGGTAGAGATATAAAGATAGAATCATTAGTACTATTTATGAAAGATAAGAATAGGTAGAGAGAAAAGGTATTCATTGAGAAAATTAAAGGTTGTTGATAGTCCTTAGTACACTTAAAATATGTATCTTTCCTGAGAAGATGATGAAAGGGTTAGAATCTATCTGATAACTGAGATATGAAGTGATGAATGTATTGGAACTTCCTTTGTAGACTATATAGTTTCTTAAGGTGGGTTAGAGATGGAATTTTGAGGATTGATCTAACTTTGGTAGGGTCTACTTCAATTCCTTGAAGAGAGATGATAAAGTTAAAAAGCTTTCTAGATAGGACCCCAAAAACACATTTTTTGGGGTTGAGTTAGACATGGAAAAGGAATAAGCATTCAAAGATAATTTTAATAACTTTTAGATGATCCTTTCCATATTTATATTTCCCAAATAATTCATCTATATAATCCTCTATGATTTTATGGATGAGATCATGAAAGATGCCGGTCATCACATGTTGGTAGGACACACCAACATTCTTGAAACCAAATGGCATGACCCTATAATAAAATGTTCCCCATAGGGTTATAAAGGAGGTCTTATGTTTATCCTTGGGGTAAATCAAGATCTGATTATATCTTGAAAAACCATCTATAAGAGACATCTCATGGCCGGTTGTAAGATCAACAAGTTGGTCGATTCTAGGCAAAGGAAAGTCATCCTTTAGACAAGCAAGGTTGAGGTCATGAAAGTTAATACAGAGGCAAAGTCCCCTTATGGGTTTGGTGATGGGGATGATATTTAAAAACCATTGTGGATAGTTAATGGGTTGAATGAAATTAATAGATAAGAGGCATTAAAGCTCTTCTTTGACTAGAAGGGTGATATGAGGGTGCATATGTAAAGCTTTTGCCTAAGAGGCCTAGCATCAGGATGGATGAAAATGTTATGGAGTGATATAAAAGGGTTGATTCTTATAATATCCTAATAATACCAAGAAAAATCTATTCTTCAGTCATGAAGGGTAATTGTGTTTTTCTAAAGAGACTAAGTATTGACCAATCTTTATAATGTGAGGGTTATCTTAAGTACCCAAGTTGACATCAATAGTGGATTCATTCAACATGGTTTGGTTATTAAGAGGAAGGTATTTATGGATAAAATAATCCCCCAAACCCAAATAGGTGAGAATATAATCCTTATCCTTATGTTAGATGGTATTAATGGTAGGAGAATAATTTTCTACTATTTTAGGATGAATCAGCGGAAAGGTTTTAGTTTAGCCATCTTTTTGATAGGTCAGGAGGCCCAAACTAATGGAATTGACTAAAAAAAATTTAGAAGGGATGGTTTTTAAATCCTCAAAATTTAAAGGAGGTGGGGTTGGTGAGGATGGAACATCCTTGTCAATGGTGGCAATGGGTTTGGGTGAATTGGTGGGTTCTTATAGTGGGATAAACCCAAGGTCAAATAGTTCATGAGGATTTTGGGTTTTGATGGAAGGTAACTCATGGGGTTCATATTCATAATGGTTGAGGCAAAATCCCTTCTAGGCACACTTGTGAAGGTATAATTTGGCAAATTTTGATTTGTCTAGAAAGGAGAAATTAGAGGTAAATGTTTAGATATAAGAGGTAGTGGAGGAAGCAAGAAGTGGATGATCAAATCCCCCATAGATGAAGTAGGTTTGGTTGTTGGGAAGCTCAAAAATACTAATGGTTCCAATATTGGGATCATAACCAAGATTATGGAAAAATTTCCCATACTCATAAGGAGTAGGGAAAGCATCCAAGGCTAAAAGATGATATTCTCCTAGTGAGAGACATTAGAATGTGGGTTATAAGGAGTCCTTCATGGGGATTTGAGAAGAAGGGATAGATGATCTAGTTCAAGATCCATCAATGGTAGGGGTGGATTTGTTGATGGTTAGAGGTGAGATGGATGAGTGAGGAGGAAGAACATCATTGTGTTGATGTCATGTTTCAATATGCAAAAATACTAGGGTCATCTTGTATGGTGATGACCTGACCCTCATGTTTGAACTTGGCACATTGATGCAAGGTGGATGGGACATAACTCATGGAGAATATCCAAGGGCATCTAAGTAAGATGTTATATTGGAACTCACCTTCTATGACATAGAGTATCTCTTGAAGTATGTGAGGTCCTAAGTGGATGTGGAGGAAAACCATCCCTAAGGTTTTAGCCATAGTATCATTAAAGGAATAGAGGATGGCTATGGTTTTTGACATGATATTCTTTGGTAGTTAGAGTTGTTCATAAGCATGAGAGGAGAATATTAATACTATATCCTCTATCAATCATCATCCTTTTAATATGGGTTTGATTAATGTATGCAATGATGAAGAGAGGTGGATCGAGATCTTTATGATGAATAGAAGGCATTTTTGAATCCTCAAATGTGACAAGGGTGGAAATTAAAAGAGATCCAAAAAAGGCTACAAGAGGTTGAGGGTCTTTGGGTTGGATCTTTATATATTGTAGGGAATTTATAAGTGTTTGGAAATGATAGGGTGAGGTTTTAGTTAGTTCATATAGGCTCATCTTCAACAGTGTTTGGTACAGCTATTTCAAAACTACTTATTGGATAAATTTAGAAGGTTTGGAGGGAGAGGCACCCAAAATGGATATTTTTGGTTTTGATGAAGGTGAAGGTAAACATGAAGGTGTTTGAGTTTAGTTAAAGGTTGAGGGTTGGAAGGATATGTCCATAGAATTAAAACCTTGGCCTTTCCTTTATTTTATGCTAGGCCCAAGATTGGGTGACCATATAGATGGTGTGGATGAGGGGAATAGTTAGGGTAGAAAGATGATTCAGTTCCCCCTCACTCTTAGGTGAGAGTGTGGGAGTGGGTAAATGTTGGATAGAATAATTTGGTGGTAGAGTTGATAATTGGATTAAGAGAGGCTCATTTAATAATAGATCAACCTAATCTCATAAGTTATGTACAAGTGCTTGGAGAGATTTTTAGTTATCTATGTCATATCCATGCATCTTATGGTATTTGTAGATTAAATTGTCATTGAACCAATATGGTTTAGGACTTTAAGGGTTGAATGGTTTGATAGGTGGTAGGTTTAAGGAAGAGGTTTGTAAAAACCTTTTTAAAATGGTCAAATAAGATTCAAGTAAAGGTGTTATGGGTGATGAGGTTTTGATTTTTGGGGTGGGAGCCTTCATAGAAGTAGGCTTCACTACAAGGGTTGTGGGTGGTAAAATGGTTTTGGTAGGTGGGTTTGATTGGGGTTGTTTGGTGTTGGATGGTTTTGAAGTTTAAGGTTTAAAGGAAAAATATTTGGATGTGGATGATTGGGATGATAAAGGTTTGGAGATAGGTGGGTAGGTGGAGGTAGATAATTTATCTAAAAATAATGGAGATTTTGATGTTTTGGAGGGGGTAGGTAAAGATAGGATAAAAAAAGGGAGTTTAGTTTGGGTACCTTTAGGAGGGTTGTCCTTCTTGATAGAAGGATGAGCTCCTAGGATGGAATAAGGATGGGGACCCAACATAGAAGGTAAGAGGGAAAGGGGTACTATGGTTCTGGTTCTAGGTGGGAGTTTAGGCGGTTCCACCTTCTTGGTTGGTTTGGTTAAGGTTTTCTTTTGTGGATTAGATGGGGTTAAGTCTAAATTAAAATATGGGTGGATAAGGCTTGGAATAGGAAGTACCCCTAGGTTATTGATAGGTTTGATTAGATAGTTGTAAGGTGATTTGATGATTTTAGATGGAGATGGTTTGGATGGTTCTTTCATGGTTTTAGAGGGAGAGGTGTTTGATGAAGGGATTGAGGTGATGATAAGTGTAATATTGAATGAAAGTGAGGTTAAAGGTTCATGTTGGCTTTGATAGGGGAGCCCAAGATGGTACCAAAAGGTGGCTTAATCAAATTCAGGTTTAGAGGAGAATTTTAGGCTTTGGACTAGTCTAGAGAAGGGTTTGTAAATTAGTTTGAATCTATGGGCATCAGATTCAAAGATTAGTTTGATAAGTTGAGGTGAGGGAATGGTTTATTCATCCTTTTCCTTGATGAAAGATTCTAAGATTTGGGAAGATGTTTCCTCTATGGAGGGAGTAGGTAAAGTAATCTCTCCTTGTGGAATTGTTTCCAAAGAGAGAGTAGGTGATTCCTTGATGAGGGAGGAAGGTGCGATGATGATGGTTGCCTCTTTTGGTGTTTCCATAAAAGGAGAGGTGGGTAAGTCTATTATCTCATCAAGTAGAGGAGAGGAGGTGGTTTCTTCCTTTTTTTGGGTATCCAAAGAAATGGAGGGTGATTCCACTACTTCAAGAAGTGGAGTTGAGAAGGAGGTAGTTGAGGTAATGGTTTCCTTAATGATATGTTTACTATTAATTTCATTGACCATATGGACTTCACGAGTATGAGATGATTTTTATTTGTTATTATCATGGTTGGTAGAAAGGGCATGGTTGGGAAAATGTTGTCGAAAGATGTCAAGTGACTAATTCGAGGGTGCATTTGGATTGTTTAATGCAAGTTGTCCCTTATCAATCAAGTTTTGGACAATGGTTTTGAAGGTGTTACATCTACTAACATCATATCCAATGGAAAGCACATAGATCATTCTCATTGTACCCACTTGGCATAGGCAAAGAGGCATCAAATTTTTGGGGAGGTTTTATGGGGGGAAGTTGTATGATGTTAGCTTTAAGAAAATTATATAAAACTGAAGTATATGACTCTCTTAGTGAAGTATATTGTTTTAGGTAGCCCAATTTTTATTTTGGGTTTATTGGTTGGAGGAATTAGAGGGGTTTGTTTTCTTGGGTTGGTTGACAACCAGAGGTAGAGTGATTTTAAGGATAATCATGTTCATACCTACCTTTCTTTTGGTGTTAGGGTAGTTAGATTGATTGGTGGTTTTATATAGGGAAGGGTTGTTGGATTTGAATCTAGAGTTTTTGTTTCTTAGTTTCAACTTCCCCTCATTAATAGCTCTAATTTCTAATTTGTGTGCCATCGTAAAAGCATTGTCAAATGTTTTGAAGGTTTGAACTTGTAGAGTAGGGGAAATATGTTTGTCATAAGCCTGAGACAAAATTTTGATCAACTCAAGTTGGGGAAAAGATAAAGATAGTTGGTTGATAAGACCTCTCCATCGAGATACAAAATCAGCAATTGATTCATCATCAAATTGCCTGATGGAGTAAAGGTCGGTGATGGAGACATTATTAGATATATTTATTGAGAATTAGTATAAAAAGGTTTGGGAAAGTTGCGAAAAGGAAAATATGGAGTACATGGTGAGGTAACTATACCAATCTAATACTAGTCCAAATAAAGACATAGGAAAGGTGTGAAGGAGAAGAGCATCTTCCTAGGCAATCAAGTAGAAAGAATGTTGAAACCTTCTTAAGTGTTGTTGGGGGTTTTCCTTATTTTGGAATTTATAAAATTTGGTTAATTCCTATTGAGGAGGGTAAGGTTGGATAGAGAAAGATGGGTCAATAGGTTTGTTATATATTTGGTCATAAAATAGGAGGTTACGAGCCCCAGATATAGATGACTCTAGGTTGGTCATTTTATCCATCAACATTTTGACCAAATCTATTTGGGGTTGGGTAGCTTCATGATTGTATGGTAAGTTTTATTGAGGTTGGGTGGATATAATATATGGATAATTGATAGAAGGTTGAGAAGATACCACATGTTGGTATGTGGACATTGAGGGTTGGGATGATGCCACATAAGGGTTAATGAGCACAAGAGGTTGGGTAGATGATGGAGCTATGTATCCTTGTGGGTTAGGAATATAACATGGGTAAGGTGTCATAATTATTGGTTGAGTTGACATGAGTTGGTTTGGAGGTATGTTTGGATTGGTATATTGGTGAATTGATATGGATTGGGTTAGAGGTATGGATAGGTTAATTGGTTAGGGATGACTGATGACTCTGGTACTGATAGGTGAAAGGGTAAAAGGTATATAAATCACCACATTTTGAAGTGTGGTGGATATTGGTTGGTTGGTGATGATAAGTGGAATAGTGTAAATACTGATAGAAGATATCCCCATGGTGTATGGGGTTTGGGTAACTAAAGGTAAGGTTGCCCCTATGTTAGAGGAGTTGTGGTCTAGTGTAGGGGGTGTTTGGTTATTGGTTGGGTTATTTGATTAAGTTTGGGTGGAGGTATTAGGTGGATTATTGGTGGAATAATATGTTTGACTGGTATTAGGATAGGTAGAGGTAGTGGAAACCATAATATTGGTATGCATCCCATAAGATGGATCATTAGGAGGAATCAAAGTAGGGGTATAGTGAGATAAGGTATTGAGGTAATGTTGGAGGGCCATAGGGTTGTTGTCAAGGAAAGTGGTGAAATCTACATCACCTTAGACAACTATCCAAGTCATGGTAGGGGAGTATAATTATGAGGGAACCCTCGACATCTGAGGTATACTTCATGAAGGAAGAAGAAGAAGAAGGTGGTTTTTTGGTTGGTTTGGTTCCTCAACTATTGTCTAGTAAAGACCATGTGAGAAATAGAAAGGAATAAATGAAATATCACAACTCAAACACAAATAAAACAAAATAAAATATCTCAAGGAAATAAAAACATAAACTATAATGCATTTAAGATATTAGGGTACCTTTTATCTCACTTTTGGTGTATGCCTTAGTTGCAAAGTATGAAGAAAAACTTTGGTTTGTATGACAAGTACTAAAAAAGAAATATATGGTTGGTTTCATGTGTTTAAGGCTCTTAAAAGGATTTTTTTTGTAAATCAATATGTGGTTTGGTATTGGTGCCTACCTCCTCACTTCACACACTACAACGATAAAGGTCTCAGGTGCTTAGCTAGTATATACTGATTTCTAGAGTTTAGACTCAACCAAAGAGCTAAGTTTTGGTTTCTCTTCTTAGTAATGACCTCGAAATAAGATAGCCAAAGGGTGAAGGTGATCCTCTAGGAGATTAAACCCTCGTTGGGCCTTATGTCAATTATTTTTATTTTTAATTAATTTAAGTGGTTTGGTATAGTGTGTGATAAAGAAGTGAAACTATGATTGAATACTTTGTTTTTAATTTAACTAAATGAGATAAACATGTAGACAATCAATGTATGCAATGTTCATTTTATAGCCAAAATAAATTTTGATTTATTTATATGAGCATATAATAAGGAATAAAAGGTTCACCTATATTCTATTAGGTCCCATCGAGCATGTCATAATGTTTCTCTTAATTTCTATTCATTTATTTTAAAGAAGTAAGAAACTAATAATAAGGGTGTGGTAGAAAGACCTATTTGTTTGGGTGCATGTGATCTAGATGATCATGAATATATCCTCTTTTTCTTATTAATAATGACTTGTAGATAAAAAATCACTCATGAAAAGGAGTTTTTAGATGGGTAGAAAGTTAGATTACCTAGCATGAGCTAGATCCAAGAAGCGTGAACTTACTAGGTGGTTGTCAATCCACACTTTTAAAATAGTTAAGTTGAAATAAATAAAGATGAAATACTTGCATCAAATGATATAAAATAATAAAAGAGGATACAATAAGAAAGAAATGTTTTGATAAATAAAATATACTAATCAATCAAATAGTGGATCAATACTAATGCTAAATAGGTGAGGTCTCTATGAATAGGTAGGGACATAGAAAATGGAATTTGGGTCAGATTAAGCAAGTAAAAATAACTTGACACTATTTAATAACATAGTGACCATCATTAGTCAAGATGACTATTGGTGGTTCAGATGACCATCAATAGTTATCTGACCATCTGTGGTTGAAGCTGACCATTGACGGTCATAGTGACCATTGACAGTTCTTGTGGAATCTGGGTATGTTCAAAAAATATTTATAGAATGGATATATAAAGATGATAAAGGTATGTTTATATTCAAAGGGTTTCAAATGGTAATAATCAAAGGTGTCTGGATCAGAAACCAAGTAATCATAACTTGAAAACTAGAAATACACTAACTAGTTGATGGCTGGTAGTTAATCCTAGAGTAATTTTGGTAGAGTAATGATACTTTGCCTAAATAATAATTTCAGTATAGGTTTAGTTCTATATCATGGTTATTTACTTGATGAAAGGAGACCTATAAAAAAAATTGATAGCTCCTAATGACTACTAGTTGATAGCCTGATTTCTAAATAGATGAATGGAAAAAGGATCCTTTTCACTTTCGACTCCCCTCCTTTTATAGGCAAAGAGAGATGGAGGTATAAGGTTACATGAGAGGTTAGGTTGGTTTTTTTGATGTGTTAGTTTTTTTTCCATATTAAATTTTAACTTTTTATCTTACACATAGCTTGAGTTGTCTTTATCTAGATGGGGAAGACATGACCATCGATGGTCAAGGTGACTGTTAGCACTCAAGGTGATCATCGGTGATTGAGGGTTAAAGGTTAAGTGGGGTAAAAGGTTGGGTTTGGTCATCCGGTCAAATTAACCATGGTTAGGCTTGATTAGGGGTAAAAGGGTCAAATTGGTCCCATGGGGGTCCTAGGGTAGTCTAGGGGTGTTTTGACATTTAGAACTATAGTGTGAAAAATTTTGGTGTCTATACTATGGTCTTGAAAGGTTGAATACATTTGGAGATTTTGAGGTAGAAATAGAACCCATTGAAATCCAAATGAAATGCACACTATCCACCTTCATATTCACTACTTGTCTATATGTAACTTAGATTGTCTACCTATAGGTGTCTTCATAGAAACCAAACATGTTGAAAAGGAGCATTTGAGATAAGCAAGATCCTTGATAACTAAGAGAGTATATTTTAAATCTTTTATAATCTTATATAACTCATGAAAATTTAAAAAAACATTCACATTCTTCACACTCCCCTTCAATGCCTGTACACATCAGAATGTCCACCTACAAGTGGTGTTAATAGAGAGTTGAAGTGTTATTTTGAATTGTTGAAACAAGTGATGGAAATTTTGTTTAAAGTCCTAGTGTGAATTAAATTTCATAACAAACCTATTTGAAAGGTTAGGTTGGCTTATATAAGTGAAAACTATGATCAAAGGTGTAATGACTATATTCAGGGATCAAGTCCCTAAAATGTGTAAAATAGAGCACCTAGCCCTTCTAAAGGGGTCTTATAACAATGCTACGTTAAATTTTTATTACTCGTATTGCATTAATTATATATCCTATACATAGGATAATGACTCTACAAAGTTTATAAGGTTGTTGAAGGACCCAAAATCACACTTTTATACATTGAATTCCTTCACTGTTATCTACAAGATTTGGATAACTAAGTGACCTTATTTTCCATGGTATTACATGACTATGCCATCAAGGTTAACCGGTTAAAAATAGTGAAAATGGAATTCATGATCTAAATTATCACTTAAATATGATGATATACTTATTTTAAATCCCATAAACATTTATGGATCTCTTTTCACCATAAAATGTATACCTATAGGCTAGTTGTAGGGTTACCATAAAGAATGGGCTATATAGCCTTGATAACAGAACTCACTCCAAGAATAAAATGAAAAATTATGGACATATCATGGTTTGGATAGTTTAAATAGGGACATAAAACAAGAAAAAAAATCTTTATTCAAACATAAACACCTACAGGATCCTTTTGGTCCAAACATAATTGACTGCGTTTGACTATAGCTAATAGTGACCCAGTTGATGCCTATTCTAGGTTTTTGGTCTGGAAAATGCATATTATAAGTTAATAAAATTAATATTATATGGATTTAAGTATTTAATAATACATTATATCAATTTAAATAACTCCATATGTGTAATATACACCTACAAGTAGGGGAAGTATATAGACAGGGTCAACTTACTAGTCAAGCCTAACCAAGTAAAGATAGTTTTCAAGGTGAAAGCATGGACTATGAGAGTTTTATAAAATTATTAAAATCCTAATCATGGTGTAAATAACCTTTTTATACTCTTATTATCTATATAAAGGAAAGGAAATACCCTAAACAAGCAATACATAGTTCATTTTGTAAACCTTGCATACAATCCACTCCACAAGTTTGTCTTGGAATTTGAAGGAGTTTGGGGGTAAAATGACATGATAAAGGGATAAAAATTGGTAAAAATAATATATATTAATTTAATAATCCCCTCAAATATTTAATTTTCCTAAAAAAATTGGGGAAGTTCCATCTATTTTATCTCAGATAGAGGGCACTCCCCTTGAGTGTAAATTTGCAGGTTTTGGAGAAAGGGTGATAAATGGATGGACCAGGAGCTAAAGAAACATTGTTATAAGGTTCAAATATTTGAGTAACATATATTAAAATATTATAAACCATGAAAAAATGGTAAAATTTCAACATAATGTTCTAAATCATCAAGTATGCAGTTAGGCTTATTAGGTACTATTTTGGCCTAAAGCCCAAATAATAGACCAATGTCACTTTTAGATTTAGGAGTGGATTACAATGGTATAATAAATTTTTATGAGTTAATAACATATTTTTTCAATATTTTTTTATGTAGATAAACCATAAGGAGAGACACTTTTTTCTTAGAACCATATCAAGCCTAAAGGAAATGGAGGAAACAAGCTCGATAAGAGAAGTTTTAAAGCTCACATATACTTGAATAATTTTCATGGAGAGTCAAGGGGATAGGAAAATTTGGATAAGGTACTAAAAAAACATTTTTGGCATTATCTTACCTATCCAATGTCAAATATTCATGAACAATCCTTAAGGATAAAAAGGACCTAAAACCCTTAAAAACCCATAGAAATGACTCAATGAAGGAAATGAAGATGGTGAGATATCCAAATGGACCATAATGGAATGTAAAGTTATTTGAGGTTGTATATGATTATTCAAGGCTTCTCCCCATCAAATTTTGTGCTAACCTATATGTATAGACAAGGTAAAAAATTGCTTCTTTTGACTATTTTTTGCATTATAAAAGTTCTAGGGGGTTTCAAGAGATGAAACCAACTTTAGGAGAAGGATTAGGATTTTTAATAAACCCTCGTGTCAATTTTATGCTTCATCAAAACTCCTAAGTGTTTTTACTAGGTACTTCATCTCATCTATTTAGAACTAGTAACATGGTAGTGAGAAGGGCAAAAAGATTCAAGTAAATTAATTTTAAGGTATGCCTGATGCCTCCAAGGACATGGAGGGTCTTTCCAAGTTTCATCCACTCACTTTTAAAAAAATTCATGGAAAACTAATGCCTTTTTGGAATCCAAGTGTGTAAGGTGTGTGAAAGAGGAGTTTCTTTGACTGCAGGCAATGATGGCTCACTTCTACAAGATTCTAAATGACTAGGAATGAAACCAATGCATGGAAAATCGTGTCTAAAACCCTTTCCTCTCGGTCCAATCATTATACCTATCCCTAGTTAGTTTTTTTATGTTTAAATAGGATTGAATGATGAAGGTAGTTTCCTTATGCAGAATACGAACTCTTATGCCACATTTCAATATTTTCATGCCTTCAGGTGACACTTGTGCTTCCTAACATTGCATGATCAGTTTCACATTCTATTCTCATGCACATGTAACTCATTTTATCATATTTACAAGTGTATTTGTGAACTTTTTAATTCTCTCTTCTCTTATTTTTCTTAGGTTCTATAAAAACTAACCATTTTGGCCTTAGTAAAATATGTTCCACCTGAGTATGGTGAAGCCCTGCTCACTTTCATACCAAGGATAAATATAGACTAATAATTTTTACTTCTTATATAAATGTTTATAGTTTATTTACTTTAATTATTTATCTTGACTAGTTATGACTATTATTTCCTTAGTATTATTGTCTCATTCTCTTACCTATTTATAGCTTCAAATATTATTCTTGTAGGTCATGTGAAGTGTTCTATGAAGTGTCAAGGTTGAGTGAGTCACATTCTATTCAAATAGTTCCATTTTAGGCCTCTTGTCTATTCTTCTTAGCCTAAATTTTCATGACAACCTCATAATGAAATACTAATGTGAGAATATTTAGATTAGATAAGTGTATACCTAGGTAGTCTCTTGGTCTCATGTGTGACATGTAGCTGGTTGGTAGTCATCAATCAATTTGGTGTAACACTCCTTTAGGATAGTTTACTTTTAATTTTATCTTCCTTTTCCTTGCAATCATAGGTGTAACATTTATCTACAAGTGGTAAATCAAAGGATATATCCCTATCTAGAGATTAACCTCATTATTAGGCTACCCACAACCTAGAGGTGTCTCAGTTGTGCCACTTAGATGAGGAGAGTTGAGACATCTCCTCAAAGGGTGAAAATCCAAGTGATAACAGTTATATCAAACCCTCTTAAAATAAATAAGTTACCAATCCTTCCTCATCTAAAATTCAAAAATATTTTCCTACTTCTAACCCACAATAATTAAATGAGGATATATATACAATTGATGATGATTATGACCAGTATTATACCAATTCTCAATATGTGAATACAGCCAAATTTAATTCTAGATTCAAACCCACCTATAAATATATTTCCACTAAGCCAAAAAAACCATCAAATTATGAACAAATTCTTAAATACATCACAAATAACACTACCATACCTTTTGAAACAAATGAATAAACATAACTAGAACCTCGGTCTACTTATCCTGTTCTTTCTAAAAACATTATACCTCCCAAACCTCCTATTGGTTCTTCATCTTCTAAATATCATTAGAATTTTTGGTAATATTTAAACTAAATTCCTCTTAAAATACCCCTCATGGAGTTAGTTCATGCTTATCCATATCATCGTAACTTCTTTATGCAACAATTATAGGACATTGAAGAATCACCATTTCTTGATGTGTAATAACCATCTCAAGACCCTTCACTAATAGAAGTACATGATTAATGATGAAATTATTTTTGAGTTCATAATCCACCTCTCTTCATTAAAATTTCAATTAATACAACCCTTATTTCAAAAGTCTTAGTAGATGAAGTATCGAGAATTTAATATCACCTCCCTTTGGTTAATTAAATAACTTGGGTATACCAAACATCACCTTAAAAAAACTTATTTAACATTTCAAGGATTTTATGAGATAAATAAAAAACCACTTTTTTGTGTTTGGCTCTCCCTCACTATTGGACTTAATACCATATGCACCAAACTCATGGTCCCTGATTTACCACTATCTTACAACATATTCCTAGGTCACCCATGGGCACATCATGTGAAGGATATTGCTTCCTTAAGTATTCAATGTATTAAATTAATCCATAATGGTAAATTCTATAAACATGAGGTTGATTATAGTCTATGAAGTATAAAACTACCAAACCCCAAATATAAATATCATATTCCAACCATTCCACACACTAACAGTGCACCTCTACCTAAATTTATTAACATGAATCCATATTTACAGATCACTCTTGTCAATTTTGATGAAGATGAACCTAATGAATTATAAAATAGTTTTAGTACCACTAAGTTACCTCCTTACATTATATACTAGCTTATTCCTTCTTTACTTCTATGTGATTGTACCATCCCTCTAATTGATGATATCACTAAAATTCCTCTCCTTGTAATTCACATGAAGCTTCTTATGTAGAAGATGATTTCACATGTGATGAGTATGGAGTGGCTAAATTATTTCAAGATCATTTAAAAATTCCTCCCCAAAAATTTATTGATTTAAGTGTATCCACTTCTAATTCTCCCTTATAAATAAAAGCATACGCTATTCCCCACACATATGATGATAATTATATCATGGATTAAGCTCAATCATGAGACTTATATGTAAAAAATTAGCCAAAATACATGCCTTCAACCATGATGTCCATGTAATTCACATATAAACTTATATTGAATTATATTCTGAAGGTCATATATCTCCCATGAATCCTTCACTATTAAACACCCCATAGGTACTTAAACAAATCTCAACTCTAGAACATTCAAACACTTCTAACCCTTCTATACTTTCTACATAACCAACCAATCTACCAAAATTTATTCCTTCTCATGAACCTGTAGATATCATTGAGTCTTCCTAATTAAATTCAATTAAATCTCCATCTTCAACACAAACTAACACACCTATCACCAATCTAGTTGAATCCACTGAACTTCAACCTAAAATCAAACCTATACCTAAAATTACCCAAGATGTTAAATTCACAAATGTATGATAAATACATTCTAAATATTATCTTAATGATAATAAAATAATTGATCTCAAAGTATATGTTGAATATTATGTACTATTTTCCATGCTCCATAGTGATGAATCTATACTTGAACTACTCCATGTTAGAGAACCATAGCTCCATCAATAACATCATAAACATGGAAACTCCATATGAAAAGATCCTTATTTTAAAAATTTCATTGCTAGTGTTGATCCTAAAACTATTTCTTCTCTTACTCATGCTCCATATCATTTCCAAGATGGAAATTCTATGCTCATTAAAGAAACCACAAGAATATAGTATGGTGAACTCACATGTCCTTGAATTATCATTGTCTATAAATAAATCACACCAATAAAGCATTATAACTTTAGATTATTCTTTGACAAGAATCACAAAACATTTATTTGGTCATATGAAGATATTCTAGATATTGATCCTAGCATTATCGTACATAAGATCATCACTAGGCCAAATGCAAACCCTATTAGACAAAAATAAAAATAAAAATTCCACCTAAATTTTATACCTTATGTCACAAACAAATTAATAAACTTTTAGATGCCAAATTCATCAATCCTATTGACTATTCTAAATTGGTATCAAACATCATTCCTATTCATAAAAAAGTCACCATGGTCATTTGTATATGCATTATTTTTCATAATGTTAACTTAGTGTGTCCAAAATACAACTTCCCATTACCTTCAATAGATGTTATAGTAGATTCCACTACAAGATATGAAATGATATAACTTATGGATGGTTTCTTAGGCTATAACCAAATTCACATAGCCCTCAAATACCAACATAAAACAACATTTACTATAAAATGGGGCACTTATTATTATGTCAAAATAAATTTTGTTCTTAAAAATGTTAGACTAACCTATCAATGTGCAATGGCCCACATTTTCAATGATATTATACACAATATAGTGTAAACCTATGTTGATTATCTCATTTCCAACTCCAAAAGTCATATTTTTCACCTTAATGATCTTACCATCATTTTTGATCTAATAAAATACAAAGTTAGACTTAACCCATACAAATATGTATTTGGAGTAAAATATAGTAAACTTTTATGATTCCTAGTCTCTCTTTCAGTAATTCATGTTGATCAATCCAAATTAAATTCTATCATCAACATTCTTATCCCTTGATCCATTTTTGACATATGCACTTACCTTAGAAATCTGGGGTAATTTGATGGTTCATCCTATAAATGGCTTACTGTATCTACGCTATCAATTTTTTTCTCAATAAATTTAATGCTCTATAATGGACAAAATCATGCCAAAAATATTTTGATAACATGAAATAATCGTTGTTCCATCCTCCTACTCTTATACGACCATCAAATAACCATCCCTTAATTTTATATACCTCTTATACCCCCATATCAGTTGGGGCAATGCTTGCTTGACAAGATGATACTAGAAGAGAGTATGTTATTATTACATCATTTAAAGACTCATTTATTATGAAAAATGTTATACCAAAGTATAACATGATTGCCTTTCTATATTTTTTATAGTTGAAAATCTCTATCACTATATGCTCTACTAGACCACTGATGTTATTGTTCATTCTAATTTGCTTCATCACTTCTTCTCCAAAGCATTCTTAACTGGAGATAGAATTGGAAAATGGATGGTCCTCTTGATGTTATTTGACCTATGAATTTTTACACAAATTTGTCAAATTACAAATCATAGATGACTAACTTGTAGTGGCACCTTTACTAGCTATAAATCACCTTCAAGATAATCTCCCTGATGATAACATTAATTATATTAAAGGTCTTAACCAAGCTATCTATCTCAAAGATTATTTTCATAATTTCATTATTGATTTAGATTAAAATAATCATGAAGATACCAATATCACTCCTAATACTACTAAACCCAAATTAGTTATCAAAGACTACCTAAATTTACCATTGCTTTACATGAAGACATTTGGACACTCCATTTTTATGGTTCTAAATGCCTTCAAGGAGCTAGGGTAGGATGTATTCTAACAAACCCACATGGTAAAATCATACCTTTATCATTTTGAATAAATTTTGATGTCACTAATAAAATGGTTGAATATGAATCTCTAATATTAGGCATGAAAGAAGCACTCAACTTAGATATCACATATCTATATGATTTGGGTGGCTCACAACTTATATATCACTAGGTCAATGGTGATTATCAATGTAAAATCTAAAATCTAATCACATATCATCAAATAGATACCATAATTTCCAAATAATTTTCCTCCTTTACCATTGAGCCAATTCTAAGATATCAAAATACCATAGTTGATTATATTGCTTCATCAGCGTCTCTATTTTACCCTCATCTAGTACTTAATGATTCCCAATTTCTTATCCAAATTAAAATATTCACTCATCTATCACATTGAGGTTGTCACTATTAGACAAAGTCCATGGTATAAAAACATAATTTAATTTCTTGAACATTAAACTTACCCTCCAAATATGGATTCTTGGTAAAAGACTAGAATACGTAAACAAACTTTCAAATATGTCTTTTGACACAATAATTTTAGAGGTATAATCACTGAGAGGGGGGTGAATTAGTCAGCCCAAATAATCCAACTTCAATTTTAATCCTTTCAAACTCTTAATCAATTACCACAAGCATTCATGAAGCATATGTATCATTCATAGAAAATAACAAGAGAGACAATGCAAGATCAAAAACATAACACATGACATATGTGGGAAACCCTCTTGGGGTAGAAAACCCATTGGAACCTGTAATTAGACTACTATCCTATAATAATAATAATAATAATAATAATAATAATAATAATAATAATAATAATAATAATAATAATAATAACCAATTTAGACCATCTACAACTGATCAAGGAACTACCATCCCTTATTTAGTGAGACTATAATCGTACAAGGTGTTACAATACATGTCTAACTAAACAACAACAACAACTAGACCTTTAGTAAGTTCCACCTTGCAAGGAGGCTAGAACCGCCTTATATGTTGAGAAGCCACAATAACACTTATGAACACAACATCTCTTGAACACTAATTTATTGCCAATCTGATGGAGATACAAAGTATATTAGCTCTCTTCAATTCTACACACTCAATGCATCCAAAGCCACCTTTTGGATCACCGTAGACCTCCTTGTTCATCCTCAATCCAAAATACCACTATTATAACATTGGAAACATGACCCAAAGGTCATACACATAGTCCTCATTATTATCTACTCATCAACTCATCTACTGGGAACTCTACCTCTCCTTCGTTCCACAACTCTCACACACAACCCTCTTCCAAATCTCTCATAGTATTTTTTAAGTCTATAAATTGTTGTCTCCAAATATTGCACCATAGAAGAGAGTGTTCAATCCTCTTATAAATTTGGTCAATGTTGGGACATTTCCAAGCATGTGGGTATACCTATAGAGGAAATGAACCTCTAAGTTTAAAGGGTTAGCTCCCTGAATTTACCTCTGTAAAATAACCTCTATCTAAACTAGCTTAATTGAAAGGAAAAGGGTTAGAAATTGCATAAGGGAAACCTATTTTAAGAATGGTGATGCACCAAGGTTATCTTCCACATGAATATCTTTTCCTATTTCATAATACATCAAAATGCACAAACCCTTTTCAAGCTTTAGAGATTCTAACACAAATATTTTAGTATAAAGGTAAGATGTATGAAATAATAGAAGGGAAAATGAATTAAAAGGAAAATTGCACATTCCAAGAATGGTTAAACACTTACACCAATTCAACACATTTGAATGCACTCTAAATGACCTATCAAACCAAGAACTCTTGCTCAAGTGTGAAGGATAAAGGACAAAAGGATGGAATATCATCACATATTATCATGATACATCACATTTACACTTAGACAATTACTCAAAAATTGAAAGAAAGGACTGTACTAATGCTTAAAGGTAGGGTATCATTCCATCAGGGCTTCACCATACAATATGTGGTCTTCTTTTTACTAGCCAAAGGGCCATATATATATAGTAGAGAGGAAGTGAGAGGGGTAGACATTTGGTACCAAAGAATGGAATAAATTAGTTGAAAATCTCCATATTTAGCTACAACTATCTTTACAAGGGATGTTCATTCTAGCCATTTGATTGATCCATGTCATCTCCTATGGTTACACAGTTTAGCCTGCTCTTTCAAAGATGTTTCTCTAATGATTGCACTAATATAAAAAGGATATTCTTGGGATGAGTCATGGCATAAAACTAGTTATCCACCTATTGTAGATTTGTCATTTTCAATCCATTGGCCTTATCTTCCTCCTTTAATTGGTCATTACAAAATGACATGGATCTTAGTTAATCAATTGTGATATGGGCCCTCTCACTACTTTGATAGATGGAGGACATGAGCCTTTGGATTTTTTTGTGAATCTTTTTGTTTGAACACTAATAATTAACTCATTGTCTTGAAGTTGACATTCATTCAATTGTCATTCCACTTGGATAACTCCTTCAAAGGCATTTCCTTTAGGATTTTTGTTATTGGGAACCTTCTTATCATCCTCCCTTTTAAATTTTCAAGCATGACCTTTGACACTCCTTCTAAAGACTTTCTTCTAGCATTCCTACCCTTTAGACTTTTTTTGAAAGGACACTTTGACATGAAAATACCCTTTAGGACCTTGGATTTAGGGTATTTTGTCTAAAAGGTGCCCTTCAGTCTTTTCCCAAGTGTCCCTTTGGACTATTTTATTTAGGCATTCTCCTCAAGCATTTTCCTTGAAAGAATCCTCATCCATTTTCTCCAAAATAACCCAACTTTTAGGGCCCTTTGAATTGTTTCACCTTTGCCAAAAATGCTTCTTTGGACTTTTTGAAGGTGTCCCTTCAAAAAATCTCCAAATGACATTTTTGTAATAAAAGACCCTTCAAAAATTTATGTAGCGAACTTTACACGTGAAAATATCCTCTTGAAACTTGAAGTTCCCTTTGAAATAATGAAATTACCCTTTTGAACTTGTGTGACCACTTTCTTAAAAGAGAGACCCTTCAAAACCTTTGAACTGTACCCTTCTTTGGAAGATGCCCTTTGGAAGAATGAAAGTGGACCTTTATTTGAGGAAAAGGCCCTTTGGGCTTTTTTAAAGTGTCCCTTTAAACTTTTTCTAGAAGGACACTTTGAAGAAAAAGACCCTTTGGTAGTTTGTAATGTACCCTTCAGAAAGATTGTTTTGGACAAAAATTTCAAAAAACATCCTTTAGAAAAGTTTCAAAGATGAATTCTTTCAAAAAAAATATCCAAAAAAAAAGGTTTGAAAGAAAGAAAAAACATTCAAAAATGTTGTTTTAGACAAAAAGTCTAAAATAATTCCTTCAAAAATGTTGAAGAGTGCCCTTCAAAAAATTTGAACACGTCCCTTCACAAGAGAAAAAGATCCTTCAAAAGAATGAAGATGTCCCTTCAAAAGAATGCAAAGTGCCCCTTCACTTTAAAAATGATCCTTTGGCATTCTTAAAATATACCCTTAGGAAAACCTGTTTAGGACACTTTCCTTTAGACTTCTTTGTTTCAGACAAAAAGTTCAAAATAATTCCTTTGAGACTTGGACAAAAAAGATAAAATAAAGGCTTTTGAAGGAAATAACACTTGGTATTTCTTTGTTATGGGGATGAACCAATGAATATGTTTCACTTAGCCAAAATAAATATGCAAAACCTAGGAGTAAAAAATGGTTAACATTCTTAGTCATTACAAGGGGAGGCATGTCTGCTATGCCTGAGACCAGTTGCCTAAATCTTTCTATTGGGCATGGAGTCGTGCATATAGGCACTCAAAAATGACTTGAATAGATCTTTGGCCCAAAAACACAGGCTAGATGATTCACACACAAGGAAAAGACACTCACCAAACAAAAGGAAGGAAACACATTTGTGTTATAAAGCACTTAAGGAACACAACAACAAACTAAAGGAAACACATACCTAAACTACTATTTACAAAATATACTTGCAATTCTTCTCCATTCATCTTGGTCGACTAAAAGGATTTGTTTTGCTTACACTTTCTAATGATGTAAGGGCCACTCCATAAAGTCTCAAACTTTATATGTCTACCAAATTTTTCTCTATCCTCATCCCATTTCAAGACCAAGTCACCCTCCTTGAAAACTTTTGCACTTTATCTTTTATCAAAAGACTTCTTCATGAGTACTTGGTGGTGTTCCATGGTATTTGGTGCATTATCTCGTACTTCTTGTAGCTACATTAATTCTATCAATGTGAATTCCATTGTGTTATTCTCAAGTAGTTCAAGTTATTATGCAAGTTTTAGAGCAAGGAGTTCTTGAGATATGGACAACCTAGCCTCTCTCCCATAAACAAGCACAAAGGAATAATTACCAATTGATCTCTTAGGAGTAATCTTGTTAGCCCATAAGGATATCTTTAACTTGTGTCGTGCTCTCTGATTATCTTCCAATGTCCTCGTAATGATCTTGATGAGGTTATTATTACTAGACTCAGGCAATCCATTACCTTGAGGGTAATAATTAGATTAGGTGCTCAAGTAAAATCCATTCCTATTTTTTCAATCAAAAGTTTTAGCACTTATGAAAGCAATTTCAATATCATAAATGATAACATGGGGAACTCCAAACCTTATTATAATGCCTAGCACTTGATGGAGGGTTGATCATACCAATGAAATCAAGGCCCCATTGCATGAAAAGATGGTCTACTTCGATAGGATTCAATGGAAGGGTTGCAAGTTTTTATTTGCTTACAAAGAAGGCACATTGAGAATACTTTGTATCCCAGTGGTAATAGTCCTTAAAAAGACTAAGCCAATAGTAACCAGCCCTCATTATCTTTATATCAGTCATCCTAAGAGAGAAATGACCTCCATCTGCACTATTGTGAAACTTTCCCAATAGCATATCAAATTGATCACTATCAACACACCTCAATAGCACACCATTCATATCTTTCTTAAAATGAACACCATCTTCAAGACAATAAGGAATGGTTTGTTATCTAAAATACCTTCTTTGAGACTTGTTCAATCCATTAGGGCACTCACCATTTTGAAAAAAACTAATGATGTCTTGTGTCCAGCTTTGAACTTGTACATGATTAGCTAGCTAGGGTTAAACCTATTGATCAAGACTTCCTCTTGATGATATTGAACATCTGAAGCTAAATGCTCACATAACGATTTACCTCTCACTAAGTTTATCACCTTAAAATACACATCATACTCCATCACCTTGGTAATCCACCCAGCTCTCTTTTCATTAAGGTCTTTGCTTAGGAAAAACTCCTTCGTGCTAGAATGAGAAACCATGACATGTATCTTGTTGTTTATAACCATGTGTCTAAATTTATTCAATCCTATTATCACTATTAGATCTTGCTTCTCAACAAATATATACCTAACCTCATAATCTTCTAATCCTTGGCTAAAGAATATAATTTTATATTCTACCTCTTCATCATTCTTTTGAATAAGCATAGTTGAGATTGTATCAAGGTTAGAAAAGGTATAGAGTATGAAATCTTTGGCAAATTTTGGGTTTAAGAGATTATGATATTTCAAAATTGCTTTCTTGATTAGCTCAAAACTACTCTTACCTTATTTTGTCTAAATAAAAGCTTGGTTCTTCTTGAGCATGACTATGATAGGCTTTACCATAGTTTCAAATCTTAGAATAATCATTCTTACAAAGTTTATTTTCCCCAAGAAGATTTGTTGTCATTTCTTGTGTTGAGGAAAATACAAGCCTAGAATAGCCTCAATCCTCTTGGGGTCAATAGACAAGCCTTCTTTTGAGACAATATAACCCAAGATCTTACCTTCATGGATAGAAAAAATGAATTTTTGGATGAAGGGATATTCCATACTCCCTACATTTTCAAACACTTTCCTTATATGTTTCATATGATCAGTAGCATCCTTAAAAAAAAAAGGTTATATCATCAAGATACACAAGCAAAAACTTATTGATCAAACCTTTAAAATCCATTTCCATTACCCTTTGAAATGTAGCTTTAACGTTGGATAAAATAAAGGTCATCTTATTATAAGTAAAGGTTCCCCATTTTGTAGTGATGGTTTTCTTGAACTAATCCTCTTCATTCACTAATATTTGATTGTAACCTAAATAACTATCAAAAAGTGAGAAGCGTTGAGAACTTGAAACAACTTGAAAAAATTATTCCATGGAAGGTAGTGGATAATGATCCTTGAGAGACACTTTATTAAGATCTCAAAAATCCACCCAAATTCTAACCTCTCCATTCTTATTTTAGATACATACAATATTAGCCACCCAATTTGAGTGTTTGATAGGAAAAATAATCATAGACTCAATCAGCTTGGTTAGCTCTTTCTTCATGAGTTCCTCTATCTTGAGATTGATAGGCCTTTACTTATGCCTAATTGATTTAGCTCTAAGTTCTAAATCAATGGTGTGATGAGATAAACTTAGATCAAAGCCTTTCAAATCTTTGTATTAACAAGAAAATATGTCATGGAACTCTTTTTATAATTCAATAAAGGCCTACCTCTCGAGCAAAGAACATACCTTACCAATTTTTAGGAGTTTGTCTTTGTAAATCATGAATCTCTCATAGTTATCTTCTTTTATGGAAATGTTCACTCTTTCCTTATTTTTGTGATCATCTTCACTGAAACACTCTCCAAATTAATCAGCCCCTTAGGTATCTTGCTTTTCTTTAGTTAAATAACTTGTTCTTCATATTGATCATGCAATCTCTTTTGGTTCCTTAAGGAGAATCCTACCTAATTTTGTAAGAAGTGTGCAATGTGTTCATCAATTTCAAACACTTTCCATGACACTTCATTTCTTGGAATATAAGGGGTCACAATGATCTTGATATGAGATTTATCCTTCTCATTCCCTACATTAGCAATTGTGTCAAACTATTCTCCTATATCAACTAATCTATCAGCATGTTTATTTGAATCCCTTGGTATGGGTTATATGTTGAAGGCATAAAAGTCTTCAAGTAGATCCCATACCCTATACTTGTAGGATTTAAGAAAATTGTTCTTGTATATAGCTTCACTTCTCACTTGATGGATGACCAATTCACTATCTCTATAAACTTTTAGATTCTTGATCCCTCTCTTTTTTGCCCATTGGAGGCCATGAACTAGGCCTTCATATTCTACCACATTACAAGTGCAGCTAAAGTGGAATCTATATGATGAGTAGTACTGATTATTTGATGGAGAAACTAACATAACACTAGCTCTTTCACCTAGTTTTCTTCTTGAGCCATCAAAAAGCATTTCCCATATCCCGTCAAGTTCATGATCTTCATTGGTGAGTGAAGGAATAGAAACACCTTTTTCATGCATACAGTAAACTCCTAAATAAGTCTATTATATGAAAGTATATAGATCAATTCCATGCATTTTAGTATTATATTTATCAAGGAAAAGATCATAAATACCTTAAAGACCACAACACCTTCTTCTTCTTTACTAATTAGACAATTCAAATTTGAGTTTGTCTCCATGTACGACTCAATATGAAACATTCCTAATGGTTGAGTCCTTATAGTCACCTTGGTTCCATATCTTGTTTTACAATCTAGAAAAGACCAATCATTAGAAAGTTACCCTCCTATATTATCCATGAATTCCCTTGACAAATAGATAGTAAAATGGGTTGGAAGGTCTACCACCACAATGTCTTATAAAATAGGGAAACCTGGGAAATCATGTAGGAAAACTTTCAAACCTCTGAACAATCTCACTATTTTAGTTGGATTCCCATCAAGATACAACACACCTTTACTATGTTTTTCATACTTCAATCCTAATTTATCATCCACCACCTTAGGCATGATAGTGTTACTAGCCCCACTAACTACAATACAGTTATGAACCAACTTGTCTCCCACAATAAGTGTGAGGTAGAAGGGTGGAGGATTTTTAGATTTTGTGGATGGTTTTAATACATGACTTGGAGAATTGGTAAGGGCCACACTATTTTACTTTTATGTTTGAGGGGCTACATGAATGTTTTTTAGTTATTCTTGTAACAGCTCCTTTTGACTAGGCATATGTAAGACTTCCCAAAGATATATGATTGTCTTGGTATTATTAAAAGAATAAACAATGTTTAGAGGGGAATTATTCACCTTTTCTTGTATTCTTGAAGGTAGTGAGGGAGTATTAACCTATTATATTATAGTCTTGACAACCTTACTTATATTCTGACTTTATTGAGGGGTATGACTAGTAGTAGGTATTGCATTAGGATTCACACTTTGTGGCCTTGAAGAGGCATCACTTAGAGTCACATGTACTCCTAAAACATCTCCTAGATCTATCTTATTGTATTTTATTTTGGTTGTAATCAATGTGCTTTGATTCAACATGTAGTCATCATTTGCTTGAAAGTTCATCATATCTAAACTTTGGTTGCTACCTTCTCCATGAATATCCCTTTGGTGAGGATTCACTTATTTTGATGTCATGTAAGGAGTGGTTTCTTCTTTTACCACTAAAGTTTGGTTGTCTTCTCCACCATCATGCACAAAATAGCCTTGAGGTTGTCCCCATTGATCCAAATGATTATCTCTTTGAACCAGATTAGCATGTACTAGAATAATAGCCTTTGTGTAAGGAGTGGGATTAGTATTATAGGTATTGGGTTGCCTATTGAAACCTTTTTTACCCTATCTTCTTCCTTGGTAGTTATACTGGGGTGGATCTCTATATCCTTGTTAAGGATAGTATTGATGGTTAGGTGGATCACTTTTCTAGAACTGAGCTTGCTTAGCTAAGCTCATAATGACCAGATCTCTTCATCTTTATCCATAACATTATCCACTTGATTGGGAAAGGCTCTTAGCTTGACATTTGCATTAGGAACTTGTGCTACACTTGGAGCTTCAACTTAATTATGAGACAACAAAGGCATGGAAACTCTTAGAGGTAGCTTTCCAGCCTATATTAAGCTATTCTTAGCTTCACTATCTATCTCATCGATGTCTGGTAGAGTGAATCCTCCTATTGACTATAACATCACCACCACATTAATACCAATATCCTTGAGATAAGTGGGGAACACAAAGCTAAGAGGAGGTCCCATGATAGGTGCTAACCTATGCCAAGTCATTTGGAATCTTTCATTAAAATATCCCATGGATTCGTTAGGATCTCTCTTTATCATGTTTAGCTAATGGATCAATGAAGTGTGGTCACTCTTATTTTCCAATCTAGTCACCAATAATTCCCCAAAGTCATCCCAACTTGCAATGTAACCACCTTCCAAAGTTCTATTCTAGTCAAGTGCCTTACCTTTTAGAGACATAGAAAGTAATCTAATTGTAATGTTGGTTTTGGTAACACTATAGAAGTTACAAAAATTCAAAAATGTCCCTAATATGCTCAAATGTGGTAATAGGACCCTCTCTATTAAAAATAGGGAGACTCTTGGTAGCACTATAAGGAATAGGGTCATATGCAAGAAGGTTAATTAGATTTTGGGTGTTGAAGGCTAGGAAAGGTTAGTACCTCTCCATTTATCTTCTTTCCTCTTGATCCCCTATTTCTCCAACTTCTTCTCTAAAACATCCTTACCAAGGATCTCTAAGTGTTAGGAATGGTTCAAGGTGTTATTCTTCAAGAAGAGCTTCAGCTAGAGGGGCTTGATTAGAAGTCCTAGATGACCTAGTGAGGACCATGAAGTATAATGTGGGAAACTTGATCTAAAACTAGAGATTCTCACCTTTTGGAGTCACCAAATGCTGAATGAAGGATATTTATACAACCATAAGCTTGTCAAGACTATCATTCACCTTGACATGTAAATAATTCATCCCACCAAGTGTGCTAAAACTATTGTCTCCAAATCTTGTACCCTAGAAGAGAGTGTTCAATCCTCTTCTAGATTCGGGAAATGTTGGGACATTTTTAGGAATGTGGGTATACCTATAGAGGAAATGAACCTCTAGATTTAAAGGGCTAGCTCCCTAAATTTACCACTGTAAAATAGCCTATGTCTAAACTAGCTTAATTGAAAGGAAAAGGGTTAAAAATTGCATAAGGGAAACCTATTTTAATAATGGTGATGCACCAAGTTTATCTTCCACATGAATATCTTATCCTATTTCACAATATCACAAAATGCACAAACCCTTTTCAAGCTTTAGATATTCTAACAAAACTATTTTAGTATAGAGGCAAGAAGTATGAAATAACAAAAGGGAAAAAGAATTGAAAGGCAAACTACACATTCTAGGAATGGTTAAACACTTACAATAATTCAACACATTTGAATGCACTCTAAATGACCTATCAAACTAAGAAATCTTGCTCATGTGTGAAGGATAAAGGATAGAAGGATGGAATATTATCACATGATGTCATTATACATCATTTCTACACTCAGATAATTACTCGAAAATTGAAATAAAGGACTATAATAATGCTTAAAGGTAGGTTATCATTCTATCAAGGATTCGCCATACACTTTATGGTCTTCTTTTTATTAGCCAAAGGGCCATATATATATATATATATATATATATATATACACACACACACACACACACACACATATACACACACCTCTCTTTGGCACCATAGGTCTTCCCCTCTCTCTTATTCTTTGCTAGATATATATATATATATATACATATATATACATATATATATATACACATATATACATATACATATATATAGCAAAGAATAAGTATATATATATATATACATATGTGTGTATATATATATATATACATATATATATATAGACACAGATATATATATACATATGTATATATATATACTTATTCTTTTCTATATATATGTATATGTATATATGTATATATATATATATATGTATATATGTATATATATATATATCTATATATATATATATATATATATATATATATATCAAAGAAGAAGTAAGAGGGGGAGACCTTTGGTGCCAAAGAGAGGAATCAATTGGTTAGAAGTCTCCATTTTCAACTAAAACGATATTTTTAAGGGATGCTCATTCCAAAAATTTGATTGATCCATGTCATATCCTATGGTTACATGGTTTAGCCTTCTCTCTCAAAGATGCTTCTTCAATGGTTATGCTAACAAAAAAAAGATATTCTTGGGCTGAGTCATGGCATCAAAGTAGTTATCCACCTATTTTAGATTTGTAATTTTCATTCCATTGGCCTTATCTTCCTCCTTTGATTGGTCATTAAAAAATGACATAGATCCTAGTTAATTAATGGTGATAAGGGCCCTCTCACTACTTCAATAGATGGAAGATGTGAGCCTTTGGATTTGCTTGTGAATCATTTTATTTTAACACTAATGGTTATCTCACTATCTTGAATTTGACATTCATTTAACCATCATTCCACTTATACAACTCCTTCAAAGGCATTTCCTTTGAGATTTTTTTATCTATCACCTTCCTATCATCCTCCCTTTAGAATGATCAAACATGCCCTTTGTCACTTCTTCTATGAACTTTCTTCCATCATCCCTACCCTTTGTAATTTTTTCAAAGGAAACTTTGGCATGGAAATACCCTTTGGGACCTTGCTTTTAGGGTAATTTGTCTAAAATATGCCCTTTAGAGATTTTGAAAAGGCCCTTCAGACTTTTCCCAAGTGTCCCTTCAGACTATTTTCTTCAGGCATTCTCCTCAGGCATTCTCCCTGAAAGAATCCTCATCCATTTTCTCTAAAATAACCCACCTTTCAGGGCCCTTTGGATTGGTTCACCTTTGCCAAGAATTCTCCTTCAAACTTTTTTTAAGGACACTTTTGCAACAAAAGACCCTTTGGCAATTTGTGTAGGCACTTTGTAGGTGAAAAGATCCTCTTGAAACTTGATGTGCCCTTCATAATAATGGAATTACCCTTATGAACTTGTGCAAGTGACAACTTTCTTAAAAGAGAGACCCTTCAAAACCTTTAAACTATACCCTTCTTTGGAAGATGCCCTTTGAAAGAATTAAAGTGGACCTTTCATTGAGAAAAATGCCTTTCGGGTTTTTTGAAAGTGTCCCTTCAAAAAAAATTTGAAGGAAACTTTGAAGAAAAAAGACCCTTTGTAAATTTATAATGTACCCTTCAAAAATATTATTTTATACAAAAATTCTAAAATAATTCCTTTGAAAGATTTACAAAGATGAATTCTTTTAGACTTTTTGTAAAGGAGAATTCTTTCAAACTTTTTGTCTGAAACAAAAAGTCCAAAAGAAAGAACAAACCCTTTAGAAATGTTGTTTTAGACAAAAAGTCTAAAATAATTCCTTCAAAAAAGTTGAACACATCCCTTCACAAGAGAAAAATACCCTTTGATATAATTGAAATGTCCCTTCAAAAAGTGCAAAGTGTCCCTTCACTTTAGAACTGATCCTTTATCATTCCTAAAATGTACCCCTCAGAAAACCTATTTAGGACACTTTTCTTTAGACTTCTTTATTTCAAACAAAAATTCCAAAACAATTCCTTTGAGACTTAGACAAAAAAGACCAAAAAAAGGATTTCTAAGGAAATAACACTTGGTCTTTCTTTGTTGTGGGGATGAACTAATAAAGATACTACACTTAGCCAAAGAAACATGCAAAACCTAGGATTAAAAGATGGCTAATATAAACCATCACATTTAGTTTCACTATTTATAGAGAATTCATGAATTATCAAGTCCAAAATACTCCCTATTGGCCACAACACATTCCTTCACCCTAAAGGCATCTTGCATGGGTCACACTTAAGCACAACACTCTTTCAAATAAGCCTAAGTCACCTTTTAGGTCTTATGATTACCCATTCACCTCTTTGACACTTATCTAAGAAAACTAAGAACATAATAACACTTTCTAACTCATGGAATCATTAATATGATCTATAGTACCTCCTTAAGTTCCCATATCCATCATAGTACCCCTCTGCTTAAGCACAAATTGCTCAAACCACATTTTGTATAGCAACCATTATGAGTGAACACACAGTCATATTCTAAACCCTTTTTCATAATAGATATGATTGATAAAACCTTTATAATTCTCACATAACATCCTTATGGAGTGTACAACACTCTATAATAGCTAAATCATCAAGATATATTGAACCAATATCAAAACAAGTTTGAATAATCTTCTCATGCCACTTTAAGATTACACATGAACATATAGTCAAACTTGAACCTTCATAAATTTTATTTTACAAACTTTTATATCTTAAAATATATATTTATAGATGCACCTTGGATTCCTCTACAAGTTTTATTTTTACACAATGATAAAAATTAGCTTAGATTGAAAGATATAGCCAAAATATAGAGCCTTATTTTTTCTTTATTAAATTCAAATATTCAAATGAAAATGGTCACAATTAAACTTCAAATAATATGCTCACATCTCATGTCCTCATTGATTAGATAAAATACACACCATTTATCTTATTCAAACATTAACATATAGTACACAAATGCCTAAATGTTAAATTTTGAACAGTTGAACTCATATCATATAATCTAGAAACTTTGACCTCATACACCCTATCAATCTCTTTGAGTTGTCCTCACTTTAGCTATGCTAAACAACTATCACTTTGACCTCTTAAATTTAATGCACACCATTGATCTCTATCTGTACAATCACCTACTCATCATTGATCCTTAAAATAATCTTGATCTTTATATCTACTCAATTTTAAACATTGATCTCTTAGCAACATTTCATTACTTCCTAATATCTTATATCAATTCACTCCATCTATGTTGCTCAAATTTTACATTATTCAAAAATGACTATGGGACCCATTTCTATCTGCTTAAAAGGCTAACCTTGCATAGTCATATCTTTTACCTCACTCAAATGAATGATTTGAAATTTAGAAGATATCATATCCTCACATTAGAGAATATAAACATGTGTTAAATTTCTCCTAAAACCTCCATATGTTAAATATATATCTTCATTAATCGACTCACTTAGATTTTTCTTCCACAAAGCCAACTATGTCAAGAACTTGCCTGAAAGGCCAACTTTGCACATGCATATCTTTTGATGTGGTTCATTACATGATCTAAAAATTAGTGAAAATCAACTAGGCACAAAGCTAAACAACCCCATATAGTAATTTTATCCTACACCTTCACGTGTGAAAAATATAACACCATCAAAATGCCTACTCAATATTTCTTATCATATTATAAATTTGGCTAAGTATGGGAAAACACTGTCAAACTAACTTGGAGCCCAACATTTCAGTTGTATATCTTATATTTTGATGAATTAAATGACCTTAAATTTATCACATATAAATTAGGCATGAATGTGATCACAACCATATGACCAACTCCCCCTGACTCATCTACACATTGTAATGGTGATGTCAGCAACCTGCCTACTCAAATTTTTTGCCATTAGACCCAAAATGTCTAGATGAAAACTATGGACTAAAAAATTAATTTCACTCATGCACAAGCACTCAAAGAATAAAATACATCTTATGGGGCCTATTTCACATCCTAAAATCACCATACTCATCCCTAAACATCTCTAACCATGCCAAAACTGAAGAACAACCAAGCATACTAGGACAAGCACATTGCACACTTTGTCATTATCATTTAGACTAACAAGACTCTTCATCTAGTTACTTGGACACATTTTTGTCATCACCATGAAATCATTGATAACTCTCCAACAATGTCCCTTTATGTCATTGATGTTAACAACCATCATATAACAATATACATCTCATCTTCCTTATCTATCTTCAAGTATTCTCACAATAGGAAATTTCTCCCCTTTTCACACAATGACAAGGTGGGAATAATCTGATCATAAGGACCTAAAAATACAACCAATAGGAGAGGACCACCTTATAAATATGATACAAAATCACCTTTACTTTTAGCCTACCTCTTCTTACTCTATGCCAACACTCTCTTCAACCAAACACTCCAACTAGTGAATAAATAACATGAAAAAGTACTAAAATATAATATAACTCACCAAGAAACATCTGAAATAGACTCCCCTTGAGATATTTGAGCCATTTCATATCTTGATCATCTTCAAAACATCATACACCATGAAGGATCACCACACATGGTTACTAGCTTCTCTCTAGACACTTCAAGGATCACTAACAAAACTTAATGCTACTCACCAAATAGAAAAAATGACCTCAACCAACCTAATAATTCTATTTGAAACACTAATGCCTTTATATTTTGTATATTCTGAGTAAAAACATCACATCTTCATTAATAGGCTTGTCTAGTCTTCTTATAGCCCTACCTAGAACTTGCAGAGCCCACATCTTTCAGTAAACACACCTTCAAGACTTGAAACTTCATATCTAGAGTAATATCATATTCCCCCTAAAGAACATCAGTTTTCATCACCTAGATCATCTTTTGAAACATACTTCCTTCACAAACCAACTTACCAATTAAGCCTCCATCTTGTTGAATAACTTGAAATCCAAAAACCTTCAAATCTCTATGAATCATGATTTGATAACCTATTTGGATAATTCAATATATTAATAATATCTATAGCTCAACTCATAATTCAAACTACTTTTCTATCATAACCTAAAACCCTAGAATCTCAAAACAAACATAGTCAATAAACCTCCTTCTAGTCAATGTCTACCTCTAAAACTACTTGTACACATGGAGAAAACTATTACATACCTCTAGAACAAGATTTTATCATCCAAATATTTTTTAACCCATACATCCTATAACCCATTTTAAGCCTGCTTGCTCTTAAGCCAAGATTGAGAAAATTGAGATCACTCAAAAAAATTCACTTGGCACAAACAAGATCATCAAGACATAAGGCTACCTAGAACACATCATTTATAAATGTATAGACATTTTTTAGCATCAAAATCTTTTTGATATTTCTTCAATATCATTATGCCATTTGGAAATACCCATTTTGATCTTGTACCTTCACAAACCTCTGGATCAATCCCATAAACTTGTTACTTCCCCTTAACTAAAGACCTCATATCTACACAAGTCTCTATTTAGATTGGAATTATGGTCTCGAGCACATAAACTTTCTTCTTCACAACAAAGATATTTCCTAAGAAGCATAAATAGAGACAACTTAAATCACAAAGTCCTAAAATAGTGTGAAACTAGGAGTTTCTCATAACTCCTCATATTTCATCTCCTCCTTGGTCATTTGATACTTATATTTATCCTTCTTCTTAGGCCTAAGAGAAAAAACATGCTCAAATACTATAGCATTCTCATTTTTTTATAGTATTGGATTGACAATACATGGAAATAACATAGATTCATGACATACTATTTCATCTAAATAATACACCTTGTAGTTAAGAACCTCATCACTAGGCATTTATAATTGATTATATTTACATGATACATGCTTAGTAGCAATAGGATGTTCACTTAGATCCATACTCACCTTAGAACTAGCCTCAACCAGTACCTTGGTCTTCTTCTCGAATGTGGTCTCTTCATTCTCAACATGAGTAGACAATGAGATCCCTTGGCACTCTTCAACTTCTTTATCATTCTCTACCATAGAAAATAGATTAGTTGGACCTACAGACTCATCATGACTCACATTTAACACCTTTGGCTTCCATGAGTTAACTTATCTTCTTTCTTGTATGTTAGGAGCTTTATAATACATATTCTATGTTGTAGGCCTTTACTTACAGAATATAACAATGTGACCTCTCTATTGACAATTGAATCACACTATACATTTTTCAAGAAATGTATCTTACCTTATCTTATTTGGACAAAAACTTGCAATGTGTCCTATATCATGACAAATGAAACAACCTCCTCTTTTTGAAGAGGACTCACCTTATTTAATATTATGTGGATAATGGTTTACAAAGTGTCCCATAATAAGATAGTTGAATCACTTAAATTTGTTCACACCTTTTGATTGAAGACCCCCATCATAGTTCCATGCAAAATCATTTTTAACAAGTATATTTAATTCTTTAGATCTATGCCCAAATTGATTACATGTATAATAGTAACAATTGAATCTTGCATACCTCATAGCATTAGGTTGTCTAATCTGATTTGTTCTCATTATATTTATACCATCCTTTTTTAACTTATTGGTGACCTTAAAAATCTAAACCACATTGCTCTCATTGACCTTCAAGTCAACATGAGAAGCAACTTTGGACTTTTCATGAAAACTCAATCCAAATATATCACTAACATACTTTTGACCATTTATAATATTATCTAGATCATTGGAACTCTTATGAAACTTGAAAAATGACATCACCTTGATTTTAGACTTATCTAACTCATATTTTAAAGACTTATTTTCATAAACATACCTTGAACAGTCATCTTCTTTCTTGTAAATAGGATTTCTAATTAACAACTAAGATTCTTGACTATATTTTCATGCTCTTTGGTGTCTTCATTCATTCTAGCTTCAAACACATTGAATTACTCCTCATATTCCTTGATTTTATATTTCATATTCTTATTGATCTTCTTCTCAATCTTCAATTTTTCAAGATCATTCATCAATTTAGTCACATAGCCCACCTCATCTCTATCAACAACTGAATCAATCTAAGTAGAATATTTTTTATATGACTAACTTCCTTAGCCATGAATAGGGATTCATATTCGACAATACCATCATCTTCATAATCATACTATGAGTCATTATCTTCACTCTCATCTGATGAGCTACAATATTCTTTGGTGTAGAGACTCTTCTTGTTCTTGAAGGACTTCTTCTTATTGATATACATTCTAAATCTTTTCTTCCTATATGTCTTCTTTTCTTCATCGTGGCCTTCACTAGGCTCTTCATCATCATTATTCTCATGCTTATGATGTCACTTATGATCAAAATGTCTTATCTCTCCATAATTAAAACATTTGAAGGGTAGTTTACCCTTATACTTCCCTGAGCCTGTGTTTAATTTCGTAGTAATCAAACCAATTAGTTTATCTTCATTAATGTCAGTTACATCATCCTCTTTGGGTTTCTTACCTTGAAAATTAGTCTTTGGCTTCATTTCTATATTGAATTTTTCTTCCTTCTTTAGTGGTATACCATCATTTACTCTCATCTCATAGGTAGTAAGGGTGCCATGCAATTGATCCATCTTCAATTGAGTAAGATCATGACTTTATTTTATAGTAGATAATTTTAGATTAAACGTTAAAAGATAGAGACCTTAATACCTTTTGAATTATATTAAAGTCTTTAAGGTTCTCTCTAAGACCTCTGATGATGTTCATAGTCTCATCAACTTTCCACAGAAATGATGTCATGAAATCTTCTTCCTTCATCTTGAGACTTTCAAATTGCCTTTTGTGAGTCTGTAACGTATCAATATTGACCTTTGAATATCCTTCATAAATGGTTTTTATTTTTTCCCATATATCTTTAGCATATTTATAATAGATTACCTTGGTGAACTTAGTCTTTGTAAGACCACAAGTGATGGCATTCATTGCCTTAGAATTATTCTCAAACATTTTCTTGTCTGTAGCACTAGATGGAGGAGTAGTAGGGTCAACATAACCATCCACAATAGATTTCCATATGTTAAAACCTAGGGATATAATGTATGTCCTCATCTTTGTACTCTAAAAAGCATAATTGGATTCATTAAACTTTGGTGCTTGCTTAGTGAAAAATCCTCCTCAATGACTACCCATATTGTACCTTAGATGACCTTCAAGTTGTCAAGACTTTACCAAAGGACCTACTCTGATACCAATTATTATATCTACAATCACTTAGATTAGGGATGAATCAGTGAGCCTAAATAATCCAACTTCAATTTCAATCCTTAATTAGTTATCATAATCATTCATGAAGCATACACATCATTTATAGAAAACAATAAGAGAGACAATGAAAGATCAAGAACATAACTCATGACATATGTGAGAAACACTCTTGGAGGATAAAATCCACTAAAACTTGTAAATGGACTACTATCTTATAATAACAAGAACCAATTTAGATTAGTTGTAACTGATCAAGGAACTACCATTCGTTATTTAGTGAGACTACAATCCCATAAAGTACTACAACACCTACCTAGCTGAACAACAATAACAACTAGATCTTTATCAAGTTTCACCTTGAAAGGATGATAAAAACCCCTTAGATGTTGAGTAGCCACAAAAATACCTATGAACATAACATCTCTTGATCTTTTATTTCCTACCAATCTGATGGAGATACAAAGTATATCATCTCTCTTTAATTATTCCCACTCAATGCATCTAAAGCCACCTTTTAGATCACCCTATACCTCTTCGCTCATCCTCAATCTATAAGATCACTATTATTATATCAAAAAAATGACCTATAGGTCATACACATAGTCCTTAATCTGTTTTGCTCATCAACTCATATACTGGGCATTCTACCTCTTTTTCACTCCACAACTCTCACACATAAGCCTCTTCCAAATCTCTCATAGTGTTTTTTAAATATAGAAACCATAACATTTAGTTTCACTATTTATAGAGAATTCATGAATTATCAATTATGTAATCTTCCTTGTAATCCAAAACACATTTCTTCACCCTTAAGGCATCTTACATGGGTCACACTTAAGCACAACACTTTTTAAAATAAGCCTAAGTCACCTTTTAAGTACCATGATGACCCATTCACCTCTTTAACACTTCTCATAACAAACTAAGAACAAAATAACACTTTATAACTCATGGAGTCATTCATATGATATATAGGACCTCTTTAAGTACCCATATCGATCATAGTACACTTCTACTTAAGCACAAATTGATCAAACAACATTTTATACAACAACCATTATGAGTGAACACATAGATTCTAAGCCTTTGTTCATACTATATATGATTAGTTAAATGTTTATAATGCTCATAGAACATCCTCATTGAGTCTACAAGACTCCCCAATATATAAATCATTAAAATATATCAAAATAAGATTGAATAATCTTCTCAGGTCACTTACAAAGTATACACAAACACACAGCCAACTTTGAACCTTTATAACTTTGAATATACACTTTTAGATCTTCAAATTTTTATTTCTAGATGTGCTTTGGGGTCCTCTACAAGTTCTCTTTTTACACCATGAGAAAAATCATCCTAGCTGGAAATATATTGCCAAAATATTGAGCACTAGTTTTTCTTTTGTTAAATTCAAATATTCAAATACAAACGATCAAAATTAAAATTTGAATAGTATCCTCACATCTCATGTCCTTTCTACTTAGATTAAATGTGCACCATCAATCTTCTTTTAACTTTAGCCCATAGTGCACAAATTCCCAAATTTTAAACTTTGAATAATTGACCTCATCTCATGTAATCTGGAAACTTTGACCTCATACACTTCATTGATCTCTTAAGAATTGTCCTCACTTTAGCTATGCTAGACAACTATCACTTTGACCTCTTGAATTTAATGCACACCATTGATCTCTATCTGTATGATCACCCACTCACCGTTTATCCTTAGAATAAGCTCAATCTTTATCTCTACTCAATGTTAAACATTAAACATTTGGCACTGTCTTGCTACTTCCTAACTTTTTTGAGAAATGTGCTCTATCAATGTTTCTTGAACTTTACCTAATGAAAAAATGACTATGGGAACCATTTCTATCTACCTAGAAGGACAACTTTGCATAGTCATATCTTTTACCTCGCTCAAATGCATAATCTAAAATTTGGACCATATTATTTCCTCACATAAGAGAATCTAACCGTGTGTCAAAATACTTTTAAAACCTTTACATATGCAAGATATATCTTCATTAATCTACTCAATCAATTTTTTTGCCACAAACCCAACTACGTCAAGAACTTGCCTAAAAGGCCAACTTTGCCCATGCATATCTTTTGATGCATTTCATTATATGATCTGAAAATTAGAAAAAATAAACTAAGCACAAAAATAAACAAACCCATATGATAATTTTCTCCTTTCACCTTCACACATGTAAAATAAAACACTATCAAAATTTCTACTTAGCATTTCTTGTTATATTGCAAATTTGGCTAAGTATGGGAAAACATTGTCAAACTACCTGGGAGCCCAAATTTACACTTACATATCATATGTTGTACTCCATGTCATTAATTAAAATTTATCATATAGCTACTAGTCATAAATTTTATCATATCTATATATCCAACTCCCCTTGACTCATCCATACATGGTAATGGTGATGTTAGCAACCTGCCTACTCAGATTTTTTGTCATTGGACCTAAAATGTCTAGATTAAAACTATGGACTAAAAAATGAATTAAAATCATACACAAAAGCACTTGAATCATAAAAAACATATTATGGGACCTATTATACATCCTAAAATCACCATACTCATCCCTAAACATCTCTAAAAATGCCAAAATTTAAAAACAACCAAGCATACTAAGACAAGAACATTGCACTCTTTGTCATTGTCATTTAGACTAACAAGACACTTCATCTACTCACTTAGACACCTCCATAAAATCACCATGACATAATTTATAACTCTCCAGAAAACACCCTTTAATACTATAATTCATAATTTACCCTAATCCATTATGTAATCTAAGAAGAGGTTCCTACTCTCCTAGAACAAGCACATGTGGGTATTTTTAATGGTGACTATAGCAGACATGATACATCCCAAAAATTGTTATGCATGGATTATGTTTTGAATACTCTATAAATAGATGATATTAAATCCAAAAACAAAATAATCTTTGTCAACTCCATGATGATCTAATCCACTCATCATCGGTGGAGTTTCAAATAGTGGAGTATCCTTGGCCATTCTCCATGTGGGGATTATACCTCATTGGTAAATTAACTCTATCATGAGATGGATATGTCTTTATTATTATTTCTATTGAATATTTTACCAAATGGGTAAAATCTATGCCTCTTGTTAATGTCATGGGAACTACTAATTTTAAATGTATCCTTAACCAAATCATTTTTCATTTTTGAGTTTCATATACTATCATCTCTGATAATAGTGAAAATTTCAAAAATAAAGACATAAAATAGTTATGTGCTAAATTTAGAACTTCCCATAAATTTTTTGCACCTTACCATCCATAATTTAATGTTAAAGTAAAGGATGCTAGAAAAATTCTAAATAAAATGTTACAAAAAACCATTCAAGAAACTGGAACTCTTTATCACCTTCATCTATATCAAACACTTTGGGCCTACCATACTAGTATACGTACTCCAAATGGGGTAACACTATTCTCACTAGTATATGGTTTCAAATAAATATTAACATTAAAAATTAAACTCCCATATATATGCATATCTCTTCATGGTATCATTCCTAATGAAGAATTACATGAAACTCATCTTCATGCCTTAGAGTTTCTTGATGAACACCATCTAGGCGCCTTACAACATAACCATCAATACAAGGCTCGCACTGCTAAACAACATAACAAAAATTTCAAAGTCCACAAATTTAATGTTGGTGACTTAATCTTCAAATTAGATTACACACATGACAAAGAAGTAAAATATGCCCCAAAATGGTGGGGCCCTTAGTAAAAGATATTCTTGGTCTTAATACTTATCATCTACAAACTAATGAAGGTCATGTTTTCAAGGAACCCACTAATGCATAATTTTTAAATATATATTTTTCTTAAATATCTCCATTCATTTCATAATTATATATATTGTCCTACTAACCCTTTTTATAGAACTTATCCAATGATCTCACCTTTTAGCAATCTATTGTATACACAAACCTTACTCCCCTATTTTGGTATTTTGATTTCTATTTTCAATTAATTCATGAGTTACATTGTAATAACATGGATAGGACCCAGTTTTCCTCATTGATACGTTTTTATTTTATACATCCATGTTTCATGATTTTTCTCTTTGATTATAAGTTTGTTATTTTACAAACCTTTTTCATTTTCTTCTTTCCTTTGTGAGTTGTAGTGTAAGACCATGGATAGGCCCAAGTATTCCTCACAAATACCATTTTTCACTTCTTACATCCTTTTATATTTATGATTTATGACTTGTAGTGTAAGAAAGACCATGGATAGGACTAGGCTCGCATAAAATTTATATTTTCTTTCAAATATTTTTATAAATCGAGTTTTACTTTTAGAATGTTTAGAAATGGTTGAAAGTTTATGCTTCCATATTCTCAACCTCAGTTTTTGTTTATTTTATAGATATAACTTACACAAAAAAACTATTTTATCATGTTTTCCTACACTTACATACATTATTATAAAAATAAATCATACTTATCTATCATTATATCCCTTTCACATTGTCACATTTTTGTGATTTGAGGTAATTCAAATCATTTTATGTTTATTTCCCTTGATTTTTCTTTCTTTCATTCCATTTTAGATAAAACAATGTTGAACTCAAGATGAAACTTTTATTTACCATGAATAAATAAGACTCTTAGACATCATTCTCTCTAAGTCCTCTTTATTAGCCACCAAATTTAAAGTTTTCAAATGATAGTCATTTTTAGCACCCATGATTGGTTCTTTGAATCCATAAGGATGATTAGAAAAATGCATCAAAAGTTAAAATAAAAATAATTTATAAAAGGTAATGATAAAAAGGCAAATATAAAATCAAAAATTCAACATCACACCATAATACATGATTTTTAGTATGTCTCCTATCCCTAGTCAAAACTCAAACTCCATAGTTGGCCTCATATTAGAAACAAGGTTCATTTGGGTGGTACGCTAGTAGATGGGGATAGGATAATTCAAAATTCTCCATAATGATACCTAATTTCTCACATAAGTACCCAATCTTTGTTGTAGATTGACAACTCTATAAGAGGTCTTGAAGAATGAGGAACACATTGTGGGAAGGTAGGTCCATTTTAGTTTTCATACGTCATTTGATAGACCAATATTTACATGGTTAGGAGAAGTTATTCAGATTCCATAATGTTAAAAGTCCTCTTTTTTTAGACAAACTTAATTTTAGTGTCTTTACTTTTATAAAGAGTTTATCTACCTTGATTTTTCCTATATCTCCCCCATCACCCATTTCATTCCCCCCTTGATAGGTAAGTTTGATTCTAAATATGTTTCCCCACTAATATATTCCCTCTTTTTCATATATTACATGTTATCACTAATTTTTTTTTTGTTTTATCTATCTTTAGAATAAAATAGTATGCTTGAGTGACTATGTATTATTTTCTTTACACCATTGATTCACATTTATAGAATTGCCTTAGTTTTATTTACCCAATTTGACACATTCATTATCATTCCTTTTTTCAGACAAGGGTAAGTACACAAAGTTGGGGGAAAAAAAGGGGCCTACCTATGGACATGATTTTCCTAAAATATCATAAATCTAAATTTCTATAGATAATTTGAGATATCTACACTCCAAATCTGAAGATTGTGTAAGAACATGAAATGTATCATTTCAAGTCTAGTTTCCAAAACACTATTTTTTAAAAAAATAGTTAAGTATAATTTAGTCAAACATATAAAATTTGAAGAGGATCACCTATTTTTTTAATAAAATAGAGTAGATAAATGGTCGTGTGGTGCACCATTCTTTTATCAGTGTTTAATGTTATTGGAAACCCTTTAGGGAACATTTAGACAATATCTTCTATTTTTAACCTATATTTTTTTATATTTTTTTAATGAATACCTTGTTTATGAAATTTTCAAGTAAATAGATCCTAAAAACTAACAAAAAATGGATATCCATGTGTGGTTCACCTAACTACCACATAAAAAACAAAAATTAGTTTTTTTTTTCTAATGTGTGTAGAATTAAGCCTAGTTTATGACTATATAACTTTTTTTGCACTTGGATCAATGAAAAACAAATTACATTAACATATATAGGCATGTATATTTGTGGCATGTAGTGGAATAAAGATGTATAGTTAGAAATTAACATAGTTTGAAACCTTAAATTAATCAAAAAATTATAAAATTCATACTTTAGGAAAGAGGAAAACGTGATCATCATCATATTATTAAGTTTTTGAATTTTACCATTGAATTTTGTAGTGTATTTAGTGATAAAAGTTGAATTTTTTTTTTATATAACTTGTAGTCTCAGTTATAGATTGATAGGTCCAAGCCTTTAGCTCAGGAATCTAATTCATTCCCGAGCGAAAAGGCTTGGTGTTTGAATTCAAATTCAAATAGAGAAATCATGTTAGTAACATGATCATGATAATAGATAATTTTATTTTATTTTTATAAAATCAATAAAAAAATCACATTACTATTTTTTTACCCATAAATTCATGTGAACATGCACATGAAGCCAATCTTGACTTAAAGCTTCTATTTAATACTATAATTGTTAAGTATAGGGATATTTATTTCCTTATACATTAAATTTACTTAAATAAATATAATAAATTAGGGTCACTTTACATCTAATAGAGTTTGTCTCATAGCTACATGCCTTATGATGTGGAAAATAGTTTTTCAAAATCTAATCTGGTCAATACTTAGGCATTTTTAGGGTCTAAGTATTGAACCTAGGAATTTTAATAGATAAATTTTGAAATTGATATCCATTTTTGGTAAACATATAGTCATTTTTTAGGTTTTTAACCTTTTAAATTAATTTCTAACATTTCTAAGAGTCCTAGGTTTCTCAAAATTAAATTTTTAAAAGCACTCACTTTTAACTTGATCCAAATTGGTGTGATTGGGGTAGTGTAGGTCACATTGATGACCTACACACATCAAATGACCATTTTATGTTAATTTCAATTATTTATCATCCCTCCCTCATATTTGATCACTTTTTACTCATCCCTCATCACCCCTAATCACTCTCTCATCATTCCTCGTTATCCATAATCACTCCCTCATTGACCCTCACTATCTCTAGTCATCTTTAATCACTCCCTTATCATCCATAATCACTCCTCCATTGAAACTCACTATCAATCATCATCCCTAATCACTCTCTCCTCATACCTAATCATCCCTAATGACTATTTATTCATCTATTATCATCCCTAATCACTTCTCATCATGTTTCATCATCTTTATTCACTCCCTCCTCATCCTTACTTATCCCTAATCACCCCCCCATTGACCTTCATTGTCCCTCATTATCTCTAATAACTTAGTCTTATCATCCCTAATCAATCCTTAATTTACTATCACCATCACTTTTCATCCCTAATAATTCCTTCCTCATCCCTCATAATCCCTAATCACTTTTTCCTCATCCCTCATCATTTCTAATCACTCCCTCATTGACCTTCACCATCCCTCATCAATCCATCATTAAACCTCACCATCCCTAAGTATTCCCTAATCATCTAAGGTAATTATATACTCTAAAGGTGTACTTGATTCTAAAAATATGTTACTTAATCCATTATAATATAAACTAACTCTTTTTTAGGACTTGTTGTGTTGTCAATACCCATTTGTGAAAGTCAATTTTATTACTGAATGAATTGGTTGATCTTCTAAATTTATAGTCAAGTAACATAAATAATAGCACAAAATAGAATATAAATTTTATTTCATCTAATTATCTTTGTTATGTAGCTTACTAGATGAAACTTTATTCGGTTTCACCTTTGGTAGCTTGGTTTGAAGGATAAAAATTAAACACAAATCTCTTGTATAATTTTCTAATTTTAAGAAGATTTGAATCAGATGCAAAGTTATTTGGAATTTCTCATTCATGTATGAATTAAATATTTTATCCCAAATATTTTATATCTTTCATTAAAAATTAACATTTACCCATGTTATCATAAAAATGTGTTTCTGCAAAATGTGAAACACTAGTTCAGCTTGGTGTAGATGTTCATCCCATATTTTTTAAAGATTAGGATGTCATCAATATATATTTAAAAATGATGCATTTAAAGGGCTTGAGGATGTCATTCAACATCTCAATGAATGAATTCACTACATGATTAAACTTAAAAGACATAACAACTAGTCAATCAATCCTTCCTTTGTTTTTAAGATGATATTCCAAATGTCAAGAGGTTCAACATGAATATGATGATCCCAAACTTAAGATTAATTTTGGAAAATACTTATACACCATATATATGTGGAAAAATTACTTATTATTTAGATGATGATAATATTTCTTCACTTTAATCTTGTTAATATTTTTTTAATTGATTAACAAACTCATGTCCCATTCTTATTTGGCACAAGCACAATTAGGCTTATGCACAGCAATTATATGGGCATGATGTGTCCATTATCCATGATTTCATTGATCTACCACTTGATCCATTAATTCTCTATAAATAATATGTTATATCAATAGGTTTGAGGTAGTGGTAGTTAAGGGATTAAATCAATAGCATTGTTTAGTGTACAATATGTAGGAACTTATTTAGGTGACTTAAAGATATCCTTGTATTCATCTAGTTTATGGTTTAATTATTTTATATTTATCATTTTTGGATAAACCTCACTATGACATGGTGCCATAATGATGTTATTACATTTACTTCTTACCATCAATAGTATACTTATTACTAGAATTGATAAGATTATTATACTTCTTGGCACTAATGATTGAAAGCTCATGAACTAACAATGATATATGATATTTCAAATCATGATAATCTATCACAAAATTTTAAAGATTTAATTTATATACTACATTTCAATGGTAAATATATGTTTGACCACATTTAAAAAATCACACACCTATAATGGTTAGATGTCACAAAGGATTGCATATTTTAAAAGTTTGATTTTGTACACCAAGCAACACTACTAGGTGATCCATTTCTCAAGGCCTACATTAGACCATAAACTAGCATATGGTTATGGACTATGTATCAATTTAAATTTTAGTTTTTAAAAATATTCTTTAGGAGAAATTAAATTCTTCTAACATCCATTATAAATGATGAGGTGTATTGATTCACCATGATTGATCTACATTTGTTAATGAAATAATATTTTTAATTCATATAATTTCTTGTTGGGAGAAGTAGAGATATTATTAGTACCAACCATATCACTGGGTTCATAATCTATTACCTAATTACATTTTTATAATGCTAGATAATATGTCCCCACTTCTCAATCTATTCAATAAGAGATCTCATAGTGTGACACTCTTTATTGGCTTAAAAATTGAAGTTATGAATTAAGCACCACTTTCCAATCTTGAACTACTTGTTCTAATCATTTAGATGACTCAATAAATATACATACCAATATAATGCCTTCAATGTAATTATTTGGATCACAAAATGTCCTCATATGGAAAGTAATTAATTGGTTTAGAGAAATCACATAGCTTGGTGATCCTCATATTTACTACCCATTTTTGGTGCTATCATGGTTTTACTTTCTTCACTTTTTCTAGAAGATCTTAAATTATTAATTACACCATTTCTAATAGGCCCATATTTTTTATAGGTGATAAATATTAATGTTTTAAATTTACATCCACATAATTTTTATCATTATGTCTTATATTTTGTACTAGCACTAAAATCTCCACTTGTAGCTCCTAAAATTGTTAAACCCAAAAAAAATAATACCATAAAGGTATTTTATGGAGTGATTAAGGATGATAAGGAATGAGGATAAATTGATTATAGATGATGAGGGAATCATTAGGGTTGATGAGGGATGGTGAGAGTTAATAAGTAAGTGATTAGGGATGATGATGGATGGTGAGGGTTAATGAGGGAATGACTATGGGAATTGAGGGACAAGGAATGAGTGATTAAATATGATGAGGGATGATGAAGTAGTGACTAGGGATGGTGATGGTTAATAATAGAGTGATTAAGGATGATGAGGGAGTGATTATAAATGATGAGGAATAGTGAGGGTCAATAAGAGAGTGATTAGAGATGATGAGGGATGAAGAGGTAGTGATTAGGGATGGTGAAGAAATGATTAGGGATGATGAGGGAGTGATTATGGATGATGGTGGATGGTGAGAGCCAATCAGGGAGTGATTAGGTATGATGAGGGAGTGATTAAATATTATAAGGGATAGTGAGGGTTAATGAGGGAGTGATCAGGGATGATGATAGATGAAGAGTGATTGATTAAGGATGATGAGGGATAGTGAGGGTCAATGAAAGAGTAATCAAGGGTTATGAGGGAGTGATTAGAGATGACTAGGGATAATGAGGGTTAATGAGGGAATGATTAAGGACAATTAATAATGATGAGAGAGTGATTAGGGGTGATGAGGGATGAGTAGGAAGTGATCAAGGATGAGTGAGGGATGATGAACAAGTGAAATTAACATAAAATGGACATTTGATGTGTGCAGGTCATTAATGTGACCTATGCTACCCAAATCATACCAATTTGCATCAAGTTCAATGTGATGGTTTTCAAACTTCAATTTTAACAAACTTAGGACTCTTAAAAATGTTAAGAATCAATCTAAATGTCATAAAACCCTTAAAATGACTATATATTTACCAAAAATGAACATCAATTGCAAAATTTATGCCCTAAAATCTCTATGTTCAATACTTAAACCCTAAAAATGCCTAAGTACTAATAAGATTAAATATTGAAAAACTATTTTCCACATTTTAAGGCATGCATCTATGATGCCAAGTCTATCAAATGTAGAGTGTTCCTAATTTATTATAATTATTAAAATAAATTTATAAATGTAAACTTATACTTAACATTTAGAGTATTAAATACAAGATTTAGGTCAAGATTGGCTTCATGTGTATGTTTACATGTTTTTATGTGCAAAATAATAATAACACAATCATTTTATTAATTTTATAATAATATAATAAATTATATATTACCCAATATTAGATTTGTGTACATGTTCACATTCTTCCATGTGTAAAATAATAATAACATGATTGCATTACTACTTTTACAATAATGTAGTCATGTTATCTATTAACATGATCACATTGTCTATTAACATGATCACATTATAGCTCAATAATTTTTTAGCCATAATTTAAATAACACAATCATGTTATGTCAATAACATGATCACCTTATGTGAAATGTCCATAGTATTATCCCCCAACTCTATGCACATACCCACAACTATGTCCATTTCTATATTTCTATACTTTTTACATTTTTGAGTGAGTTTGGATTGTTACTTCTCAGTAACCAATGTTACTTTTACTTTTTGTATTTATCCCATTATTGAGTGAGTTTGTATTATTATTTATCACTCACTAGTGTTATTTACCCATTCATTCACTTTTTCCATTGATGATTGAGTTTGGATTCTTACTTCTCAATCATCAATGTTGCTTTACCTTTTTCTTTCCCATCTTTGTTTAAGTAATTATTATTCCAAATTTCACATTGATGTTAGATTTTAATTTTTTATGTATTCTTAGTTTGATTTAGTTTGTTACCCTTATTACTTAAGGTAAATTTGTTTAAGTTTTTTGGTCATTTAGTGGCCTCAAATTTTTGATTATTAGTTTTACCTAAATTTTATTTTGGTCATTTGGTCCTAACTTAGAATTTATCACCCTATCTTACTAGATTTCCAAGTACATTATGCCTACACTTTTAAGTTATCTTAATTGTCTTATGTTTGTTTATTTTTTATATTTAATTTTTGTATCCTTAGGGTTTGTTCAAATTAGTCTCTATGCCATCCATGATCAAAACTACAAACACAAAAAATAACCATTCAGTGACAAAGGCAAGTCAAAGTACACATATATTACTTTAATTTATTTCCTTTTAGTTATTTACTTTTAGATATTATATGATTTAAAATACTACAATTTATTTAGTTTAACATTATGTGTTTCTATGTTCTTCTCCTAAAGCATCATCCCTTGTTGCAATTGCATTACATCTGATGAGTTTTGAGTGGGGTATATGTATACACATAATATTTTTAAACTTTATCAATTACTCATTATTTATCTTTTGTATGAACACATCAAGTCTTAATATTTCTGAGTACATGCCTTAAATGGTGCACTAAGAAAGGGGTGGGTATACCATTGGTTCTTTGTAATATTATTTTTCCCTATACCCCCACTTAAAACCAATACTAGTCCCTCTTATATGTTTCCCTAAGATTTGACACCTACTTTACATGATCCTATAAGAAATCCACTACTTAAAATATCCCCTACCTAAGACAAACCTCTTTTTACCATCCTTTGAATACAATCAATTAGGTTTCCCTTATTCTAGGAAATGAGCACATTATAGGACTTGTTCAGTCCATCCAACTTAGTTTAGGATCTAACTACTCTATTTCCTAAATAATTAGGTAAACTTAGAAAACTATGTCAACTAAAACTTTATAAGGGTTTAGGGTTATATCTAGATATATAAACACATCCTTTACCCCATTTTAATGAGAGATAGAGAGAATCATACATTTGTGATTATTCAAAATCTGCTCTTCCACCATTCTACTTGAGTCATTACATGGGTTTACACTTGGAGAGAAAAATATTGTCTTGTGAAAATGTCTTAGATGTATAGGAAAATTATTATAGCCTATGTCTAACCTATATTTTTGATCCTTATGAACCAAAACAACCTATTTCAAAGCACCATTGGCCAAGGGAGAGATTGAGCCTCAATGGGTTTGTCTTTAAGGTAAATATTCCTAACTCCTAATTATCTATTTTGGTAGATAAAATTTCATAATTAATGGCTTATAAATGTATTTATCTCTCCATTCTTAGGATTACCTCTATATTGACTTGAGTAGAGTTATTATTTTCATGTTTACTTTTATGTTTATTATCCTCTATTTGTGCAACAAGCTTTAGTGAGCACTATATTAGATTTTACTTTTACTCTGTTAGAAACCATAGAATCTAGCAAAGCTTATTGTGTGGTATTACTTTACTAGAGTATTTGAAACCCTCTCTAGTTATATTATGTGGTAATATACCCCTTGGTTAGGTCTATTCAATCCATATTTTTTATGACCTTGATTATCTAAATGTACATATAAATGAAAGGGCTAGTTTGATTTATCTTCTATGAGCAAGGATTGATTTATAGATTAGCTTCACTTTCCATTGTATACATAAATTAATTAAAATATGTTAAAATTGAAAGAGATAAGTTTAGGAGTACACATGTGTGTTGTTGTAACCACCTTTCTTATAAGCAAGTTGATATGAAAAATATGTATCATTATAAGGCTATGAAATTGAGATTAGATCAAATATAAATAAATCTTCAAATTGCATATATCCAAGGATATGTGTGTGTGTGTGTGTGTGTGTGTGTGTGTGTGTGTGTGTGTGTGTGTGTGTGTGTGTGTGTGTGTGTGTGTGTGTGTATATATATATATATATATATATATATACATATATATATATATATATATATATATATATATATACATATATATATATATATATATATATATATATATATAATAAGGCCCATACCCCAACCTTGGAATAAAAGTAAGTTTTCACTTGGTAGTTGAGATTAACTCAATCATGTAACCCAATGATACTTGTAACCTGGTGAGGTTGGATGATACAATCAATTCCAACCTTAAAAATTAAAAATATTGAGTGATTTAATCACCTCAAACAAATCAAATATTATAGTAGATTGGCTCAATAAATTCTATAAAAGTCTGTGGAGTATCAGTATGACAAAGTTTGTGTTATGGTAACAGTCCATAAGATATTTTTGGAATCTAAAACTAATTTAGATTTTGTAATATTAGGCACACATTGCATAGAATATGCACCTTTGATATGTCTCATGCTAAAACTATGTATAAAAATGGTACCAATGAATAGAATTATGCCACAACTCTAAATCTAAATCATTTAATTATTTGCCACCCATTCAAAAAATTATGTGTGGAGAACATGCTTCTAAAGCATGCCCCTACTATATAAGGATAAATTTGAAATTTTATAAAGTATAAATGTTTATGACATGTTTCCAAAACATGCCCCCACTATAATTTGGAGATGCTTAATACTAAATAGGTGTGAAAAACATGTTTCTAAATCAAACCATCACTAAATCTAAGAATTGTGCTAAATGTGAATAAGTGTAGAGAACATGCTTCCAAAGCATGCCCTCGTTAAATATAGAAATTATGAATGTGTGAAATAAATGCATATATGACATGATCCACTAAATTTTAAAATTGATATAAGTACTATATACTAAATGAGTATGGAGAACATGATTCCAAAGCATACCCCCACTAAATCTAGAAACAATTCCAAGTGTGGAGAAAATCCCTATATAACATGCCCCCATTAATATGCCTCCACTTTGAAGTGAGGTAAAAATAGAAACCAGTATTACCTCACCTCAAAAATATAAGACAATTATATAATCTATAAATGTAATCATGTAGCATATAGAAGGAACATGTTTAGTTAAATATAGCATTAAAGTGCATAGAACCAATGTGACCGAATGAATCCCTAAGATTCATGATAAGTATCATGATAGAATCTATAGAGTAATAGTGCAAGGTCAAAAAATAAATAAACACACACATAAAATCAATCAAAATCAAGTCAAAATGTAATGGTCTAAGAGACCACAAACAAGGGGCATGTTTAAATGTTGCATAACTTAAGGAACATGACTCAGTCAAATTTCCATAAAAGAAATAATGACATATCCAAATGTCCATATAATAAATGATGACATATAAAAATTTAAATGAAACCATACATAGGCATGGGGACACAACCAAAGGATCATATTAAAATTCTCAAACAAGGAATACAACAGTGAGGCAAGAAACTCAGAGAAATGCATAAAGTGAAGCATAATCAACCAGCATAAACATGTCATAGTAGCCCTTGGATCAAGTGTGTTAAGAAAAAATGTCAAGTGTATAACATATTAAGTACCTTATGTAAGATATAATAATGTGTAATATCATGTGTAAGTACATCTATAAGCTCAAACATGATAATGTAGAGTGATCATCAAATCATATAACCTATGTGTATCAAGATCAAAGAAGTAGATACCCCTAATTTCCATATGAAATAAGTAGAGGAAAAGCCAAATATCCAAAAATAAGAATAGATCAGGTATTTTCTTATTATTATATCACACTCAAATATAAGTGTGTCATACATGTGTATGTAGGAGTAACTAAGTATTTCATCCATCAACATGGATGCCAAGGAACCAATATGATATATAGGTGTTGAAGGTGCTTTTATATTTTTGAATGTTTTTTAGTTTTTTGGTATATTTTTATCACACTCAAATAGAAGTGTGTCATATATGTGTATGTAGGAGTGACTAAGTATTTCATCCATCAACATGGAATTAACACATAAATGCCAAGGAACCAATATGATATTAGGTGCCGAAGGTGTTTTTATATTTTTGAATGTTTTTTAGTCTTCTGATATATTTAGAATATGTGAGACTATGAAAATTTCCATTATAATCCTATGATCTCATCAATGGGATGCCTTTATGGAAATCATGTATCATATGTGCATATGCATGCATAGTATAATCAGAAAGTGTATCATGTTATTTTAGTAAGTTTGTAATTGGTATCTTTGGTTTGAATTTATCTACATTTGGTTCGTCATCTTAGTGATGTATTTAAAAAATTGGTACTAGCTCTTGTAGGTATGAATAGATTATTTTTTAATTTATCATGTGGATCAGAATGTGTTTTGATAAACTATTCATTTATAGATTGTTCACCATCTATATTAGTAGTGAGAGTAGAAGTTTTTTGATATGAGGAAGGGCTTGTAGTTTTCCCCTTTGTAACCACATTTATAACTTTATATTTTTCAAGTTTCTCTTACTTTTTGACCTCTTTTAATATAAATTCTAACTTAAATATTTTATGTGCCCATTACTCTTTTATGATGGTATCTTTTCTATTTGTGTTTTATTCTTTGACTTGATCTCATTTGTAGCTTGTTATTTTTCATTATCCAAATGTATATTTGAATTATTTTCATTAGTATTTCTAATATATCCTAAACCTTGATGGTAATTCTAATTATATGTGGAAATAGGATGACTGAAGCCCTAGGAATGTTTAACCAATTTTTTGTAAATATTTCATTTTAAAACTACATTGTTTGGAAAGCAGAGCATTATTTTTTAAAGGTAAATTTGTATCCTTTTCTTGATATGATTTTTCTTTTTGAATATTTTTCTTACTCTAAGTTTTTAAATTATTTTTTCTCTAAATTTTCCTTTGGTACCCATATTTTATATTTTGGCACTTGTGCTTTAAGAGAAGTACTCATAATGTGAGTGGGTTTCTTAGTAGATGTATCAATTATAGGATCAACACTATGTTTATGACTTTATATTTGGTTCTTCAATGAAAAATAATGATTGGTATGATGTCCATTAATTCTATGATAAGCATAATAGTATTTGTATTTTCATATAAGAGGTATAGGAGGTAATTTAATCACTTTGTCTCGTATCATTTCCCTTAAGATTTCACTTGGTCTCTTAGTAACCATTGTTATACTATTTGGAATACTTGTTTTAGATGTGTTTTATTGTAACTTTGAATTTGGATATGAAACCTTTCTTAGGACAACATTTATGGATGATGATAAAAACACATGATTCAGATTATCATATGTGGGATTTTGCATGTATATAATATGATTTTGAAACTATTTTATTAATTTGCTCATATTACTGATTTGATCTTTTAGGGATTCATAAACACAAACCCTAGGTATCTCATAATGAACATGCCTATATGTACCATTAATATATGTGGGAAGGGTCTTATTTTTACCCTCTATTGGCATAATAGGATGATCTACCTTACCTTTCAAAGGGGTCATGTATGAACCTGGTTAAAGGTAGAATAGCTATTACCCTCCTTAGGGTTAGGGGAAGTAGGCTCATTTTTATCCATTTGAAATGTTCTAAATACCTAAATGAGAACATGATAGGAGAGACATATAAAATCTAGGGAGAAATCCATTTTTTTAATTTATTTTTTAGATTTTGAAAATAAACTTATTTTTGAAACAAAATTTAGTTAATTATAAATCAAAAAAATCAGCAAGTTTTTAGAACACTATAGGAGTTACATGAAAATATATAGGGATCAAGTTCACCAAATATTTAACCCTAATTAGATATGAGGGATTTATTATTGTATGGTATAAGGGTTAATAATATATAAATGATAATACAAAAGGGTGATAATCAAATCTAAAGTAGGGTAATTGGGTGTTAAACTCAAATATAAGCATATGTTGAATTTATTATGTTGAGTATAGTCTGAATATAGAAATTACGACTAAGTTATGTATGTAATGACAAAGAAGTAATATACTTAGTTTTATTAATTCTAATATGATCTTATCACAAGATTCCCATGAGATTGGGCATTCTTTGAAAAGGGGAAGTGGTGACAACTATTTTCCATTTTGGGACTGATCTGGAATCAGCCTAGGGCATGGTTGTAAGTATTGGATTTCACAAACAGAGTCGATGTGAATATTCTCAAAGAGATGCACTATTACCACTAATATTTCTATATATTTTACTTCACACAGGTTAAGGATGGTTATGAATACTTGAGTGTTGGGTTGAATCTTTCTAAATACAAAAGAAAAGGGATATTTCAATTTATTAGGCCCCATTTCATGCTAAGTAGTGGATCCATGCTAGCTTGACAAGCACCTAGGCATGAGGTAATAATGGAGGATGATTATTGTTTTGTATTCTAGTAGTTCCATCTAGCTGATGGATAACAACTCCAATCAACATTAGGAATCAAGTAGGATAATGATCAGCCATGAAAGACAGGTGACTCCTTTTGAATCATGTAGCACTGGGAAGTGGGCACATAGGATAGCAATTGCATATTAAAGACAAGGAATAGTGGAGGTATCAATATGTTTACCTCTAGTGATAATTTGGTGATTGACATGCTCAATTCCCAATTATCCTTAGATGTTTCAAAGCCTATAAAATAAAGCCAAGTTTAATTGAGGAAAAAGGTAAACTAAAGTAGTGAAGATTTGGAGAATTGATACTAAATAGTTTCATTAGTGTTAGGACTTAAGATAGGATGCTTTCTGATGTTCCCCTTTATAACACCCAAGCTCACCTATGAGCTTGGGCCTTAGTAGTTTATGTTAAACCTTTACTCAGTTTATATAGACTATGCATGTATTGTTTAATGTAGTTAATGAAGAATGATTTGTGTAACTAGTCAATAGATTAAATGCTTTAAGTACTTGAATGATTATTGATTACATACATTATTCTATTAAATGTATATTAAGCTATCATAAGTTTATAACCTAGCTTATTCCTGGTGGGCCTATAACTAGTAATTAATCTTGCACCCATGATAGGAAATTTGTAAGTATGGTGGAGACCCTATGCCATGAATGATACATGTGCTTAACCACAAGACCATGCCTAAGTCCCTTAACCTAACACCTAGTTGGCCCTTAAGTACTTGAATGCAATTGAACCCATAAAACCCAAGGCTTGTACCCATGAATGCACAACCATCATCATATTAACCCAAGCCCCTGAAGAATAGATTTACACCATGGCACAAATATCCCAACACAAACCCTAGTCCCTTCATTGATATGCTTCAGGTGAGAACATAATGCTTGCACCTTATGTATATTGATGTTAATGTAGTCAAGTGCTAAATGATGAGTGTCATAGGAATGATCAGGGCTTGTATCCCTTAAAACAAGCCTAAATATGACCTAGATAGCTAGGTAGGTGCATGACTAAGCCCATGACCACAAGACTAACTTTTTTATAACATTTTGGTTTTATTACTAGGAATTTTTTAATTTTTTTTCTATAATAGTACACTAGGACAATGCTCCAACTCTCCCTCAAGAACATTGAGCACTAACTATAATGAGTGAAAGATAAATTTGTGTTGAGGCATCCAAATTGTAGAGGGAAAAACCTAAAGAAGTGGCTCTAGAACAACTCGTATGATGCCTTGTATGAGGTTTTATTATATGAAGTATTGGAGCAAGTTTACCATTAGTTAGCTACTTATGTGACCCATAAAAGTCAAATCTATAGATAGAACCTCAAGTGGATATAAGATCACCTAGAGAGGCTTGAGAACTTAGATGTTACTTGGACTAGAGCCATAAACAAATGGTGGTAAGGGGTGTTGAATAGATACATTCTTGAGTTAACGATATCGACATACTCTTGTCTTAAATAATCAGAGTACCAATTCATATATGAGCATAGAGGTGCATTTGTGAAAGAACTTAGCACCAAACTCAAGAAGCTAATGGTATATTATGGATTCAAAATAGTGAGGATGGAAGGCTAAAGTCCTCTCACATATGATCAATGAAATGGGGAAGAATGGGAAGTGTAGGTAAGGCATAATGGAAGGGGATGAGTAGATTGATAATTGAGAGCTCAAAAAATAAACTTATAATAAGAGGAGGCATATACTGATAGAAGGTCTAGAACCTAGAAGTGTTGAGAGGACCCATAGTGAGTGGGAAGGGCATGGGGAAGGATCTCTTGAATGGTAGTTGTACCCAGAGGAAGGATCCTTCAAAGCCTTAGAATAAGTTTCATAGTTGGTAGGTAAATTCTTGTGGTCCCCTTAAAATGTGACCATTAGAGATGAGCTAGATGCACCTACCCCATTTAAACCTACATTGCAAGCTCATGCACTAGATTCCCCAAAGGAAATTAGAAGATTAATAACTAACCTTTTTGTCATTCTATAATTTGATCACTTTTCAAATTTGGACCATAACTTCATGATTAAAAAATTCATCCTCTACAAAGAGGTAAGTGAAGAGACCTTTAGACTATGAAGTGCTAGCCTAACTAGATAGAACCTGAGCACAAGTACCCTAGTTTAACTAATGTAAATGACATAGCCTAAGCAATACCCCATAGGAAGTGGCCTTGCACTAATAGTTGGTAGTATTATCCCATCAGTAACTACCAAACCAGCATCTGGCCTAATGGTTAGAGGCCTTAGAAGACCAATACTATGACAAGCACCAAGAAGAAAAGTACCCAAAGAACCAACTACCCCTTAGCCTTATATTTATTATGATATGGCCATGTGCCTACCAAAATACTGAAGCATGGAGAATGTTGTAGATTATGTGCTCAAGTGTGAGTTATAATGGCATGCTCAAGTAATAACTCAATCTGGGCACAAAACACCTCAGTTTGTGAAAACCTTGCTTGATCACACCCATAATTTGTATAGGAAGTTTGATCATAACCAAGCCATGGTTGATTATGACACCCTAAAGGGCACCTTTTTGAAGGAGTTTGATACCTGAGTTTGAGTAGTAGAGCATCACCATGTTCAATGAGATCAACTAGGAATTATTAGAGAGCATGCACTTGTACGATTCTAGATTCAAGCCCTCTTATCCAAGATCCCTTATGGAATTCACCCCTCCTAGCATAAAAAATGGTTCTTGGGAGGATTTATAGTCCCTTTCATAAGGTTATTGTCCATGAAAACATTTATAGACCCTCCAAAAGTGATTGAAGCTACGCTTAAGTCCAAGGTGGTTATGAGTGCCAATATAGGTATTAGCTCATTCATGTAGGTGCAGATTATATTTATGGACTCTTAACTATATAATATAACCACTACATCATAAGATGCTTGAATCAGGTTGTAGTACATTGAGTCCAAGATGGAAGGGCATAATAAAAATAACTACCCTCAGAGGAATGTGTACACATTATTTCTCAGTTGTGAAGTTTATCATGAGGTGTATGATGTTTAGAATTACCACTTATTATAATGTTCCATCTAGGACATCACAACCATATACTACAAGTTATGTGATGCCTATACTCATAACATAGTTGACTACCAAGTAATTGATGAAATGCACCAAAATCTAGAGAGAGGTGTATGATAGCCCATTGCAATAGCTAGAGGGTAGGAAAACTAAGGAAATGAGGGTTATGGCCAATAGAATGTTGGTTATGTGAACCAAAGAGGTGCCAGAGGGTGAGGTGGAGGACATGGTGGAGGAATATTCCCACCATTATCATGTTACAAGTATGGGTTAACCAAGCACTATCAGTGTAATTGCCTAATGCATCCAACATGTGGGTACCATCAAGGACCACATACGATCAAAGAGTGCCCCAACTTTTATAAAAATATAACCCAAGGAAAAATGGGCATAGACAGGTACATAAAGATGATAATTCATGAGCCTAAATATATAAATTGGGCTCCAAAGGTGCAATCAACATACACAGAGCCAATCAAGGTGCAGGTAGCCACATGGAGTGGGTTCACCACTTAGCTACCAACTATACTAACATAAGAGCTATGCCTATAATAGAGTGAACTAAGCCATATAAAGTGTATCATATGGCCTGAGATAAAATCTATGCCCTACCTTAATCCAATGCATCAAAAGGACATCCTAAAACAAGCCATAAGTTAAATACAAAATATGTAGGGAAAACTCCAACTAGCTAAAGATATATAAGTGTAGTCTACCACCTCATGCAGGAAGCAAGATAGATAGGAGGTTGAATTATAGGAGCTAATATAGATCCTTTACCTCCTACAAATGGATGGGATGCTTCCCCTACTAAAATTTTTGCTCTTAAAGCATGTAGGGAAGAATCCAAGTGAATTTGTTGAGCCCCAAGCAATTAAAGTTGCTACACCACATATGGAGTGGGCACATGAAGTTATGTATACTCAAATCATAGAGTATGACCAAGAGCTACTTTTAAACACCACTATATATGGATAGTCTATCTACAAGGTATTGATCAACACTAGTGTTGAGGTTATTATCCTGACCAAGAAAGCATGGGATAAAATTAGTAGGCTAGCCTTGAGACCTTCTCCCCATGTACTCTTCATGGCCAATAAGACTCAAGCAAAACTAATAAAAATTATATATGTAATTATTTTATATATTATGGGTACCAAATCCCATGTTGACTTTGAGGTTATCAAGTTGGTTGAATAGGATAACTACCTAGTACTTCTAGGAAGTCCTTAGTGTTATCCCAACAATGTAGATATGCACTTCAAAAAGTGATACATGACCTTCTAGAATTGAAATTGCCTCCTTTAAAGTTACCAAGGACCCCCATATGTGGAGTGTTGTATATCCTAATTACCCAGTGATTACTAGATTTACCATTCTGATTAAACATTAATTGTCAACCCTAGGTGCATAAGCTTTTCAAGAGTGTCAGCACTATATATGCATTACTAATTCAAAAATCAACTTCATTTTATAGTTTTAGTATAATGAATTTATGCTAAATTTACCAAACATATATATATATATATATATATATATATATATATATATATATATGTTATGAAACTACTTTGACATAATTGCAAAACCATTTCACATTTTGTACCATACATGCATCACACTTATATAATCAACTAAATAGTAAAATAAACTTACATACCACACTAATAATTAAAGATGGTTAGGATCTTCATAGTAGCTCATTCCGAGGAGGCCCTTCCTTGTTCAGAACTAAGCTCCAATCCTTCTCTGAGATAATTCACAAAGTTATTACAAATTCAACTTTTTCATTACTCAATTCTAAATACAAATTATATAGTTCAAAAAATTCTACTATTATTTCCTCAAAATTATCTAACTCCTAGTCTAATCTAGGTTATGCCTTTAAATACAAAAAGTAGTTTATTGACTCTTAACCAAAAACACCAAACTAGGAAAAAATACAGCTACTTAGAAACTACCCCAATCAACCTTCAAGTACTTAGTAACTGAAGTTACTTGTTTTAGGTTTTACTAAGTTAGAAACAAGGCATATTGTTCTGCTATTTTATTTTATTTTATCTTTTCTCATTATCCTTTTCTTTACCATCTTTGGTAGCACATCTAACATATCCTTACATTAGGGGACCTGTACAACAACTATGACTCTTCCCAATCATTCATTTGGTTTATTAAGACAGATAGATGTGTCTAAAAGATCTCCTCAATAATGACTCTACTTTGCATAGTGGTTACAAGTACTCTACAATAGCTACGGGCAACCTATAGGTGCAACCTTTAGTTGTTACAGGTATTCTGTAGTGGTTGCAGACAACCTATAGGTGAACCTTATAGTTATTGTGGGTATTCTATAATGGCTATAGGTAAATTTTAGGTGAAATCTATATTTTTTGTGGGTATTCTATAGTGGCTATAGGCAACCTATAGGTGAAGCCTACAATTTTTATGGGCACTCTACAGTGGCTACAAGCAACTTGTAGGGGAAGCCTATAGTTGTTATAGGAAGATTATATATTATGTAGCTTTACATGAACCTTCAATTGCTTGTTAGATAAAGTCACACCAATATAATTCAATCAAGGAAAATCATCAATAATTCATAACATAACACACATATATTAATTAACATAAAAAATCATAACTTCATTCATTCATTTGCATTAGTGATGGATAGTTATGGGATTTACAAATAAAAATACATAGACTATGCATGGATAAGGCTATAACATTATGTAATTGGTGGTTTCATCACTCACCCCTACTTAGCCTCTTGATCAACCTCGAGCAAGCCTTTGTTGCATTCTAAAACCATAAAATTTTTGAAAGTCTAAGGGTTCATGATAGCCTAACCCTTCCAAGATATAAAAACCTTTAGCATTCTCAATGTGTTTCTATCTTTTCTTCTCTTCCTCTCTTTCAATCATAACATTTCCTTCCCATTCAGGGATTAGGAACCAAAATATAGGAGGTTTAAACATCAATCCCAACCATTTTACTCTTGATTTCCTATAAGTTCAATATACAAGTGTACTCTATGGATGGCCTCCCTAAGGTTTTGTGGGGAGTATGGTTCTTTTCTTTTCAAGGCATCTAAGAGTTCTTCCCATCTGTGAGATCAGGAAAAAAAAATTCTTCCATCTCCTTCCATGATACTCAAATAGTGGTTCTAGACTTCCACCTATTTTTTGACAACCCATTCTTGTGGAGAATTTGTGTTCATAAATGAGATCCATTATTCTAATATATCATCTAAATATTTGGATTCACTCCTGATCAACAGGGTGGATTCTTTCTTCTTTCCTTGATATTCTTCCATTTTTTTTTCTTCTTTCAGTTTCATTTAAAACATATGAAGAAAATGCATTTAACAGGACATCCCCCAAATACATTTTGGGATTCCATTCTATATCACTAGGAATAGCATATTGGTGAATGTAGAATTCACTTAACTAGGCTTGAAGATTAGGATCAACATGCCTATATTCATTTAAGAAAGATATTGGGTCATAGACCATATAATATTGATCATTATAAATCCTATTATACCTAAATTTTAACCATTTTTATTCCAAGTAATAACATACACTCTAGAAGGGGGTCTGCACTCCATTAATATCTCAGTAGTTTCATGTAATTTACTAGTCTTTTCCTTAGGATATTGGATCCTATTTTTAGTAAATTCCATTTTATTTTTAATTCATCATGTTATTCTTTTGATTCAATATATCCCTTGAATATTTGAACCAATTCCTTGTGGTAGGCTTCATTATTACTAAATTTTTCCTCTAGGAAAATCAAAATATCATCAGTCTCTACTAGAGTGGTGTTTGAGAAATCCACATCAATAACTTCTTTTGTAGTGGGTGTTGGTGTAGTGGGAAATGGAGGAGGAAATCCCTGATAGAAGGGTACTAAATCTAGAGCATACTCTACTATAGGGGCTTTTGTGGCCAAGGTGGATGGGGATGTTGTAGGTTCCTCCACTTTCTTCTCTTTGTCCCTAGAGGGTTCTACAAACTTTGTTGCTCCCAGAAGCATTTCAATTCCTCGTTTTCTTTTTAGTTATGTTATCTCATTTTTGAGACTATATATTTCCCCCATGGCTTGTTCCAATGTTTGGAACTCTTGATCATGAGAAAAAATTTCTTGTTCTCTTCCTTTTCTCATACCTCTTCTCTAACCAATTCTTCTTCTCTTGCATGTTGCTCTGTCTCTCTCAATTATTGTTTTGTGTATCTAATGTTTATGAGGAGATCAATGTCTTCCTTAATGAATCTATATGGGAGAGGTGACCATTCTTCTTCTACCTTAGTAAATCCTTCATTAGTAGACCATACTTCTATTTCAAATCCATCAAGAGTTTTCATAAGCCTAGGCTCTTTCCTTGGTAATTTATTAATATCGATGGCTATGGTTAAAGAGGTTGTAGTGGTATTTTGTTTCTTCATCCTTTAAGATCTCCTAAGAAGAGGTCTCCTTTTTGACACTATGGGTTTCTTCCCCTTGGTTTTCATTTTCCTTGCAGGAGGGGTGACTGATAGAATTTGTGTTTCTTGTGCATTAGTTAATAAGGGAACATTTTTTTGTCTAACAGGAGATAGTGTGGAGGGATCAACCTAAAGTGAGGACATAATGGGAAAAGGGACATGTTGTAGGCTTTCCTCCTCTGTATCAAAAGGAAATAAGACCAGTCTTCTCCTCTTCTTATTTCATGTAACTGTATCACATGGACCTTCATTATCTACAAGTTGACTATCAGCACTAGTGGCCTCAACATCTTCTTGAATAATTTGTTGAGGCCGCTCCTTGGGGATTCTCTCTCATTAGTGCCTTCTTCCTGTTGGGGTTTAATATTTTCTAGGGTCAAAAATTACTCCCAAGTGAGGTCAGGTCTAAAAAAAGCTATTCCTTATTTATTATGAGCCATATGAGTTAGTGGTTAGATAAGGTTCTTTTAGTGCCCTTATGATATTCTTTGGACATTCTTTTCAAGATATTCCATAATAAATTAGGAACATTAATGACTCTATTATGTCTTAAATGATTTAAAATTTTGAACTAGAGAGTGTAAATGAGGGAATATATTCCCTCACATGTCATGTAATTAATAATATATGATGTTATCTCTCTCCATTCTATAGGTAGACTAAGTATTTACACACCTCCTTTCTTTAATACCAATCTTTTATTTGCCTAGTAGAACTACTACCTAGCCTCCTAGCCATTGGGTCTATCTTACCAATTTTCCCCCATGATTGGTAGCTTAGTCATTTGGCTCACTAAGGTCTCAATAAAAATAAATATGATTCCACATAAAATGGCTTAGTTTCTATCAAAATAACCTACAAATTCCCTAGTAAGAGGCTCTAAAAAATGTTGTAACCATTCAAAATAGGTAGTCCAACCAGCTCTGTGGAAGACATCCCAACTAGATTGGTCTCCCCATAAGTGCATGTGGTATGAGGGATCTCTCCACATGACTAACCCTCCCATTTTAACTTATCTATAAATCCCTTTAACTAATAGTCATTGTCACACTCTTTGGACTCACAAAAATATACCTACAACAAGTTTCATCTAAAATGACAAATATGGGGTTTGTAAGTTGTAGAGTTTGGTTCACAAATTGAAAATGTGAGGTTAAAATTTATAGGGTATGGCTCAATAATGGTGGATGTGAGGTTGCAGGTTGAAAATTATGGCATATCAAGGTTTTTCATGTTGCATGAGGTTTAACCTATAGCATTCTCCCCCCACATGAGATGTCACGTGTCCTCAGGTGATGTAGATTGAGTAGGAAGTATGGGATAAGATGGGTCATTATGAGGAATAAAAGTGTAGGTTTAGTGGTGATTTGATAGAATTTTGAATGAATGACTAAATTCATAATTGAATATGTTTTATTAATATCATACATGTTAAATTATAATAATGAATGCCATTTTCAATGATGAAAGATATGATGTACCTTTTAATAATAGTGTTTTGGATGTGATGTTTGAGAAGTTGCATGTGTATTGGCACGAAAATATTTGCATGTGAATTCTTAACATGTGCAATGATTGGGTTGGCATTTGGAAATAGAGTGAAGTGGATCCTTTGTGAAGTGATTGGAAGATCATTGGTGGTTAGGCATTGATGATGCCTATAGCTCATGTGCACGTGTTGTAGGATAGTTTACATGGAACAAGGGTATAATACTTGGAGGATAAATCATTTTTGTGATAGCATAAGGTGTTAATTGAAAAGATGAGTGATCTAAGTGATGGACTAGAAGATCCTGAGTAGGTAGCGAAGGGCTTTACTGCCTTGTGACCTTTATCTAGATGAATTGACTGATAAGAGTCTAGATGTTGTGTATTCCCTAGAGGTTTTTTACTTGGGGCTTGGTTGTAGTAATCAATAAGGTCTTAAACGTGGAACCTATGTGTTAAATAAATATGAGATCTCGCTGGTCAACATAGTGAGATGATCTTTAAAAAAAATGACCAAAACTAAAAATGAATCATGAGTGTCCCTATAGGCAAACATTTTGGTCTATAACGTTTCCACATGGAAAGGGAAGTTGTATGATTTATTGTGGCTCTATATCTTAGTATTCAAGGGTAGTTTTAGGTAATATATATGAAATTTTTCTGCCCCAATCTTCCTTCATTCTTCCATGAGGTTATTTGATGACTTTCATGTAATGCCCAAAAGCCAATAACCAATCCATTGGTGAGAAATATAGGAGGATATATCTTGTATACTCTATATAAAGGTGAGAATAGGCATGAGAGGGTACCTGAAATAGATATAGAAGTACCCATAGAAAGCTACAAAGTGATGGCCAACTATGTATAAAGTACTCATAGTAGCTTCAGAAATGCATGTAGTAACTGGAGAAAACATATGTGAACAGTTGGGATTTGAGGAATTGCATTCTCTCTGCTTCCCTCTTCATGTTCCCTTATTTATTTATTTTTGTTTTCACCCCTAAATAGCTAATAACCTAGTTTTTTACTTACACCATTTTTACATATCTAGGTAGCTAGTAGGTAGGTTTTTATACTCAAAAGCTACCAATAATGACCAAAAATGGGTTTTCATTGTTGGAATTTTTTTTTACTCTATCTGCTATTTGTAGTAGAATGTTTATTTAGGGCCCTAACTAAGTCACCTATAAATGTGACTTGTCAAAGACCAGTGGAAGGTCTCAATCATCATGCCAAAGTAGGAAAAGGATGTCTTGTCTTTCTTTAGCTAAGCGTGGGCTAGTGATCTCATTATCTAGTGGGGTAACCTACCTATCCAAGACATCATTGTATCCATATTGTAATTACTAGCATATGTGACTGGTATATTATACTTGAGTAAGTGGCTTTTTATACAACTTGACTCTATGGACATTGACCAATAGATAGAATCTCACTAGATTAATGGTTTGGAGTTGAACTACATTGTCAAAAACATGCTCAATCTCAAAATGACCAAGCCATCTAGTCTAGAGTTTACCCTTGTGGCCCTTGTATTTAGAGTTTAAAAAAGGGCCTAATCTCTAGTATGGAATTGCTTGGTCTTAATGTGCCTATCATACCATCCAATATATTGCTATTGTATAAGTTCTATGTTCTATAATGCATGTTTTCTATATTCATCTAATGCATTCAACTATAGAAGCCTTTCTTTTTGGGCTTCAGATATATCCATCCCAGGTTCTAGTGATGTCTATAAGGTCTTGTACTCAAATATTATGGGCAAGATAGGTTTCTTTCCAAAGACCAACTCATATAGAGTGCAACCTATAGTGGTCTTCTATGTGATTCTATAAGCCCACATAGCTTCATGAAGCCTATCCTCCCAATCCTTATGAGATAGATTAATAGTTTTTGTTAGAATATTTTATAACTCCTTGTTGGTGACTTCCACCTATCCATTAAACTGTGGATAATATGGAGTTGATTTCTTATGCCTAATCTCATATTACTAGAATAAGATAGTAATTAAATTAGCAATAAATTGGGTTCCCTAATCAATGACTATTTCATGTGGCAGACCATATCAAGTAAATATTTCTTCATTTAATAAAGCTACCATATTCTCATCCTTAGTATGTGTAAGAGCCTTGACTTCCACCCATTTAGTGACATAGTTAGTATAAATAAAAATTTACTCTTTGTTGTTGGATTTTGGATCAAAAGGTCCTAAAAAATCTATGCCCCACTTTTCAAATGGTTTAAGCACCATTTGGGGTTGCAAAGGCATTTTATCTAAACGTGTGGGTCTTCCCATATGCTAACATTTGTCACAATGTGTAGTATATATTATTTCATATTTATACAAAGAGGGCCAATAGTATTCTATATTTAAAATTTTGATTGTTGTATGTTTGGCTACAAATTATCCTCTACAAGGTTCATCATGGTAGGCTTTGAGGATATCTTGAACTTCATCTTCTTTAAGACATCTTCTAATGATAGAGTCAAGCGTAGTATAGAAAAGGAATCTAGACAACCATGAATATTTAACACTTTTGTGAATCAATGTTCTCCTTTATTTGGAGAGGAAGTGATGTGCAAGTAACCTTGTTATAAGGTAGTTCACAATATCATCATATCAGTGTATGGTAAGGGTGAGAGAGAACATGTGCTTATCTATAAATGAGTCATCCACTATGGTATCATCATTAGGGGCTTGTAAGCATGATAAAAACTCAGCCACTACATTGTCCTTACCAGGCTTATCTATAATGGTGATATCAAATTCCTATAATAAGAGAAACTATCTTATCACTTTAGCTGGAACAACTAGTTTATTCATAAGGTACCGAATGGTTGCATGGTTTGTATGAACAAAGACCTAATACCTTATGATGTAGTGATAGAAATTGTTGATAGCATAGACTACCACCAAGAAATTTTTTCAATAACTGTGTAATTTGATTCTATTGCCTATAGGTTTTTGCTTATAAAATAAATGGCATAATTGAGTGCTTCCTATTTTTGATCAAGTATAGCTCTGAGGGCAGTATCTAAAGCATATATGTGAATGTGGAAGGGAAGCTTCTAATTATGACCATGTAGAATAGGGGTGGTGGTCAATAATTCCTTCAATTATTTGAAGGATATATCACAAGTAGGAGTCTAGAGAAATTCAGTATCTTTAACCAAAAGGGTGAACAATGGTGCTACTAATTTACTAAAACTATTGATGAATCTCTTGTAGTAACCAGCATGGCCTAAAAAACTCCTAACATCTTTCTAATTTTTTAGGAACAGATAAGTTTTTGATGATGCTAATTTTTCTAGGGTCAACATTAATTATTGTAGTAGATATGTGGCAGCCTAAGACAATACATTTTGTTATAAGCATGTATCATTTCATGTGGCTAAGAGATATATGGTGCTCTTGATAGTTTTTCAACACTTTTTCTAGGTTTTTTAGGCATTCATCAAATGTATCTCCATAGACAATGAAGTCATCCATATATATTTCTACACATTCATTGGCCATATCTATAAAGATACTCAAGACAACCCTCTGGAATGTGGCTAGAGAATTACATAGCCCAAAGGGTAATATATAATAAGCATAATTACCCCAAGGACAAGTAAAGGTGGTTTTTTCTTATTCTTCAGGAGCAATTATAATCTGGTTGTAACCACTAAAGCCATCTAGAAAGGCAAAATATGTCTTCTATGCTAGTGTGTCCAACACTTGGTCAATAAAGGGTAAAGGAAAGTGATTCTTCCTAGTTTCTATGTTGAGTTCCCTATAATCAATGCATTCATGAAATTTTCTATTTTTCTTTGGTATAATTACCAAAGGTGACACCCATTCATTGTTAGAGATAGTATATATAAATTCAGTGGTCAAAAGTTTTTGTAATTCCCTTTTGACTATTTTTTGAAGAGTTGGATTCATCTTACGTTGTGGTTGTCTGATTGGTTGGCACCCTTGTTTTATTCCTTTTATATCCTCATAATCTCATGAAAAATCATGTTGGTTGGCATGCAACATGTTGAATATGTGATTTTTCTCATTTAGCTCCAATTTCCTATTAATAAGTAGTGTTTTCCTTGGAGAGATTTTAATTTATTTTGAGATTGATTTCATTATTTCCATATTGCTAATGGATCTAATTTGGTTAGAGCTATGAGGCAGTAGTTGGTGGAATGTTTTATATATAGATACATCAAAATTAGCCAATTCCTAAAAGCTAAAAAATGGGCACTCAACACTTTGCAAGTGGTTGAGATCTATAGAAGGAGTTTGGTAATTATGTTGAAGAACATTGGAGAGAATGGTATCTTCCTCATGATTAGCCAATGTGTATGCATCGTCTATGGTAAATATAGGATTAAGGAAGGTTGATCTACCTCATCTTCTTTAGCCCATAATCTAGGCTTTGGTGTAAAAAATAGGTATGTTGGGGGATAAAGAACTAATTACTTAGTATGGTATCCATTGGATATCATCATGTTACATGTTCTAAAGTTGATGAAGGCATCAGTTGTGATCAGCCAAGGTTATCCTAAGATAATAGGGCATCAACCCAAATTAGACTTAGGCTTTAGCATAATGAAATATCTAGGATACTAGCAAGAATCTATAGTGATGACAAGATCTTTAATGATTTCTTCTAGTTTGACTATATACTTGTCAACCTTTTGTAGCAATGTATATGTGGGATGAATATTATTCAGTTATAGTTTGTGCATAGTTTTGGTTTTCATTACATTTATTATAGCCTCTAAGTTGATCAATGTGTTGGACAGTTGTTAGTCATGGATCTAGATTATTACTACTGAGCATCCAAGATTTGAATACTTCTTTGGTAGGGTGTTTCCCATCATGATGTATGCTAGCTGGCCAATCACATGCACAATATTGGGATCTTTTTTCTTCCTTCCTAGTTTTCATAGAGAGAGGTCTCTAACAACTTTGGAATATATGGGTACATCTTTGATGGCTTAGAATTGAGGTATTTCGACATAAAGGTTCTTAATCTATCCCATGAAATTAAACTCAGGTTCAATTATATGATGTTGAAGGCTGAGACATTTTAGAAATGGGGGTTATTTCATCAACAACTTTATTTACTAGTTCAAAGAGTTTTTGAGGTGAAAAAGGTGGGTTAACAAGTTCTTCTAGGGTTTCGTCATCTAATTCCCTTATTATGGGTGGTGTTAGGGGTGGTATAACCTTCCCTAAATAGAGGTGAACTTCATTGATGTTCACTATGTATGTTGGGTATTGAACCAGCTAAATATTGAATGTGGATTACATCAGCTTATTGACAAGATTTTGTATGGGTTGGGTAGGTAGCTAGTTAGGCTTAGGTGTAGCTTGTGTATTGGGCATAATATTAGGAGGTTGTTTTTTCTATTGTGGAGTACATTCTCCTAGAGAGATACACCATGGTTGGTTAGGTCTCCAAGGTTATTACCACTAGTTTGTGAAGGGTGGGCCTTGGGGTGGTTACCAAGCTTACATTTAAGATGGGGATACATTTTTTGGAGACTACCAAGAGGTAGTGGGTTAGCTTCCTTTAGGTGGATACTAGCTAGAATTAGAAAGTGGAATGTTCATCTAAGGACTAGTCCAATTAGGAGTAGCATTTGCAAATTGTGAATTAATGGAGGTAGAATTTGAAAAAGGTGGATTTCATCCCATACCTTGATAAGGTGGTCATTAAACCCATGGATTTACTTATTTAATATAAAAAACATGATCACTATCTCCTCCTACAATTTTTAGCTCTACTATTTCTGGTTCTTTAGATATGATGTGAGATACTTTCTCCTGAATCTCATGACACTACAATCAGCCTTTTTCTTATAGTTTGGACAGTAAATGGTCAAGTCTTGATACAAAGCTACTTGATTTTTTCTTGAGTGCAGGTTATCTAGTTGGCTTACCAAATGGCTAATGATATCCTATTTCATATTCTGTAATAGGTTACTAACCTTAGTTTTTGATAGGCCATTTACAGATATCAATGGAAGTTGTTGCTCTTGACTTTGTTTATGGTAGATCTAGAATAATTATTGCTTAGTTATTTGATATATAAGAATGGTAGGTGATATATATATCTTCCACTCATTAGGCCCAAGGCTTCTAGACAATCTTCTCTAACTCCTTTTAAGAAGATAAGTTTCAAAGGTTCTTCTCCAAGTGCACTTTGATTGAATTTTTATACATTGAACATGAACCGTTCAACATAATCCTCCAAGGATTCTTCCACCTCCTGAGGCATTCTAAAGATGTCATTTATTTTATAACTTATTCCTCTTCCATATTCTTGATACTTGGCCAAAAATTTCTTTTTCATGTCCTCCCAAGTGTGGACCAAATTACTACCCAGTCTAATAAACTAGTGAAGTGCAGAGTCTTTGAGAGTATCTAGAAAAAGTTTCAATTTTTATGCATCCTACCTATAGTCATAGCTTCTACAGGGATATCAAATTTGAATTAAAAAAAATTTAGGTCTTTTGATAATGTACCTCTAAAATTGGGCAAGGCTGAGGGTGAGATGTTTTTCATTTGTATTATGCTTGTTACATCTAGAATAGGAAATTCAAAAGTAACTATGTTTGGAGTCTCATTGTCCTCCACAAAGTCTCCTTCTCTACTCATGATGGCTCTTCTTGTGATATGGATACCAAAGGTACGTAGGATCTCATCCTCAAACTCTATGTCAATCCCTTGGTTAGCATGATAATGAATGTTTATCTACTAATCCTCAATATTTTTACTGGATGAAGGGTCTAAAGATTCTCTTGAGCTTCCTTTGATTTGATCAAGAAAGCCTTGCTAAAATGTTGTGAATATGTTACTCTCTAAAGTATCTGATTCATGTATTTACTCTCCTTCATTTCTTCTTACCAGCTCATCCAATGCTTCTTCTACTTTTATTTCCTTTTTTAGAGCCAATAGTGCTTCTTCTACAAGTTGTCTCCTTTGGTTTGTAGTATTCTCATCTTCAAGAGCCTTCTGACTTATGGTATATTCTTTAGCAAGATTATTAGTTGTTGTAGGTATTTTTGGTTCTTTCCTAGCAATAACTTGTAGCTTGTTTGACAAGAATCTTCCTCAAGAATCTCTTTCTCTCTGTATAAATGTTATGCCACTCCTTCAATTGTCCTATCCCTTCCTGCATAGAATTAATTTTTTCATTTTTGTGTGCTTCAAGGGGGTTGTTTCATACCAAATTATTAAAAAAATATTCTAAAATAAATAAATACTAAAATTAAAACAATAGGAATTGAAATTCTACTTCTAGAAAGCAATAAAAATTAACTATGGAAAGCAAGAAAAAATATTCTAAAAAGCAAGAAATGAAAGCAAGAAAAATTATTCTGTAAAATAGAAAATGAAAGCAGGAAAATTTATTCTAGAAAGTAGGAAATGAAAGTAAGAAAATTTAAAAGTATATTTTGCCAAAAATAAATCACTTTTGTAGGAAATAAATTATAGAAACATGAATTAAGTAACTTATGCACTATTTACTTCTAAAAACTTGGACATCTAGCATAAGACACCATAGTGCCCTCACTCAACTTACCTGGATGGAACTTAAACATCTGGCATAAGACACCATAATGTCCTCACTCAACTTGCTCATCTAGGTAAAATAGTGCATTAACCAAAAATAAATTTTTAATTATTGATTTCAGAAATATTAATTGACATCTTCCCTAGTAATGGCTCCAAAATGTTGTGCAAACTAATTATCTAGTGATTACAAGATTCACTAGTCTGATTAAACATTAATTCTCAACCCTAGGTGTATGATATTTTCAAGAGTGTTAGCACTATATATGCATTACTGATTCAAAAATCAACTTGCTTTTCTAGTTGTAGTATAATGAATTTATGCTAAATTTAATAAATAGATATATATATTATAAAACTACTATGACAAAATTATATAATTATTCCACACTTATATACCATACATGCATCACACTTATATAATCAACTTAACATTAAAATAAACTTACACAACACACTAATAATTAAAGAGGGTCAATATCTTCACAACATTTCATTCTGAGGGGGGCCTTCCTCATTTAGAACTGAGCTCCAATCCCTCTAAGAGAATTCATAAACTTCTTACAAATTTAATTTTCTTATTACTCAATTCTGAATACAAATTCTATAGTTCAAAAACTTCTACTATTATTTCCTCAAAATTATATAACTCCTAGTCTAATCTAGATTCTACCTTTAAATATAAAAGGCATATTATTGACTCTTAACCAAAAACACCAAAATAGGAAAAAATACAAATACTTATAAACTACCCCAGTCAACTTTCAAGTAGTTAGTAATCAAAGTTACTTATTTTAGGTTTGATTGGGTTAGATACAAGGCATATTGTTCTAATGTTTTATTTTCTTTTATCTTTTCTCATTATCCTTGTCTTTACCATCTTCGGCAACACATCATGTGTCTCCTTGCATGTATGGAACCCATACAACAACTATGATTCTTTCCAATCATCGATTTTTTTTCCAAGGTAGCTGGATGTGTCTACAATATCTCCTCAATAATGACTCTACATTTCATAGTGGTTGCGGGCACTCTACAATAGCTACAAGCAACTTGTAGGTGAAACCTTCAGTTACTATGGGCATTCTATAGTGGTTGTAGGCAACCTATAGTTGAAGCCTACAGTTATTTTGGGTATTTTATAGTGGTTATAGGAAACCTTTAGGTGAAGCCTATAGTTTTTGTAGGTATTCTATAGTAGATAGCTACAAGAAACCTATAGGTGAAGCCTACAGTTGTTGTGGGCACTCTACAGTGGCTATGAGCAACCTATAAGTGAAGCCTACATTTACTACGAATAGCATATAGATTCTATATCTTTACATGACCCTTCAAATACTTTTTATATAAATTCACACCGATATAATTCATTCAAATAAAAGCATCAACAATTCTTAACACAACACACATATATATTAATGAACAGATAAACTCATAACTTCATTCATTCATTTAAACTAGTGATGGATAGTTATGGGATTTACATAGAAAAATCCATAGACTAAGTATGGATGAGGCTATAATAGTAATAAATTGGTGGCCTCATCATGGAAATCATTAATTTAGAGGATGCAATCAACCATATTTATAATAACATGATGTAAGTCATCAAGAATCTCCATCCTTCTGATCAAGGGGTGCTTTCCTAGGAGGATGGGAATTAAACCTCGGACACCACTAACATCACTTATGATTGAAGGGTTTAAGAGGCATATGAGACCATTGGTCTTAGATGCTACTTAGTATACACAAAGGTGCCAAATCTTATGAAGACTAGATGGGTCTAGATTGATAATGCTCTAAAATGATGGATCTCACATCAAGAGAAAAAGGAAAAAAGGGTACTCTACCTGAGTAAAGGAAAATTTATAGCACTCCCAAAATTTTAAAGGAGAAACTCAATGGAAAGGTATGTCTAGGACCTTGAAGCATGCATCCCCAATAAGATAGACATAATGAGTACACTTTGAGGAGTACTTATATGCACTGGTGGGAAGTGCAAAGGTCTAGCTTGTAACTTGGCCTAAGGTAAAGGCATCCATGTGCACTAGATTAGGGAAGAGTAATGAGAACTTAGATATCTCAACATACTTTGATGACTCTAACCCCATAGTTCTTGTGAACCTATGTAAAGAGATATGGACTGACTATGGTGTAACTACCCCAAAGAAATTATGGGTACATGCCTTTTACAAGACTCTAAAGACATGGGCATGAGTATGGTACATGGTCAATGAGACACAATGAGAGATAACCAATTGGGTTTCCATTAAGGAGAAGTTTTTACACACCTTCTCTTTTTCCTCATAGAACTTAGAACTGGTTGATCCATTATAAGTAATTCAAAGGTCAGTGTTCAAGGACACTGCCATCATCAAGGAGTGCTTGAAAGACATGTTCAGAGAAAAAGGGTTGGCTCTCCCAACCTTATTTGAGGATTAAATTCTCAATAATGACTCTAGTGAGGAAGATGATGAAACTTGGAAAGAGCACTACTAGAAAATTTTGACCACCAAAAGAAAGCTCATGCACCAAGTAGATGATACCACCCTTAGCAAAGAAGAACCCACTCATCTTCATGTTGAGATAATAGAGGGAACCTAGTAGGTTAAATATTATCACCAGGAGAAGAATGAGCCCTATTGTTCACTATTAAAGACCATCAAAGTGGATATTAGCATAGAAGGATAGCCAAAGATGGCTACTCCAAGCACTTATTAGGCCTAGGTATTATAAGCATAAAGCTAATTTATGGTGTAAGACCAGTCAAAAAGTGCCCCTACCAAATGAATCCCAATTTCCACACCAAGGTTAAGATAGATATCGATGTAATACTAGCCACAAGGGTCATTCACCTTATGTATGACTCCAAGTGGGTAAACCCAATGGTAATAATCATCAATAATGATGGGTAAATTTGCATTTTCATTAATTATAAAATGTTGAACACTAATTACATCAATTACCCCTTCCCAACTCCATTCACTGATTAAGTCTTGGAAGGCATTACAGGTTATGAGATCTACACATTCATTGATGGGTTTTATGGCTACCACCAAGTCCATATTGAGGATGAGGACAAACCTAAAATAAACTTTTTGATTGAATGAGGCTATTTTTCTTATAACATGATGCCATTTTGACTCAAGAATGCATTAGCCATTTTCTCTAGAGTGGTCATCATCACATTCAAATATTTTATCCATAGGTTCTTCCTAGTCTATCTAGATGATTAGATGGTGCATGGTCTCATCAAGGACCATTGTGACAACTTATGCCTAATATTTGAGAGATATAGGTACCTTTAGATAACCTTGAACCTAAAAAAGTGTATCTTTACAACACCATTTGAAACCCTACTCAGGCACATCATATACAAGGATAGTTTTCTCATCAATCTAGTGAAGATCACCATCAATATTCAGTTACAAATTCCTTCTACATAGAAATATGTTCACACATTTCTTGGCCACTATGGATATTATATAAAAGTTGTAAGGAGTTATTAAAATATTTCAATGTTATTAGAAGATATTTTACGTAAGGATGAACCTTTTTACTAGGGTGAAGTGCAAGAGGATGACTTCAATACCCTAAAGCTTAGATTAGCTAGTACACATACCTTATAGTTTCATGATTGGATAACACCATTTCATTTCCATGTTAATGATTTTGGCTCTATAATTGGCATAATCTTAGCATAGCCTAGTGAAGTCAAAATGGATCAGCTCATCTCCTTCACTAGTATAAAGTTGACCTTAGTAAAGAAAAATTACATAACCATGGAATATCATGCACTTGCCATAGTCTATGCCTTGAAAAAATTTAGATAATATTTTTTGGAAACCCCATTCATCTTTTGCATAGATCATGAGGCACTCAAGTACCTCATGAAAAATCCCATTTTACATGGGTATATATAGAAAATATTTTATTCAAAGAGTATCAGTTCTCCATTATGGTTAAGCCTAGAAAGTAGAACTTAGGGCTAAACCATTTGTCTTACATCAATTTTGGTGATGTGGTGGCACCTATTAAGGATGACATGTTATATGTGCAACTATATATAGTCTAGTGCATCCTCAAGGATTTGGCAGAGATCACCACCTTTTTAACATCTAGAGTTTTACCCTAGATGATGATAAATAAAGAGAAAAAACAACTAGTATTTACATCACACACTTTCAACTCATTAGTGTAAAACTATATAATATAATTAGAAATGAGGTACTGCATTGATATGTCTTAGATCCTGAAAGATACTCCATCTTAAAAAGAGGCACATGAAGGCATATCAGGAGGACATTGTGTTGGAGACATAATAGCATGAAACGTGATACAGTCAGGCTTATGGTGGTTAATCTTATTCTAAAATGCAAATAAATATGCCAAGGCATGTGATATATGCCAATACATAAGGAATCATAACAATTGAGATAAGATTCCCCTCATCCCCATTCTTTCTTAGGTGTCATTTGAGAAATAGGCCATTGATTTTGTTGGGTTAATAACTCCCACAGCATGATGCATAGGTGCAAGGTATATTTTGGTGGCCACAAATTATTTTACCAGGAGAACTGAGGTTACATCAAAAAAATACTACATAGCCACCACATTCACACACTTTATCTGGGAAAACATATTAAGTTGATACAATTACCTATTTAGTCTAACTAGAAATAGGGGCACTCACTTTATCAATGAAATGATGCATGAAATGATGCACATCCTTCTGACTGAGTATATGGTGGTGCACCAAAAAATGACCCCCCATCATTTGTAATCAAACAACATCACTAAGGCATTTAAAAAAATACTAAGAACATGCCTCATGAACATATGTGATGTTGGTCACAAAGATTGGGATGATCAAGTATCAATAGTACTATGGGCATATCACACAACCTACAAGTGCCTAAACAAGGCTATACTATTTAAACTCGTGTTTAGCACTGAAGTGATCCTTTCAATGAAATTATTGGTACCATCATTGTGCATCACATGCATTGGTTGGTTAGATGACCAAGATGCATTGAATACAATGATATAGGACATAAAATACCTAGATGAGATGTGTACCCAAGTAAAGTGGAGTCAATAGATAGAAAAGGTGCACCAAAAATATGACATGATAAGCATATAAATACCAAGGTGTTGATAGAATGAGAATTCATTTTTATCTATGAATCTAAGTATTTAGAGCACCCAAGGAAATTGTAAATAATGTGGATGGGTCCCTATATCATCTACCATATATTAGAGATAGGTGCATACAAGTTGTTCATGTTGACTAAAAAAATCTCCCTAGGAATTTCAATGGCAATAGGCTAAAACCATATCAATAATAAGATGGCACTTCCACCATGAGAATACTAAATTCTTGGTTACTAGTCAGTTTGGGTTGAGATGACCATATTGAAGTTTGGTGCAAGATAAATAGTTACTTTTTGTTTTGGTTTTATTCTTTGGCAATAGTGTAGAGAGTGTATAAGTAGTGATTTTAATCCTATTGGAAAAATATGCTAACACTTAACTCATAATTCTAGTAGGGTGAGTCAATCACTTGCACTTTCTAAGAACCTCAAGTTAGACATCTAAGTTCAAGGTGTGTGAGGATTACCAACATCAGATAAAGGAATCACACTGGACCATTGTACACTAGATCCTAGAGGTAAGGTGCTTTCAATCTCCAAGTAGAATTTCATATGTCCTTTCATGCATAAATCTAATCAGGTGAGTCGATCCCTTATGCTTTCTAAAAGTTCCTGAGGCTAAACATCTAAGTTGTGGGCATGTGCAACTAACTAGACACAAGAGGAAGATGTACAAAATCCATGTGCATAAGAGATAGATTGTAAGTTCTTGGAGGTCCAATAAAGAACTACTCTGGTGCTTCTACTCATAATGTTAGTCGAGTGTCAAACCTATTTAATTTTTAAGTGCCTAGGGTAGCCACCTAATTTATGAGTGCAAGGAGGTTACTAGACTTAGATGAAGTAAGATCCAAGTGAAGATGCATAATATGATCTTGAATAAGATAAAATTTGAATATGCACACTATGATCATGTGCAAGAGAACAAGAAAATGAGAATCTAACACTAGAGGACCAGTGTAGGGATTTGTATGGGGTAGGATAGGCCAAGGCAAGATGAAGTATAATAAATTGACCAAGATAGATAAGAATGATTAAAATTAAAGCACAACAAGAAGAGAAGATGGAAATGAGGAGGTTGAATCACACACATGTGAGGCACTACACCTAGATTTCCATATTAAAGGTGAAAGTCATGCCAAAAAAATAAACCATAAAAGGAGAATCATCAAAGATAGTTGGTATCCACCTAGATTTCAGTAGGAAGTGACCATTTGAGCCATAAGTCATTTCATCAAAATACCATTAGGAGCATTGAATTATGTGATGTTGGAGGCACAAATATCTATAATAAATGAGTTTGTGGCAGAGGATTTTTGTAGATTTTATGAAATCTTGTGGAGTTCAAGAAATTTAGACACTATCATACCATTAATGTACCTACATTAAAGATAGTAGATAGAAGTAGGGAATAAAACATCAATGGTAGATTAGTTTCCATTACAAACATTGTGTAAACTTGAGACATTGAAAAAACTAGAATGAACTAGTAAACCAAAGAGCTGAAGCATAGAAACCCTACTAGAGAAAGAATTTGAGAACCCCCAAGCACCTAGAGTGAATGATTATGAAGATGAAGAAATTGTGCTTATAGTGAGATTGGTGTGGGAAGACATTCCTGTAGGAACCAATTGATGAAAAAGTGAGTTTCCACCAAGGATGCCATTAATAGTCTATGAAGCTCAAAATTGAAGGTATAGTCATAGATCTCATAATTGTGAAGCGCCAAGAACCATTCAAGGATTTATAAAACATAACCTATCATGTTTCAATACCAGTAGGTTTAGTATGGGTAAAAATCATAAGGTAATGGGTCCACAATAATAAATTCCAAAATAGGCATGCATAATGGTAAAAATAGCCCCTACAAGAATAATAGTCTTATCAATAGGAGTCATCATCGCATAAGTCAACACTAAGGTGATAACAAAGCTGTATTATCAAGTAATGTAATTTCCCTTAAAATTATTAGTAGGGGAAAATTGGAATTACTTTTCACACACCTAGCTAAATAAGTACATCCATCATAGGTAAATCCATGTGAAAGACTTAGCATTAGATTGCATGGTGGATATAAGGAGCAAGACAAAGTAGGGTGTAGCACTATTTGATGTCTCCATTTGAGCTAAATTGATATCCTCTAGTGTAATTCAATTATATGAGTTACCATGCTTTAGGAAGATACAGAATCTCATTCAATTCCTTCTATCATTCATGCATGGGTACCACATATACTTTAAAGGGAAGAGCATAAGGATATTGGTGTGCTTTATTAGAAGGATGACCAGGCTCCCAAGTGCTAGAAAAGACATATCTGAGATGATGAGTGACAATGAAGAGGTGGAGCATGTGGAAAATTTCATAATTTATTACAAGGGGGATTCACATTCCCCATCAAAGATTAGAAGGACCCTAATACAAGGGTATTTTTGTGCCTCATGAGCTTGAAACTTTGCCCCAATGGTCATTGGATCAATGTTAAAAAATCTTACCTCTATGTCACCTACCATATATCATAGGGTGTAAAGTTTAACATTAATAAATTTATTATGAAGGAGTTTGTGAAGAATATACTAGAATGCCACATGATAAATTGAACCTTTAGGTGGGGGTCCATTCTAATCCTGATAGTCATGGATGAGATCAAGATACTAGATGGGGATGAGGATGAGGATAATCTCTAGATTTTTCCTTAACATAATGACTCCCTGGTGCATAATTATAAGGACTTCACTTACCCTAGCTCTTTTTATGTAAAATATAAAGCTCATGTGATGAGGTGGTGTGAGAAGTATATAGAGGCATTCAAGATCAAGTGTTGCATCCCCCAAGAACTCACCAAGATCATGTTTGGGATGGAAACCTTTGTCATTATGCAGCATTTTTTAGTAGTCCACTTGGCAATGGTCGATGGAAATAATTATAGCTAGTAAAATCTCCCATACACTTTCTTAGCCACATATTTTAGGGATGTACTCAGAAGAATCTCCATTGTGTAATAATTAGATATTTTGGAGAGGGAGATAGACATGGAAAGGAATAGGTTAAGGCACTAGTTCATTTATCTAGATGGGAAGGTGATAAGGGATGAATAGAAAGACTCATATTTAACTGACATCTACCCTCTTTAAGAACTGACCATACTTGGGTACATCCATAGGATTTAATATGAGATGAAGCCCAAGGGGAAGGGCCCTAATGCTGAGCAGACCAATAACCCTCCCATCAGGATCAGTGATGAAGGAACATCAATGCCAACCAAACTTAAGAAGTCTCTTAAGAATAAGAAAGTGGAAACACTATAAGAAATAGAGGACTACATAAAAATTTTAATCTCCTCAGGTAATGAAGCCTCTTTATCAACCCAACAAAGAAGTGCATGAATTTCACATCGAAGGCTTCTCCTATCTCAAAAGAGAATCAAAAGAAGCCAAAATTCCCATCTATGATGCCCACTATCACCTTGGTAGACATAGAGGTGTAGGAAGAACTAGGGAAGGAGGTTGAGTTAGGGAAGGTAGTTTACATTATTCCCAAAGAAGACTCCTCATATAGTGAGAAAACTTGCCCACCACCTCAAAGTGAAGAGGAAAGGTAGGAAAAATCATAAAGGAAGCTTAGCCTCAATGATGCATACATTCAAAAGCAATGAGAGCTACAAAAAATAAAAGAAAAAATGAAGAAGGTAGAAACAATAGAGAAAGGGAATGAGAAAGCCATGGTTGAAGAAAAGTACATGGTAGAAGCAAAAATGAATGAAAAGCCAAGTGTGGTGGAGGTACATGAGGCTCTTTAAGGTAGCACTATTGCTACACTTGGAGAAGTAGGACCATCAAGTGCACCAACCAAAAAAATCACAACATAGCCTCCATAGGACAAAGAGGAGTTGAGGTGAAAATGGGATAATATGGACCTTGATCAAGACCATATTAAAATAACACTAGAGTTGTAACATAAAAGAGAATCCATTAGGGCAAAGGGCATGACCCAAGAATAAATTAACAAAGTAGAGGCCAAGGAGATAAGGGTCAAGGAAGAGAGAACTATTGCAATTGTGAAAAAGAGGAAGGAAGAAATAAATAAGGCCTATAAGGAGAAGGCTAGGAAGGAAAATAAGAGAAGAGGGTTGTTGTAGTCATAAAATCCATTAAAGACAAAATAGTAGAGGTACCTAGCACCCACACTAGCCCAATAGAGGAAGTTGTATAATAGGGGTGCCCTAGTACTAGAGGGGTACCTAGAGATAAATAAGGTGATTCTGGTACCTTAAAAGAATAAATAGTGAGGGAAAGGAAAGAGTAGGTTGGTGCCAAGAATGAACCTATATAAGGTCATGTCAAGGAGCTATAAGGAGAAGAAGCAGATGAAGGGGAAAAGTTTGAAGAAGAAGAAGAAACCCTATAGGAAAGAGAAGAAGAAGAAGAAGAAGAAGAAGAAGAAGGCACCAAGGAAGGGAGAAGTATCAGTGAAGAGGAGAAAGAGTAGATGGAGTAAGCCATTGATAAAGAGTAATTTAATCCAAGCTACCAGGAAAAGGTGTAGAAGGGGTATACTCAACATGAGGACTTATACATGTTGGATTACATACTTTCTAGAGCTGAAATAGCATGAATGCACCATCAAGTGTCCTTTGTATTTTATTGCTATATGGATAAGCCTAATTTTGAGGTACCAACAAAAGTAATATGGAGCATAGAAAAACCAAAAAATGGGTATGACTACTAACTTATCAACCCTAAATATATGAGCCCAATAATGTCAACTAATGCCATACTTAAGATGGCCTCTGAGGTAGCATGCAAGAACATTGTTAACAATGTTCATGCCATAAAATGGAAATATATATCACTTAAGGTAGAGGAAGAACTCAATGCCTGAAATCTCAATCTCAAATAGTTGGCTTAGTGAATTTAGGAAGTATATCCATCCCTTTTGAATGGTATTGACACTTCTAAACTATTTGAAGTTGATAAGGTGTGCACACTAGTCAAACAAATGTTCCCTTAGCTGAAGCTAGTCTAGGAAGAGGAAGAATACCTTTATGAATCCATAAAGAAAGAGGTCAAAAAAAATATTGATGAGGTAGAAGACCTCTTCATAAGGATATAAGATCATGTAGATGATGTTGATATCATCTTCTATAACTTTTCCACCCAAGCATCAGTCATTAATATGTGCCTCCAAAAGGTGAAAGTGGAGAAGGATACATTGATGAAAAAAAATTACTATCAGTAGGGCAAAGTACATGTAAATTATGGTGTAGGTAAACACATTGAGTGCCTATATAAAGACCTAGGAGTAAGACCTAGAATATCTCTTCTACACCTTTCAGACAAAGGCAAGTGAGTAGGGAGCCATCCTAGATGGCAAAGTCTAAAAATTGAAGGAAAGGCTAGATGCCTTCTATAAATAAATAGACAACACTAATGTGCTCATGCTTGGGGTTACCTCTATGGAGATTGATAGCACCATTAAATAAATCAATCTCATAATCTAGGGCTTTGAAGACTTCAAGGTAGAACTATAGCAGAGCATGCCTAAATTTTGCATAACAAAGGCACTAGAAGGATAGTCTGAGGGTAGACTAATATTTTTGTATAAGGTTATGTTGGGCCCCATTTTGTGCTAAGTAGTGGATCTGTGCCAACTCAAAAAGCACCCAAGTATAAGGAAATCATAGAGGATGATTTTTTTTGTATTCTAGTGGTGTCGATTCGCTAATGGATAATAACTCTAATCAACATTAAGAAGTAAGTGCATGGGATAGTGACCAACCTTTAAAAAAAATAAGTTCCTTTTGAATCATTTAGTATTGGGAAGTGGGTACATAGGATAGTGACTTCACATTAAAATACAAAGTGTAGTGGAGGTGGCAGGATGTGTACCTCTAACACTAACTTAGTGATTGGCATGTTATATTCCCCATGATCATTAAACTCTCTTAAGCCTATAAAAGGATGTTGAGTTTAATTGAAGAAAAAGGCAAACTAGAGTTGTAAAGATTTAGCAAATTATTGCTAAATAGTTGCATTAATGTTAGGACTTAAGTCATGATGCTTTTTAATGCTCACCTTTGTAACACCCAAGCTCACCTATAAGTTTGGGCCTTATTAGTTTATGTTAACCTTTACTTAATTTATATAGACTGTGCATGTATTATTAAACATAGCTAATGAAGAATGACTTATGCAAATATTTAATGGACTATAATTTTTAAGTTTTTTAATGATTATTGATTGCATATGTTATTCTATTAAATGTATATTGAGATATTGTAAGTTTCTAACCTGGCTCATTCCTAATGGGCCTAAAACTTGTAATGAATCCTATGCCTATGATAGGAAATGCGTAAGTATGGTTGAGAATATATACCTTGAATGATACTCATGCTTAAGTACAAGACCATGCCTAAGTCCCTTAACCTGATACCTAGTTGACCCTTAAGTGCCTAAATGCAATTAAACCCATGAAACCCAAGGCTTGCACCCATGAATGCACAACCATAAATCTTGAAAAACCCATAATAGATATGTGGGGGACCACTAGTTAACATGAAAAGGGATTAGATCCTAACTACTTCAACTAGTCTCTTATGGCTTCTAACACAGTTGCCGTGAGGTTGAACTCCTTGTCCAACTTGGACAAATTCATTAGAGGATCCTTGAAGATCACCTTAGTCTAAGTTATTAGTCTCTGGGAGATATGGAAAGTTACTTCAATTTAGGCTTGGACACTATAGACTTGGTTAATGTTTTTAGTGGACTAAGTTGATAGGTCCAACACTCCTTATGATCCTTCCTAGTTTACCTTGGCTACTTTTTCCCTCATAACCTATTTAAATTGACCAGGTGGACTCTAAATTCCCCTTAGTTGAGTAAGGTGCCATCTAGGTAGAATAACATAAAGATATTGACCTCTTTGAATTAGGTCAATATCTTGTTCTTTCCCTCTTCTAAGGGTCCTATTTTAGTCTAAGGAAAACCTATCCACTCCTCCATTGATGCTCTCATGTTATTGGCATAAGTTTGGTACAACCCCAAATCTAAGATTAACATCAGTTTGAGCTCTGGAAACATTCCTTTATTGACCACTACTTATAGCTTTTGACACTTCCCATCAATTTCTATGATCTTCCTCATGTAGGATTGTGTCTGATGTATAATTATGTTAGTTTTAGCTTGAGTACCTACTAATTTCCCAAGGATTGATAAAATTAGAAGGACAACATCTTTGACCTACTTGATTAGTTTGACCAAGGAAGTACTCTTCACTTGGGCTTCCAGAGTTTGAACTTGGCTCTACATGTCCTTGAGGAGCTTCTTAGACATGTCATGGGTAGCTTAGAGGATGAACAATGGGATCTCAACCATATTTTTCTCTTCTATAGCAGACCTCACCTTGGTTAGGGAAAAAATATCTTGATGGGTCTACTATATCATTAGGTTCTTATTTTAGACAAATCTCTACTTGAGCATCTTTTTCATATCATATAAGCCTGGTTGAAACTCAACTACACATCCAAGTCACCTAAAACATCCATCTATGGCACTTGAGATGTAGGGACCATAATTTGAGTTACTTAGGTTGTATGATATTTGTTTTAAATGGTGGTGAAGGGAAGAGGATAAGGTGGAGGGGAGATGAAGGAAGTGAAATGAGTGAAAGGAGTGAAAGAGGAAAGGAGTGGAGGTAGAGGGGGTATTGGAATGAAAGGATGGAGAATGAAATGGGAGGCCCATGGGAATATTTATCTCTCCATTATTCCTGAGTAAGGTTAACTTGAGGTGGAATTTCTCCTCGAAACATGTCATGGAATAATAGGGATGGGATGGGCTAGTTGAAAGTGAGGCTAGTGGGGCCTTGGATAAGAGAGAGGGGGATATAGAGCTAAATGCCAAGCTTATGCTACTAAGGCATGGGGATTGGTTGATACCTATGAAGGAGGTGGAATTAGAACAGAAGGCCTTTGAGCTAAAACTATAGTATAGGTCACCTTTTATTTCTTTTTCAGCCTCTTTCCCATTTCAACTATGGGTACTACTATGGATGGTCCAACCAAGAAGATAGGGGACATAAGGGCTGATGGTGGAGGACTTGGATCCATATATGGGAGTGTCAGGCTAATTGGAGTGGGGATCAAGAGGGTCCCTAATATAGGTAATTATTTTTAAAGGTTGTAGTCTCACCTACTATTAAGTTTATGCCCAAGGGGAGTACTAAGAAGACTTCAAGTTGTGAGATGGGAGGAGTGAAAGGAAATTAAGAAGTGAGGATGCCCATAATAACCAAGGCCAATAGTACTTGGGTAAAATACGGAGGGGAAGCAATGGGAAATATAGAGGGTGGAGCTAAACTAGTGGGCATTAGAACTAGGAGTTGGAAAATGGTGGTAGCAAGGGGTGGAAGGGAAATGGGAAGAGATGGAAGAGTAAGTAGGGGAACCTAGGTGGCTATGTAATATGGAAATTTTGAGAAAATACATCTAGATGTATAAATTAACTAAAATCACTTAAAAGATTAATATACTTCATAATTTAGAGCCATTAAACTATAGTGCAAGCAAAATATACATTAGAACTATTATTGTAACCTGAAGCTAAATGTTCTAAACAAGATGCAAAATAATAAAAAGATGTATTGATTATGGATTATGGATTTCTCACCAAAGACTTAGATTTTTAGCATGATTAAGATGGACTGAATGATAGTATGAATACTTAGAGATTTTATGAAAATGTAGATTTATGTGTATGCCCATTAGTTTGTCCATAGAGGGATGGTGTGTATAAATAGAAAGGAGGGAATATCAATAGACAATATTCAAAGTTGGAATGAAGAAGGTCAATGGTGGAGGATTTTCCAATAAATTAAAAATTCCTTGGAAGCCTCTACAATAAAGGCTTCTATAGAGGGAGGGATAAGATAGAGAAGATTCTAAAATTAGAGAATTCTAGAATATTTTAGAAGGGTAAGCAAGGTTATTCTGATATATGAATTTGACTCAAGAGAGGATGGTTAGTATGGTGTTAATTCCAAAATAAAAACAAAATGAAAGAAACACACTAATAGCATAACATCTCTAGGCCTAGACACTAGGGAGAGCTTAGTTAACAAAAACAAATGACAAAAACAACTAAAAAGTAAGGACTAAAACATAATAATTCCTTCACCTTCTTTGAATGTTCCAAATTCCTTTATAGTAGTGACTTGCTCAATTTTGTCCTCATGAAGTCCTTGGCAATGGAAGCTTGGCTACCTCCATCTCTCCTTGGCACCTTTTGGCTTATGGCTTGGCTTGGCATAGAATCAATTTGGCATTGTAACACTAGTTTAATGAAGCTTTTAGAACTAATCTTGCATTACAACTTTGCATTCTCAAGTCTTATAAATGATGTTTGTGGCCTCTCTATTTATAGATTTTTGCAAATATCTAGAATCAACTTGAACCATCCATCTCAAGATTAAGATGTGTGGCTAAGGATTAATCCAATTATGAAATTAAAATTGATAAATAGGGTCATCAATATTTGGGATAGATGGAAATTAAGAGGCATGGAGGGCTTTAATGAGGCATGGGAGGCATGAATCTTGATATTTACGGCATTTATGTCCTAGGGATGTCTTCCCAAGAAATGAGGTCACCTAATGATGCAGATATTCAATATCCATTTCCAAAAACAAGTATTCAATAAGTTTCCATGGAATTATTAATTAGCCCTTGATGTAGATTAATTATCTCTTAAGCATGATTAAGCACTTTGTGCACAAATTACTCAAATTGATTAGAATGCCTTGTTATTGGTCCAAAATTTGACTGGAATGGAATTGGAAGTCATTGTCAAATATATTATATCCATTATCCCATTTAGGATGTTACTAAAAAAATAAAAAAGGCACATGTCTTTTGCAAGATATTTGATAGAAAATAGTAATCTAGAGCACCTAGGTGCAAATTTGGCATTTTGGCTTGAAATGATCTGATCAAAGTTAGCTAGCCCATAAATTACATTGCCCCATTTAATGATAGCTTGGCCAAAAGCAGTACTTTAATATGTTGGTTTCACATCATTTAGCATATTTTAGTATTTTTAGGCCAAATTCTGCATTTTTGGTGGAAATTAGCCAAAATCCTAGTTGGAGGTTATCGTTGGCCAGATTTAAGTGTCTACAATTTGCCCCTATTTGGGAAGGCATTTCAAGCTATAAGTATAGTAACATCTTCTCAAAGAATGAAAAGGTCCTATATGCCAAAAATAAAATGATGACTAAATATCAAAGCTCCAAATGGTTTTGGGAAGCCTATGATGATACCCCCTTGATGGATTGGCTATCACATTTGTTGATGGATGGTCCCTCAAAAAGAAACAAGAATAAAGGTGGAATTAACTTGTGGTTGAGATTAATCCAAATGATAAAATGCCTAAATTCATTGTTCTTAAAAGGATGATAATTTACCTAAACGTGGTTATAATTAGGAATAAAACTCAAAATAATGATTTGCCCATAGGTGGTTATAATCATTAAGGAGACCTGGATTGGATAAAACTGATGGTGCCCTAATTAGGGCCGATGAGCAAGCATAACTCAAGGATATAACCTAGAATATAGATTAAATATGAGTGGGTGTAAAGTGATGAAAAATATGGATAGAAGAATAAAATTTATCATTATAAATGATTCAATTATACTTACCAATGAGGAGATGCTCATCCTTATTAGCAATGATACAACTAGAATAGTCAAATGAGTTATATTGATACGGGTGGGTAGGAAGATTTGCCAAGGTGCCAAGGAGAAACTTCTATGGCTCCATTGATTGTAGACCTTCCTAAAGTAATTTTTGTTATAGCATGTGATGGTAGGTTTCATGATAGAACACCATGAATACTATCCTAAAATATGCATAAAGACTGAATCTCGATCCAATAAACACTCAAAAATAATATACCAATGATAAAAACCATGATGATAATGTTGATGTATCAATATAGATAGACTCAAGAATAATGTGATCGAAGAATCACCCAATGAATGCATATAGACTGAGTCAAGGCAATAGTGATGAAAACAAAAAAAGAGGCAAGTGAACAAAAAAAAAATATATAGAAAAACAAACAAACAACTTGAAATAAATAAACAAATGGAAAGCTTGAAAATAAAAACAAAGAAAACATCTTAACAATGACAATGCCCTAGTAAGGTAGATTAAGGATAACTGACTAGGATTAGATAGGATAAATATTTTTGTATTTTGAAATATTATGAATGTTTTGGCATTTTGAGTTATTTTAACTCGTTAGATAATGACAAGATACTTTCTCACAAAATGGTGAGAGTGTTTGGCTTAGGTTACTCATAAAATGGTGAGAGCATATGAAAAGGGGGACTAAGGTGACCTAAACATGAATTGAACATCACCTACATAGTCCTAAAATGACCTCAAGTCACAGTAATTTCATCCAGACAAAGGGCAAGAGAAAACCAACTAGGTCCCAACAAGTTCTCAAATCCAGCAAATGGTCAGTTAAATGAAAATAGTAATGGCAAGGTGATGTGGTAATGCATGATAAATAAGTGTTGCCCTTAATTTTCCCATAGGCAACTATAACTAGGATACAATGGCATAGGTCAAGGATACTAATTTTCCCACAGGTGGTTATAATAGCTAGCAAGACTAGTGAAACACTGATTTGCCCATAGGCGGTTATAATCAAGCTCACATAGATTAACTTGATAGGATGAAAGATATCTTGTTAGATAAACTATCACACTACTTTCATAGACTATCATTGAAACACAGATTGGATTGATTTTTGAAACTTGATTGGAATCCTCTCATAAAAAGTGTGGGAAGAACCAAAGGAACCAAGATCAAAATAGGATTGGGTAAGATGACTAAAAATAGGATTTGGTCTAGATAGAAATGGAATGATAGGATGACATGGTCTTACTCTAATTTAATGATGGTTTTTATAATTGGATAAAATAGTAAGAGGATTTCCCCCAAGTGATGGGGTAAATGGAAGGATATGCGATAATGGCAAAAGAATATGTAACAATGGCAATGGCATTATGAAATGATATGGTACATGCTTTTGGCTTGGGTGTGGTAAATGACATATGATTTAATTGTTCCTTTTGAGATGGAGATGCACATCCTAATCAACAAATGATACAAATATAATACTCGATCATGTTAATTGTTATCCCATAACACATATAAATAAATGTTCTATCAAAAATTGGATGTTGATTTGGTTGTCAAGAATGCTTTTGTGATCTTTGTTGGTCAGTGATTTTGATTCCTTCAAACATCAAGATAAGGTATCTTTATAGCCTCTATAAAGGAAATTGTAGCCATAGATGGTAAAAAAGGACAAATAATGGATGGTAGGTTTGATTATGAAATGAAATGGTCAATGATAATGGAATCTATAATGGTGGGGAATCAAATGAAGATCAAGAATTTTAGTCACACATAATGTTGTTGATACCAAATTCAACATAAATTTGGTTGTGGTGAGGTCGAAGACTTATTATCTTGATAGGACCATAAAAATTTTATATTGTTTGACCTTGAGAGTAGCTACTATCTGATTAGGCTATAAATAGGAAGCTATTTTGATTTGATCTTTGATTTTATATTCATCCAATAGTGAATAAATTTTGTGCTCAGTTATTGGTGCCTTAAAGAGGTTTTCACCAATAAATTTGTCTTGATTATCCCATACAACCTCTGAGAAGGTTTCACTAAAAGATGTTGAGTTTTGACTTTAATTTTATTCTAGTGCTTCCAAAAAAGTTTCAATAGAAGATGATGAGTTTTGATTTTGATTGTCCCGTAGTGCCTCCAAAAAGGTTTCACTAGGAGAGTGCTCTACTACTACATGAATGTGGTCTTGGCCTCCTTACTCTTCTTCAAATCCTATGTCACCATGGATGAATTTTTAAAGTATGATTATGTACATCCTAATCAACACTTGTGGGAGATGGAATGTCAATGATATGGCTATTTTGGTTGATGGTAATGGCCTGTGAAATGGTAATGGAATGGGGAGAGGCTTCACAATCATCGTAGAAGATACTAGGAGAATTTTTTTCAAATTTGAATGACTCATCCTCAAAAATTATAGAAGGATCACAAATGTATAAAAATTAATCTACGAGGCATGCATAGCCAATGTTGTAACATCCACAAACATATTCTTCTTCTGAATTTAATTCTAACTCAAGGGACTTTGAATTGAATGGTGAGACTGATGTTGATTCTAATTCCAATGTTAAATCCGATGTCAGTTCAAGAATAGAACCTGACTCTAATTTTGATTCTTCATCTAATGGGTACTTTATTATAATGATGTCTTATTTAATGCTTCATATTAGATAAGTAACAACTTGTAATGACATGATAGGCTTCACAAAGTCTAGTTTAGCAAAATGAGATTCCTCTAGGATGGGAAAACGGTCAAGAGATAACTCCTCAGAGACTAGCTTATCAATAGGAGGCTATTGAAAAATAGGCACATGGTCAAGATAATGATTTACCCAAAGGCAGTTATAATCATTAAGAAGTGACTCAACAAAGACTAGTTCATCAGTGTGAAACTCCTTAATAACTGTATAGGATCAATAAGTAGTTCATCATAGTTTGGCTTATCACAAATGGTTGATTTAATAAAAACATATCAAATTGGTTGGTTCACTTGGCCTTAGTTTCCAATGAGTTGGAAGATACCAATTTTGAACACAACTTCTTCAAATGATTAGATGGGTTGAGGTTTGGATGTGATTGGGACTAGATGAGAAATGACTTATGGTTGGATAATAGTAGGGAATTGGGGAGCATGATTGCTTGCATGAGCTAAAGGACAAAGTCTTGAGATGGTAATGATAGGTTGTTGTGGAGCATGATTGCTCATACAAGCCAAAGGACTAGGTCTATGAATGATAATGGTATGCCTTGGATATTTTGGAGCTTGATAGCTCATATAATATAAAGGAGGGTTAAGGGTATCGGATGATTTGATAATAAAAGGATTTCATGAAACTTGATTTATTTCACAAGCAAAAACATCTAAGTCTTCTTCATAAACTATATCATCCCAATCATGAGTTGGCTCATAAGTTGGTTCTTGACTATGTTCCATATATTGATTATTGTAAAGAGGCTATGGATTTGTATCCCAAACAACATTATCTATAGTTGGGTCTTCAAAGTTCTCCTTATAATCCTCTACATGCCAATCAAGGTTTTGATTTTGATTTTGTGGATTTTGACTATGTTCCCCATATGGAATATTTTAGGGACAATAATAAAACTCCTTAGAAAATATTTCTCTATAGGGTTTCCTAGTGGTATTTTGTGTGGCCATTCTATCATAAGTTTGATTATACATGACTCAACCATGAGTGTATCTAGACATATCCAAATAAATGATAAAACTTCTAAAACAAAAAGGCTTAGAGTTCTATAAACTCTAGAAAAATATGTCCAAAAGGACAAATGGTTAAAACTTGGTCTAACTTGGTCGAAGGAATGGAGTTGTATCTCCAATATGGTCTAAAAGTGGAGCTGTATCTCCAAAATGATTTATGCTAAGACTTGGGATAAAATAGTCTAACATAAAATGTCTAATTTCAAATGGCATACGCATAAAAGGTCAAGCATCTGAAAAAAATCAACATGTTAAAATTCTAGGTCAAAGTGTTCCAAAAAAGTCTAAACTAGGAAAGGTAAATTTTGAGTTGTTATGTCTTTTGTCCAAATGCAGAGTCAAAATTTAGGCTCAAACAAATAGGCATAAGCTAGGACTTTTGGCTAAATGGCATCAAAAGCTAGACCTGAAACAAATGCTAATGTGATTTGATTTAATCTAACAAGTTTGAAAACAACTTTGACATAGACCCAGCACATGAAATTAAACATAAACATGATCAATTGGTATAAGACATAAGATAAAAGGATCTTTGAGAAAGGTTGTGTTATCCCAAATAAAGGCACAACTAATGATGAGGATAGGCATTAAACAAACAAACCATCAATAGTTTTCAAATTTGGGTAATTAATTAACTGAAGTTATGCAACCCAAAAGAGAAAGATCTATGTATTAGCCCCATGAATTGAGGCTTAAACATAAATCAATCAATGTTTAAATCTAAACTTGACAAGGTTAACTGAAAACTCAATGTTGAAAACTAGGATTTGACCAAACAAGCTAAAAAAGATCAGATAGCATGATGGTACAAGATAAAGGTCCAAATGGTATACATGACATGGTTTGAAACAAATGGTTTTTGATACAAGGTGAAACAAGTCTTAAAACAAATTAAGCAGCCTAATGGCGTAAGCATGCTTGAATGATGTGATCTAAGTTATGATTCAAAAGACTCAAAGGTACAATGGTTTTAACATGATTTGGGCAAGATAACACTACCCTCCACAACTCAAATGACACACACACAAACAAGTTTAGCAAAAATTTCAAGGCATAAGTGTGGTGTAAAATGGCCAACATAACACCTCTTTAGACAAAAAAATGATGTTTAGACAAATTAGTTTTTACATGGATTATGAAAAAATAAACAATTTTAGTCTCAAAATATACCAAGAAAAAATGACCAAAATACACTGAGTATAATCATCTAAATCCTAGCAAGGGTATGGCAATATAGGGTTGACTAAACTATCAAGTTTTGAATGTCTCTAGGGGAATCAATTACATAATGAATTTCACACCAAACAATGTAAAAGACAAGAACAAAAATGGGGTGACTATGGCATTGGCTATTTATAAAGAGGTTTAGTCCTTTTTATAACCACTATATCTTGTTGTTCACTCAGTGTAGTGCAATGTCCAAATGTAGATACGTCCCATGTGCAACTCTAATTAAGAGCAAGTGAAGACAATGCCAGGAGATGAAACCTCGAGTCAAAGCTTCCTGAAATAACTCATGGGAGGTAATGATGTCCCCCTCACAATCCAAGTTTTCATTAAAATAAAAGACTAAGAGAAAGACTTTAAGGTCATTTTCAAGGTCACCCAGACTTTGATGAGTTTTTGGGGACTGCTTTAGATGACATTCTTTCTAAGCCTTGGACTAGGCTACTTGAAATAGGAATGGCACTTTTGACTCCAAGGGTTCCATAAAGGGTAAAATGGAAGATCATACATGCAACACCCCTCTTTTTTCCAAAAAAAATAGATAAAACAACTATTGAAGACAAAAATGAAAGGTGTGTTCAATTTTAAGCCCAAATGAAAGATTTGGTGGTGTTCATTTGACCCCTTGGTCTTAGTTGTAACTTTGAAAAAAAATGATAAAAACATTGTTTAATCACCTTAAATGTTACTTTAAGCACTAAAATAATGTTCTTAATTCATTTTCAAACATGCAAAATATGTTCTAAAACATGATTTATCAACCTTGAAATCTGCTAGTTACTAGTCTACCCTTAAGGCATTACCCCAAAAGCAAATATGTTAGATTAGAAACATTTTAAATAGATTTTTTAAATTTTGTGAAAAAATATATGAAACTTGAAGCTAAACTAATGTCAAATTCTTAAAATTTAGGAGAAAACACATGGTTTAGAAAAAATCATCTAAAATGGAGTCTGTATGACCCCAAACCAAGCATTTTAAAATAGCTCTTAGGTTTGTGTTTTTAAGAAAATATAGTGATCGATGTCAGTTATATAACTAACATTGGTTACACTTACTAATTGATGATGGTTATCTAATTGACATTGGTTACACAAATAATGATCGATGATTGCTATGCCATCCGATGATGGCTTTACTAACTGACGTTGGTTACTGCGTAAACCTATGGCAAACAAAAATGGTAAAATAAAGTTAGAAAATAAATTTGTAAGAGTTTTAATGGTCCAAATGAATATTTTAAAGTTGAAAAATGATCTTACTCATGTGTGGGATGCATCTGGTCCCACCGAGCATGCCATTATGTCATCTAATAATTTGACTCAAAAGAGGATGGTTAGTATGGTGTTAGTTTCAAAATGAAAGAAACACACTAATAACATAACATCTTTAGGACTAGACACTAGGGAGCACTTAATTAATAAAAATAAATTAAAAACACAAATAAACATTAAGTAATAAAATACAAGAATTCCTTTACCTTCTTTGAATGCTCCAAATGCCTTTGTAGTAGTGGATTGCTTGGTTTTGTACTCATAAAGTCCTTGGTAATGGAAGCTTGGCTACCTCCATCTCTCCTTGGCACCTTTTGGATTGTGGATTGGCTTGGATTGGAATCAATTTAGCATGGTAACACTAGTTTCATGAATCTTTTAGAACCACTCCTACATTATAACTTTTCATTCTCAAGTCTTAGAAATGATGTTCATGGCCTCTCTATTTATAGATTTTTGTAAATGTCTAGAATCAACCTGAACCATCCATCTCAAGATTGAGATGTGTGGCTAAGTATTAATCCAATTATTCAATTAAAATTGATAAATATGCTCATCAATATTTTGGATAGAGGAGCAATTAAGAGGCATGAAGGGATTTGATGAGGCATGGGAGGCATGAATCCTGATATTTGTAGCATTTATGGCCTAGGGATGTCTTCCCAAGAAATGAGGTCACCTAGTGATGTATTTATTCAATATCCATTTCTAAAAACAAGTGTTCAATAAGTTTTTATGGAATTATTAATTAGGCCTTGATTTAGATTAATTAGTTCTTAAGCATGATTAAGCATTTTGTGCACAAATTACTCAAATTGATCAGAATACCTTGTTATTAGTCTAAATTTTGACTGGATTAGAATTGGAAGTCACTATTAGGTGAATTAGATATATTATCCCATTTAGGATGGTAACAATATAAAATAAAAAAAGGCACATGTCTTGTGCAAGATATTTGATAGGAAATAGCAATCCAAAGCACCTAGGTGCAAATTTGGCATTTTGACTCGAAATGATCTAATCAATGTTAGCTAGCCCATAAATTGCATTGCCCTATTTAATGATACCTTGGCCAAAATTAGCACTTGAATATGTCATTTTCACATCATTTAGTGTGTTTTAGTGTTTTTAGGCCAAATTGTGCATTTTTTATGGAAATTATCCAAAACCCTGGTTAGAGGTTGGAGGTGGCCAGATTTAGGTGTCTAAAGTTAATAAGTGGTTAAATAAATGATTAGATAGGTGATTAAGGATTAGGGATGTAGGAGAGATTAGGAATAGGCTAGGGTAGGTGGGATTAAAATTTAAAATTCTAATATAATAGACAAGTGGGATTAGTTAGTGGATAAAATTGATTTATGGGGTAGGAATAAGGTTCATAGATGAATAATAATGGAAAGGAGTGTTAGATAAAAGACTAGGAGGATTAGCAAGGATGATTTAGATAAAATTAGATGAGATTAATAATCATTAGATGAAATTAACAATGTTAGTTTCAACTAATAGTAATATTAGTGATGATAAATGAAGCATGTGAATTTAGGTGCATATAGGGTGCCTGCTAGGTGCCTCATTGTAGCCTCATTCTAGAGCTATCAGATGCATCAAATCTCAGAGGCTATAGTACCAATGAATGAGTGGGTTGTGCTTAGGCTACATGGCATCATGAATTATGAGGTTATATATTCTGCAACCTAGTCATGCGAACTACCTAGGAAGGTATAGGTAGAACATTATGAGCAATTGAAGGAGGCAGAGACAGAGTTAGAGCTTGAGGAGCTAGAATTGCTATTAGATGTGGAGGTGGATCTTTGGTTAGAGCTCAAGGAGGAGAAGGTGGTGGGATACCCTATAAAATTATCTATAATATTATCAAAGATGTTAGATTCAGGTCCTCCATAGATAGAACAAGAGATGGAGTTGTAGAGGGGCCTACCTAAGCCTTCTTTAACTTCTTGTTCTTATTTGATGCTATCTAGGATAGCACCTCTTGGTCATTGGTGGCATTCAAATAGAGATCATCATTGTATTCAACTTGATGGTTGTAGGTGATGTTGATTTGAGCTAAGTATTATATCAAATGAGCTTAAATCACCTCTTTAGGGTTGTACTATTGAATCTTTCACTTTAATAGGGTGAATGAGTCTCACCTGACCACCATATTTTTGTCAAGGTTAAGTTCATATAGATGTGATTCTATATGGTTATTGAGAGTTGTAGTCACACCTTTTGATGATGTTATACATAAAAACCAAAGATGTCATTCACCAATTGATGGGTGATTTCTTATTATACTAAATAGTTAGGGATACAATATGGTAATCAGGAGGGGTTTGGAGGAATCCTGCAACTCATATCACCATATCATCTTTGTACAACTAGTACTCCTTAATGGCTATGATAGAGTCTGAGATTAACTTTGAGAGCTAGGGCATCAAAGCTTTATTGACCACCTAGTACACCACTAGGTATAAGTGATCATTGACATCCTAAACATGTTGATGAAACTGACGGCCATACAATTTGTATAAGACCATGTGGATGGTAGGGCCATTGAAAACCCATATAGGAAAGGTTGAAGGCTTGAATAAGAACATCCCATAGATTGCATCTAGTAGGTTACTCATTATTTATAAGTCACCTCTAGCTTGAGAAACTGTAATGGCATGGACAAACTTGAATTTGTTCAATCCTCCTATGTTTAGGATGCCTAATCAACTTAGGATCTATGCAGAAGGGGCACCCATAGCATATTTTTGTACTACCAGTCTAGGTATCTAAATATCTAGTTTATAATGATGATTCCTACTTGGACCTCCTCCTAGAAGGTGAGAACTATGTAGACATTGATCTTCTCCTTATTAACCCACTTGGATTTGATGTTCTCAGCCCAGTCATGGAGGATGTCATAGATATAATAGGTGTCCATCTAGGCTAACACTACCACTGTATCATATTAGAAAGAGAAGTCTAAGAAGGAGTAGTATGCCTTGAAGGCATTCTCAAATAGATATAATCTAGTGTTAAGAGGTGGATGAGCATACTTATTCATTGACAATATCTTGCATGTAGATAACCTTATAGAGGATGCTTCTTAGTAGGTCAATACATGGAAACACCTCTAGTTTGGTTTTGGCTCTACGGTGTATGCACTTTTTATAGAATAAAAGGGCATCCTCATACTCATCTAGTTGGTGACCAACATCAAAAGAATCCTTAAGGACCTATTTAATTACCTTAAATATATCACTTTAGTATCTATACTTAGTTAAACTAATAGGTAAAGTGGTAACCTGATACTCATGTTTAGCCTTTGAGTTTGAAGACGTAGCAGCCATTGGAGTAGGATGGTGGAGAAATTAGGGAGATTTGAGCATAGAAGGCACAAGATGCATGCGCTCTATGGAATTTTTGAAGCAAGAAGTTAGATATTTTTTACATTCATCAATGGTAACTATTAATTGGATTCTCTTAGGATTTATAAGTGTATGCATACATCCCCTACATTAATGAAATTTGGAGGTTCACTTGCTATAAATTTGAATTAGAGTTGGTGACTAGATTTTTTCCCTTTATTTCTAAATATAGAATTGAATTTGGAACCCATGGTCCTTTACCACTAGCTATATATAGAAATGGAGATGGGATGTTTTTAAAACTATTCAATTGGATCCAACTTCCCATACTATTAATTCTCAGTGCATGGTAGGCATGTAACCACATCTCTTAAAATTTTCTCAACTAACTCCTACTTTTTAACATGTGTCATTCATTTATTGGTCCCCCCATTAATGGTTGACAATTAGGCATGGTTCTGCACTCCATGTCATTTCCCTAATCTAGGTGATGTGTCACCGAGGGACATATGGCACACTTTAATTGGCCTTTAATATCATGTGTACTTCATTTTGAGCTTTCTAAGGTCATAGGTGGTAACTAATTTATTTACATACTAGATAATGTCATAACTTTCCATTCGATTGGGCTCTCTCAGGATATAACATCTTTGACAGGTCTAGGGTACTAGCTTCTCTAACTCAAAATAACATGGAAACTTATCATTAAGTTTAGCTCTAACATATCTAATAGGTCTAGAGGACTAGCCACTCTAAATCTATATGATGCGGTAACTTCCCATTCAACCAAGCTCTCCTAGGCTCTTACATCTCTAACAAGTCTAGGGGACTAGCCACTCTAACTCCAAATAATGTGGAAATTTCCCATTATTTTGGGATCTCCTAGGCTCTAACATCTTTGACAGGTCTAAGGGACTAAGATATCTAACTCCAGATGATGTGGTTCCTTCCCATTCAGTTGGGCTCTCCTAGGATCTTACATATCTGATAGGTTTAGGGGACAATCCACTCTTATTCTAGATGACATAGAAACTTCACATTTATTCAAACAAGTATGTAATAAAGATAAAAATAATATGACACATTAAAACTTATTTTTTAAACATGGATAACTTGATTTACCATGGAGGATAACAAGTGTGTTACCCTAGGAAGTGAACTAGACTCTAGGAGATTTAAATGAAAATCAACCTATAATGTTAGCACCATGATTTATAAAAATAAAAAACACTTCTTAGCTATAAATATAAATTAAAAGAGGCATGTTACTACTTGAGGGAATTGAGTTGATGTATATTCTAAAGATTTGAGTAGACCTCATCGACTAGACTCTAAAGCTCCAGTTCATGAAATTTTTAGAGGTATCCCCCATTTCAAAGGAAAAGGGCGCATGTTGTCCACAATACTTAGTTATAATGCTAACATAGTGTTGGATCTAGAATAGGTAAAAATGGTCTAAAGATGATTTGGGAATAGTCATCATATTTTGGATATGATTATTCTTTCACTCTTGACACTAATGCCAGATTGGGATAGTTACATCAATGATACTATCTAGATTTGATGTAAGTGTACTCTACATAATATTTTCTAAAAATGGATGTGACCACTTGGATACTTTTATGTCTTACTTTTCCTTCACTTTGGTGCATTTAGATCTAGGTCATGGACTATTCTTCATCTTCATGGTGGCTTTGGGGAAAAATGGATTAGTCGGCATATGATGTTGATCAGACCTAAAAGACCCCACTATTAGTTGGTGTTACCTACATAGCCAATACTCTAGAAGACAACTTCAAACTCATGTATCTCTCCCCTAAATTTTATCTTATATGTGAATCATGCAATATTGTACAAAGCAAGTAAAACTATGACCTAGCTATTAATTTATCAAATCAGGCTATTGGACTACTCCTTTAGTACTTCAGACCTATAGATGTATCATACCTATGACTAGTGTGGAATTAGGTAAGCTTTTTGTTATCATTATAGATTGTACCCTTGAGGTAAAGGGTGTTTTATACCTGCCTCATCTATCTATTACAATGAGATCACCTCAATGTGTGGGTATCCTATTAAGTGAGATGAACCTCTAATTTTGGGGCTATATCCCCTGATGCATCATCTAGGCTCAATTCCTAAACCTACTTGCTTGTTAATTAAAAGGGATAGAAAGATGCATGAAACAAACCTAAACTATGGGATGTGATGCACCAATATGTTATGTCCCCTATATTTGACCCTTTAACAATACTTATGAACAAGACAAAGACTAGTGACTAAACCACTCTCTCTAAAAGACTGCTTAGCATCAATGTTTCACATGGAGTCTATGCTAGATGACTACAACTTGAGGGTGATGAATGGGAGGTTTGATTCAAGATACTTCCAATAAAATTCCACTTTAAGCACAATCACTAACACTTTCACACACCATGTGACCTATATATAAAAATATTCTATAATTAGGTGAGAAATAAGGACCTGTAATGGGAGATAAACCTTAACCACTTATATAAATCAACAAGTATAAAACACACTAAAATAGCATGGAGAAGTTGAAATAGTCCTTATATTAGTTTAAAGGTTATAAGGTAAAATTGGGTAGGATTTATTCATACCCAATTGAGGGATGATCTTTGAGCCTCAATTTATAGAACAAGAGAGAGAGAAGGAGAATATATCACTAAAGCTCATCAATATTGTATAATAGTCCATGATATACCACCTTTTATCCCTCTCTAATGCAAGAGGCATGCTTGTCTAATGGTCTTTATGAGAGAAAGGCATATAAAATGCTCTATTGAAAACTCCTTTAGTTTTATTTTGACCTCATTCAAGGTTCGATCATGCCATAATGGTATTATTGTGGTCTAATTAGCCTCCATGAAGCATTAAATAGCCTACCTCTCTCTCTTTTGCATGTACACTAGGCTTAAAACTACCTCATCTTGAATAATGGTCATGAAATAAGTATGATTACCTCAATATAGTAGTTAAAATATAATTATGGTTCTCCATTTATCTTCTTAACTTCTCTCCATGCTAAAAGGCATCCTCCTTAGCTGGCTAGGTAGGCCTACTAGCCAACTAGGCTTAGTCACTTAGTGATATTCACTTAAATTGATATAAACCTTGCATATAAAACTAAAAATAGGTGAAGTATCATTCTTAAGTATCAAATAATCATCCTATACCATGAATTATGTATTTAAGGTAGTGCAAACCTACCATCTTTGCTCACTTAGGTGACTAGGTCATCCTTATACTAGCACCTCTAGACTACCTTTCTATTTCAATCTTATAAGAGAAATTTTAAGATGAATTGGGTATATTTTATGGCTTTAAAAGGTAAAATACATCTCACATCACCATCCTCAATAATTTTCAAGTGAACATCTATCTCTACACCATGATTCCACATTAAAATCTTGAAAATGCATGGTATTTGTTACATCCGTATAGGTATCAGTATAATAAAGTGGCATTACTTAAACCTTGTTAGAGTGTGAGATGTGTTTTTGGTGTTTTTAAAGGAAAACTAAATAATTTGAGTGCATTTATCTAAATTTCTTCTCCATCAGGTTATTATGGAGGTTTTTTGGTAGGTTTCAAAGGGTACGATCTCTTAATGATTGTTCATAACCCTGAGGAATTATATTTTATAAAAAATTCCAATAATCTCAAGCATACAACCTCCTTAAACTTTCCCTAATAGTTGATAACTCCATGAACCTGCTTAAATATGTTCACACATGAGGAAGGTGTGTCTCAGGCTCAAAACCCTATAATTGTGAGGTTTAGAGAGAATTTAAGTGTAATTGATCTGAAAATGATTTAAATTAGCTCTAAACACTTTTACAAGGCATATAACACCTCTCCTAAAATGTTACCATGGTTTATCTACTTTTCCAACTCCCCAAAGTGTTTGTATACCTCTCATACACATGTATAGGGTTTATAAGTCGCTAGGCTAGTTTGACCCTAAAGGTCTAGTTTTTTGGATTCCTTATTAATTCCCTAAGTTTAGACCCCATTGACCTATCTTAAAACATTTACAACCATTCCCTTGGGAATTATAATCCTCAAAAATTTTCCAAAACATACTTTGCCCTCAAAATTCATGTGCAAGCCTATACACACCTATTTAGGCCTATTATTCCTAATTACCCTGTCAAGGCTCTTCATCACTTCAAAGAACAATAACCATTCAATAGAAACATTGAGAACATTTAAAATATAATTCAAAATTTTTATTTTACATTCCTTCACCTCTCTTCTATGCATGTTTCAAAGCATTCTCTCGACTCTTCTCTAAGGCTCTACCTATAGGAGTCAAATGGGTATGTCTACAACAAGTATGAACATCATAATTTTATTCAATGTTGATGATTTATAAATTATTATAACATTATTTCCAAGATTTTTAGACCTTGTAAATACCATTTATACCTTTAGTCATCCCACATACACCTCTTTTATTCATTCTTGCATGGCAGAGCTGAGGTGATAACTTAGGGTATGTTTGGACTATAAGTGTGTACCTTATCCTTTGATAGAACCTAAAATTAATTGAGTAATGAAAACATAATTCATAAGGTTCTCTTATTATTATATGCCTCTAAATATTCTATCCAAACCATCTTTCACTTAGTCACCTATCTCTTCATGACTTGCCTATGGGTGGTAATTTGGATGTCTTAACTACCTATTACCTTGAGTGGTATGATCTTCATGACCCCTCCTCCAATGTCAAATAATTATCATGATCCTCATAAATCCTCTATGTCTTCAAAACCTCTATATTACCTTCTTCGAATAACTTTTCAAGGTGGATTCAAGCTTCATGTTGATTGTCTTAGCATGTATTGGCCCAAGAACCACCTATAACCTTGAAGATATATCACCCTCACTCTTCTCTATTGAAGGAGACCAAGATATATGTTTTTCAATTTACTCTTATAATATCACCTTACCTTCTTAAATTATTTTCAATGATAATTACCATGTATTTTGACCATCTTTCTACCATAACTCAAAATTATCATGTTTCTCAATGAGGACTGAGGGTCCTATAAATTTTATCAAGGAACCTCATTTGGAAGACCTAAAGCATTCACAAACCTTCCTATAATCCTTTAAACCATGTATCAAACAATAACAATCCTTTATAAGCATGGATTAATTCTATACAAAGTTCACACTATCTATAAACCTATTAAGACATCCATCCTAGCTCAAACCCTTTGAGGGTTGCTGCATATTAAAACCTTTTAAAGTTTTCCAAATTCCCTAAATAATTTTAAACAAACTTAAATAGGGTTAAATGTATTCTAGTCAAATCCAAACTATTATAGGCATGAAGTGAAGGGTCTTAGGCCCTTTATACCCTTGAGATAGTCTTGAGAGGTTTGAGAGCTCATATTGGGCATGTGTTGCTAGGTCTATAGGTGTCTTCATTGGACTTAAACAAGCCTTTTGATACACTTTTTACATATCAAGACTCCTTATAATCCTATCACATTGGCCCTTTTCATTCTACTAATGGGATCAAATCCTTCACTCTCTTTTGAAAATGCATTGTAAGACCATCTTCAATCACCTTCAAGCAAATAATCTATGCAAAGTCCAATTGGTTAGAATCATGAATGTTTATTAGAAGACCATGTATGTAATAACTAGGTGGTTTTAGAGTCTCGAATGGAGAGAGATATGAGAAGCACATTCACAGCCATTTGGATGCATTAAGCCCAAAGAAAACTTAGAACATGGAGATGACAATGACATGGTTCTCAACCTACTAACTACCTTATAGATATTTTTACTTATCTCTAAATGTCACAAATGTCAACCAATGATGGATAATTAAGTGAAAGTACTATGAATACCATGTGTAATTACCAATTTCACCAACCAAGCTAAGGATGTATTAAAACCATTCAAAAATTAACCCTGTGTAAATGTAAAAAACTAATTTGACTACTTAGACTCTTAGAATTTGTTCATAGAGCATAGGGGTTGGATATAAGAATTATTACCATAGATTATAATCCCACTAGGTACTATAAATTTTACCAAGATCTTGGGCTCTAACTCCCCTTGTATGGACTGTACCATCTATCTCAAACTGGCCCTTGTGAGCTTGCTAAGAACTTGATGCAGATCCTGCTATGTTTTCTACCTTCCCCTACATATTTAAAACCTATATCTTCTCTAAGATGCCTTCAAGAGACTCCCCATGAATTTTTTGACCTATTCTATCCCTCCATACCATACAAGTTTGTACAAGTCTTAAAATAATTACAAAACCCCCTTTTCTAAAAAATTTCATGTTTTAGATATTTAGAAGACATTGGGCATCCAAAGGAGGTAAATAAGGGGTAAAATACATCATTAAATCAAAATAGTATGGAGGAGGGAAGTTGAATATTCATTTTTCCAATGTGTGGGGACCTTTAATGATGAATGAAGGACGTTTGACTCTTTTTAAATATAAATCCACTTTGTCATGACTTGAGATGACCCTTTAAAACTCCTAATTCAATGTGACACATTCTCCAAAGGCTTCTAACTACAAGCTTAACTTATATGACATGTTTGAAGAGAATTTGGATGACCTTGTGGGTCAATTAGAGCTTAAAATAGTCTTGACTAATATGCTATAGAAGACAACCCTAGATGCATCATTACTCAATATATCAAGACTCAAACATGAGTTAGACACCTTCCACATCTTGTTAACAAGGTATCTCCTTAATAAGTGGATCAAATAGGCATAAATATAATAATAACAATAAACCTTAACTTCTTCAAATACCTTAACATTGTCAAACAAGATATAGGCCACTTTTTAGGCTTCAAAAGGCACTTGACAACCTTCCACTTACCTAAAGACAACTCATGACAACCTAACACATCATCCAATGACTCAAAACATGTTATCATATGAGTATATCTTCAAGAAACCCATAATACATATAGTGAAACTTTGAATAAAGCTATAAGGATTTAAAGACCATTTGAAGATCATGACAAGATTTAGGAAGCCTCATGCAAGCTTGAAGGGGTCTCATGATAAAGTCTAGAAATATAGGGGTTGATATTTGGTCTAGGAGGCTAAATTATCAACATTCTTGGTGACTCACAGGGGTTGACCTACCTACTAGTCAAGAGAACCATATGTCACATCCTTTGGGTAAATTTCTATCATGACTTGAAATGATCACTTTGTTTGGACTATCAAACCAACTTAGCACTTACAAGCTTCAAAGATTAAAAAAACTTCACAAATAACTCAAATACAATACACCAAGCAAAAAAAGAAGCTAACACACCACACTTGTGTTGACAAACACTTATTGAAAATAAGATAATGAATAAAACAACTGACTAACCTAGACTTTTCTCTTCCCTCCTAGGTCAAAGGGGAATTCTATTGGGTCTTTCACTCCATGAGATGAAGAATGGAATGAGTCAAGTTGCCTCTTAGACCTTGGTTCATTATCTTCATCCTCTCTTTAAATTTCACTCCTCTTATCATGATCTCAAGTGGGGTGATAGTTGTTAACTAATCTCCTATAAAGATATATTCCTCTTATACTTCAATACTCACCTCATGATGCTCCTTATATTAAAACTCAATAGATATTACTTCATATAAGCGTGATTCTTTAACCTTCATGGCATCTTGAGTGATCTCACAATTCTTATCATCTACTATAAGCTCATCAAGATCTTTAAAGAGCTTTGTATACACACTCCAATTTCCATCATTATCCTTCATGAGTTTGCCTTGACTAACCTCTTCATAAACATGCTCTCCACAAGATAATGTACCTTTTTAAAGGCCTTAAATATCTTGAAGGATCTCAATATATTAATTCTAATCATCTTTGTGCTATTATTTTTGATAGATGATTGAAAGACCATCTATAAAATCATCTTCATCTTTCTCCTTAAGGGTTATAGGGATATCAAGTGTTTCAAAACATGTTATGCAGTCATGATGTGATTTCAAGGTAGCTTCTTGAAGTTCCTATTTTTTCTCATTATCAACTATGTCAACACCACTCATGACCTCTATATATTTTCTTATAAATCCTTCAACATCAAGGCCAAATGCAACCACATTCTTAGGCTTCCTTCTAGGCTCAAGAAGTATTTTTTCAAGTTCTAAACCCACCATCTTGATCTCTTAAATGCCTTAAATTAGATGACTATCTATTGCAAGCTGATCAAGTATCTATCCTTCATATTCTTTAAGATTCACATATTTCTCCTTAGGAAGAAGTATAGTCTTAAAAGCATTCCCAATCTACCCACCAATGTCTTTAGGCTTGTTTTGATCTACTAGTTTATCAAAGACAATAGACTCTTCTTATTTTAAAGTTTCCATACCTAAATCCTCAAGTTGTTCCTTGAACACATGGTAAAATTATTGCCAAGAACTATCAAGCCTCTATTTCTCATCAAGAACTTCCACCTCAATCATTATTATAGGTTCTTCTTGGACTTATTCAGGATCATGTTCTATAAGCTAGTCCATCTCTATCTCCATCAAACAAGGGATCTCCATAAGGTCTGAAACCATATGGAATTCCTCAATAAAATAGTGTTTTCTTTGAGTGTCCCCCTCTTCTTTAGTACTATGTTCATGAGGTTGAATTTATTCATTTTCATCATCACTCATAATGAAACAAAGTTACTTTAGGGTGCATAACTCATCTTGGTTATTAGAAACATCTTGGGGGATGTCCAACTATATGTTTAATACAACTATCACTTAAGCATTTTCATTTTAGACCTCTTGAGGCATATTTTTAGTAGCTACTAGACTTTACTTGACATTAAATTCCACTTCATCAAGTCTCTCTTCTTGTAAGTCTAGTTTCTTCACCTGAACGGCATAAAGATTAAGTATTTTATAGCCTCGATAAGGCTGTTATATGTTCATGCCTTCATCACCCTTTCTTGGAAAAATCATTCTCTTAATTTAGATGTTCCTCATCTTGTCTTAAGACCATAGGTCCTCATTTAAATAAGGAGATGGTGGGAGGGAAAGAATGTCCAACTAGTTGAGTAATAGCATAAGGTTTTGTGGGTTGTTTTTTACTGAGTTTAGGGGGTGAAGATTCACTCTAAAAGTTTGGGAACTTCCTAGGCTTGTTACTCACAACATCTTTCTCTTTTTTCATACCTTGACATCGATGGACAATTTGAGTTGGGAGAAGAGGTGGGGAGCTTTGAAATCTCGCGAATCTCCTTGTTTTAAGCTCTGTAACCTTATTCTCTTCTCTTTTTTGACTTGACATGTGAGGACTGGCCCAAGAAGGTTGGCATAAGATAGTGAGAGGCTCATATGATTGGTTTTATTGAGCTTCATACTCCTTCAAAGAAAATAACTCATTCTTAATTATTTTACTCATTCTTTTTATCTCATTCCACTCATTATAGGAACTAGGTGTAGCTTCAAAGTGTGGTTGGGGAGGGAAGGAGGGATATTACTCTTGGTAGTAAGTTTACCAAAGAGGATGGTAATAATTACTATAGGATTAATATAAACCATTATGTTGTTGGTAGGGTTCATTATTAGATTCACAAGGATCATGGTAAGGTTGGTATGGGTCAACATAGGGCTAGTAAGGAAGTGTAAAACAAAGATCTCCTCCATATCTAACCATTAAACATCATGAATCAAACAAATAAAAAGAGAACCATAAACATAAGTTATTCTTACCCTTGGATAGAGATATTGTGATGACCTTTAGCATGGAATTGAGTGCTAATCTCCCACCAAAATGCTTTTAGCTCCTTGAGGTCATCAAATGATGAGAGTTAGTGTTCCAACCTCCTTGAATTTTGGTCCCATTGGGTGTGCCAAAAGCTATTATCAGTTTTGATTTAACCCTTGAGGCAAAGGTGTTTCAAACCTACCTCATATATCTAATACAACGGGATCACATCTAGGTATAGGTAACCTATTGAGTGATATGAACCTATAGTTTTGGGGTTAGCTCCTCTAATGCATCATCTAGGATCGATTCCTAAGCCTACCTTCTTGTTAATGAAAAGGGATAAAAAGATGCATGCAAAAAACCTAAACAATGGGAGGTGATGTACCAATATGTTGTGTTCCCTCTATTTGACCCTTCAACAACACTTATGAACAAGATAAAGACTAATGACTAAACCACTCTCTCCAAAATACTTCTAAGCATCATTATTTCACATGGAAGATATGATAGATGATGACAACTTGAGGGTGATGAATGGGAGGTCTGATTCAAGACATTGCCAATCAGATTCCACTCTAATCAAAATATCTAACACTTTCACACACCATGTGACCTATATAGAATCTTATAGCAAATAGGTGAGAAATAAGGAAATACAAAGGGAGATAAAGTTCAACCACTTGAAAAAATCAATAAGTATAAAATGCATTTAACTAGCATGGAAAATATGAACCAGTCCTTATATTAGTTCAAATGTTACAAGGTACAATTGGGTAGTGTTTCTTCATACCCAGCTAAGGGATTCTTACAATAGCTTTTGAGCCTCAATTTATAGAAAAAGAGAGAGAGAGAAGGATAAGAGAGTACTAAATCTCATCAATGTTTTATAACAGTCCATGAGACACCACCTTCTATCCCTCTCCAATGCATGAGGCATGTTTGGTTGATGGTCTTCATGAGAATAAGGTGTATAAGATGCTCTAGTGGAAACTTATTCAAAAAAAATTTAACTTCATTCAAGGTATGATCACACCATATTTTTCAACCGCTTATTTTTTTGTTATTTACAATGGTAGAATTTTGGTTTAATTAGCCTCTATGAAGCATTAAATACCCTACCTCTCTCTTTTGCAAGATGACTAGGCCTAAAACTAATTCATCTTGTATAATGGTCATGGAATGTGTATGTTTTCCTTAATATAATAGGTACAAGGACATTTATGGTTCTCTATTCACCTTTTTAGCAGCCTTCCATGCCAAGAGGCAACCTCTTTAGCTAGCTAAATAGGCCTACTAAGCAACTAAACCTAGTCACTTGGTGTTAGTCACTTAGATTGATATGAACCTTGGAAAGAAGCCTAAAAATAGGTGAATGAACATTATTTAGGATCAAATAATCATCATATACCATTAATTATTCCTTTATATTAGTGTACATATACCATCTTTTCTCATTTAGGTTATTAGTTCATCCTTCTATGAGCACTTCTAGGAGGAATTGGGTGTATTTTACGGATTTATAAGGTAAAATACATCTCACATCACCCTCCCCATTTATTTCAAAGTGATCATCTTTCTCTTCACCTTAAATCCTCCATGAAATATTGTAAAAATAGGGTATTTATTACATCTATATTAGTGTCCATATAACCCAGTGGAATGACTAGAACCTTGTAAGAGTGAGATTTGTTTAAGGTGTTTTCTAATCCAAACTAAGGCATTTTATTTTATTTATCTAAATTTATTCTCCATCAAGTCATAGTGGATGTTTTTTGGTAAGTTTTAAGGGGTATGGTCTCTTAACGATTGTTCATAGCCCTAAAGGCTTAGATTTTAGAACCAATTCCAATAATCTCAACTAGACAACCTCCTTTAACTTTCCCTAATATTCTGTAACTTCGTGCAGCTACTCAAAGATGGTCACACATTAGGAAGGTGTCTCTCAGGCTCAAAACCCTATAACTATGTGGTTAGGAGAGAGAATGTGATTGTAATTAATGTGAAAATGCTTGAACTTAGATCCAAACACTAATATGAGGCATTTAAAACCTATCCTAACATGTTCCCATGGTTTTTCTACCTTTTCAACTCCCTAAAGTGTCTGGAGACCCCTCATACACATGTATAGGGTTTATAAGCTACTAGGTTAGTTTGACCCTGGAGATCTAGTTTTTTAGACTATTTTTTAATTCCTTGAGTTTATATTCCATTGAAATATCTTGAAAAATTTACACTCATTCCCTTGAGGCTTTAGATGCTCAAAAAATTTCCAAAAAACACTTTGTTTTCAAAATTCATATTTAGGCCTGTACATGCCTATTTAAGCCTACTAGGCATAATTAGCCTATCAAGGCTCTTACTCACTTTAGATAACCATAAAAATTCAATGGATACATTAAGATCCTTTTATATTCAATTCAAAAAAAAAAAAAAAACATTTCTTCACCTCTCCTCTATGCATGGTTCAAAGCATTCTCTCCACTCTTCTATAAGGCCCTGCCTGTAGAAGTCTAATGGGTCTATCTGTAATAAGTATGAACATCACCCTTTTTCTAAAACTTGATGCTTTATAAATGATTATAACAAGATTTAAAATATTTTTAGATCCATTATATACCTTTTAGACCTTTATTCCTCCCACATACACCTTTATTATTATTTCTTGCATGGCAAACCTATAGGTGTTAGCTTAGGGTCTACTTGGACTATAAGTGTGTACCTTATCCTTTGATAGCACCTAGAATTCACTAAGTAATGAAAAAATAATGTATGATTTCTCTTATTTGTATAGGCTTATGAATATTTTATCCAAAACATCTTTCACTTGATCACATATCTCTTTATGATTGGCCTATAGGTGGTAATTTGGATATCTTAACCACCTATTACCTTAAGTAGTCTAATTTTCATGACCCATACTCCTATAATCCCCAATAATTATCATGATCCTCATTATTCCTATATGTATTCAATGCATCTATCTTACCTTATTAAAAGAACCTTTCAAGGTGGGTTCATGCTTCATGTTGACTATCTTAGCATGTTTTAGCCCAAGAACCACTTGCAACCTTGAAAATATATCAACCTTACTCTTCTCTCTTTAATGAAACCAAGATATATGTCTTTCACTTCACCACTCTAAGCTCACCTCACCTTCCTAAATTCTTTTCAACTTTAAGCACCATGTATTTTGACCATCTTTCCACCACAACTTAGAATTAGCATGCTTCTCAATAAGGATTGGGGGTCCTATAACTTTGGTCATGGAAACTCATTTGGAGGACTTAGAGCATTCATAGACCTTCCTATAATCCTTTAAACAATGTCTCAATAAATAATATGCCTTTATAAGCATGGAATACATCATCTAGGCAAAGTTCAAACTATCCACAGACTTGTTAAGACATCCTTCCTAGTTCAAACCCTTTTAGGGCCTCTGCATACTAAAGGCTTTTGAAGCTGCTCTAATGCCCTATATAATGTTAAAAAATTTTAATTAGGGTTAAATTCATTCCATCCAAATATAAAATACTCTAAGCATGAATTAAAAGTTCTAAGTCCCTTTATACCCTTGAGATAGTTTTGAGAGGTTTGAGAGTTCATATTGGGCATGTGTTGGCAGGTCTATAGGTGTCTTCATTGGTCTTAAATAGGAATTTTGATACACTTTGTAGATCTCAAGACTCCTTATGATCCTATCATATTGTCCCTTTTCATTATACTCATGGGATTAGGTCCTTCACTCTCTTTTGATAATGCAATGTAAGACCATATTTAACCACCTTGAAACAAATAGTTTATATATAATCCAATTGGTTGGGAGCATAAATGTTTCTTAGAAAACCATGTAAAAAATAACCAAGTGGTTTAGGAGTCTTTAATAGAGAGGAATATGATAATACATTCATAACCATTTAGATGCATTAACCCTAAATAAAACTAAGAACATAGAGATAATAATGGCATGGTTCTCAACCTACTAACTTCCTTATGGAGCTCTTTACCTATCTCTAAAAGTCACATGTGCCAACCAATGATGGAGAATACAACCACCACTTTTAGTAACCAATAAAAGTAGTACATTAAAACCATTTAAAATTTGACCCTATGTAGATGTAGAAGACCAATTTGATTGCTTGGGCTCTTAGCATTTTTCATAAAGAATAGGGGCTATATCTAAGAACTATTGCCATGGATTGGAATCCTTCTAGGTACTCTACCTCTAACAAAGGTCTTAAGTTCTCAATCCCCTTGTACAGACCATACCTATCTTAAACTATCCCTTGTGAGCTTTCCAAGAGCTCGATGGAGATTGTATTGTGTTTTTTGCCTTTCCCTAGATATTTGAGACCTAGATATTCTTTGAGATGCCTGTATGAGATCCTCAATGAAGTGTCTAACCTTTTCTGACCCTCACCATATTGCACAAGTCTGAAAACACCTATAAAATCCCTTTTTTGATTTTTTTCTTATTTTAGATCTTAAAAAGACATTAGGGATCAAAAGGAGGGAAATGAGGGGTAAAATACATATTTAAATCAAGTAGTACAGATGGAGGGAAGTTGAAGAGTCATTTTTCCAATGCATGGAGACCTTTAATGATGAATAAAGGATGTTTGACTCTTTTTACATATAAAGCCACTTTATCATGACTTGAGATGACCCTTGAAAAGTCCTAATTAAATGTGACACCTTATACAAAGGCTTATAACTTCAAGGTTAACCTATATGACATGTTTGAAGGGAATTTGGATGACCTTATGGGCCAAATTAGATATTGAAATAGTCTTGACTAATAGGCTATATAAGACAACCTTGGATACACCATTACTCACTATGTCAAGACTAAAACATGACTTGGACACCTTCCACATTTTTGTTAGCAAGGTCATTCCTTAAGAAGTGGTTAAAATAAGCATAAATATAATAAGAACAAGAAACCTTAACTTCTTTAAATACCTTAATTTTTCATAAAATACCTTAACTTTGTCAAATAAGGTAGAGGCCACTTTTTAGGCTTCAAAAGGAACTTGACACTCTTACACTTACCCAAGGAAAACTTATGATAACTTAACACATCATCCAATGACTCAAAACATGATATCACATGAGTATGTCTTCAACCAACCCATATTACATATAGTGAAATACATATTACGTATAGTGAAACCTCGAACAATGCTAGAAGGCTTTAAATACCATTTGAAGATCATGACAAGATTTAGGAATCCTCGTGCAAGCTTGAAGGGGTCTCATGAGAATGTTTAAAAATATAGGGGTTAATATTTGGACTAAGAGGCCAAATTATCAATACCTTGTTCAATTGAATTATTGCTAGAGTGTTTTTCTTAAGTTTTCTTAGTCTCTTTAGTCTTTTGCTGGGTATTGTTAGGTATTGTTAGATGAGGAATCAATGAGGGTTGATCTTGTATTTATATCAATCCATTTGGAGTAATAACTCATATTAAATCACTTATGCCAACCATTAAGATACATTTAATTTGAAAATTATATGATTTTATGGCACTAGACACTTCAGTCAAGTAAGGACACTAACATCAACATTAGTGTTTATCCTAGACATTAGTGTCAAGGGAGCAATAAAGTAGGTATAGGTTCACAACTTATTAAGTTATAATATAAGTACATTTTAAGTATTTTGGGAAACATAAAAGGCTTAGTTCATCAATAATAAGACTATTTAGACTAAGATATATAGCCCAAGGGGCACAAGATAGAGCAAATGTGAGACTTGTAGAAGTAGGAAAGGTCTAGAACTGGGAGGAACAACCAAGGTCTTATTTTGTAAAGTGTACAAGATTGAGGTGTTATATAATCCATAAATATCATCTACATATCACATCCAAGTACACATTCCTTTTATTTAAACAATCAATTTTATTACTAGATAAAAAGGGGGGAATGTAGATGATATTTATGGATTATATATCACCTCAATCTTGTACACTTGTCAAAATCAAACCTTGCTTGTTCCTCCTTCTATACTTTTCCTACTTTCATAAGTCTTGCATATGCTCTAACTTGTTCCCCTTTGCCTTTATCTCTTATTTTGATAAGTATTATGTTGATTTCCTAGGCCTTCTAGCTTACCCAAAAAGTTTAAAATATATTTATCTTCCATCTTTAAAAGTTCTAAAGTTATGCCTACTTTTTTACTCCCTGGACACTAACATCCTAGATAGATACTAACATTGACGTTAGTGTCCTAACTTGATGCAGCTATATAGTTCCCTAAAGTCATCTAATTTACAAATGAAATATATCCAAATTATCAGCCTAAGTTCTTTAATGTGAGTTATTATTCCAAAGGGATTGATATAAATACAAAATCAACCCTCATTCATTCCTCAGCTAGCAACACCTAGCAAAATACCAAAGAGACCAAGGAAAATTATCAAAATCACTCTATCAAACATTCAATTGAAAAAATTTGCCTTATTTCCAAACCAATCATAAGTACAACACATATGTAAGTCTGAAGTACTGATGGAGTAGTGTAAGATCTTGATTTTCTAAGTTACAAGCTAGGTCGCTATTGTACATATTTTTCACATATTACATGATTCACATAAGCCAATACATATGGGAGAACTACATGAGTTTAAGGCCCTATTTTTAGTATTGGCTATGTAGGTAGAGCCCACTAATAGTGGAATCTCTAGGGTCAACTCAAAAATATGTGCCCACAAACCCATTTTTCCCTAAGGTCACCATGATGATACAGAACTAGTACTTTACAAATTCATGAGGAGCAACAATTCATGACCAAAATTTGAATGAACCAGAGCAAAGGTGATGTAAAATTATAATCATACAAGTGGTCACATCCCTTTTCATAAGTATTTCATACATGACACTTACATCAAACCTAGATGGTATCATTAGCATAACCATCCTAAGCTAACATTAGTGTCTAAAGCTCTAGAAGTGTTAGATCTAGAATCTTATGATCATTCTATAACTATCTTCCAGCCTATTTCTTGCCTTCTTGGTCTAGAATTGTGTCAGTAATAGAACCAAATAATTATATCATGTATTTTTCATTTACATGCATAACTTAGTTATACCTTCTATATTTAGACTATATTTAGCATAATATATTCATTATATGCTTATATATTAGTTTAGCACTCAATTGTCTTATTATAGATTTTATTATCACCCTTGTGCATTTTCATTTATATATTCTTAACCCATACACCATAAAGGATACAATAAATCCCATTATCTAATTTAGGGTTACATAAGACCTCCCCACTACCAAAAGCCTTGTATTGTCCATTTCACTGTGTTTAAATGCTTGTCTCTTAGTCTGATCCATATCATTATGACGACCGAGGTCTTTTGTAGTGAAAAATAATCTTAAACCATGATAAACATCCTTCAATGTTGGCTTCAAATCCATACATATTATATATTTTTCTAGACACTACTGACCACAAAGGGATACTACCACCTATTATCCTAGTTTTTAAGTAATGGTTAAAAAGTAAAAATAAGTCAAATACGGTTAATTTGAGTTAAAGTCCATTAAAGTTATCTTTTTATAGGTTAAAAGTTATTAAATCAAGTAATCATTTTAAAAAATCAATACTTGGTAAAATGACTAAAGACAAAAATTTAAAAATGCAATATTTGGTTGTCTCTATCTTATTAGATTTTGATCCCCTAGTAAATAAGCATCAAAATTCTAACCTCTACCTAGTAGATTATCGAAACTCTATGTGTGTCTAAACACATCTCAAAAATTGATTTCTCATTAAACAGATCATTAGGACCTTGATTTTATAAAAACACACTCTGAAACTTGATAGTTGTTAAAAAGACCTATCATATTTTGATTCATTGTTAAACATGTTCTCAGACCTAAATGCATGCTAAAACACTCTCTGAGACCCAAATTTGGCTCCAACACTATTTAGATCCTAACATTTTATCAAGCATGCTCCAATATCAAACATTAATCCACTCTCAACCCTTTCACACATGGATTCCTTGGGTCTTATACTATATGATTCCATTTGTTTCATTCTACTTATAAAATTACTCATTTCTCTTCCATTTCCCATCACATGCATTCTTGTCTCTTCATTTTTCTTGTTTGAAGGTTTAGTGTCACATTGACCTCCAACTTTATAGATTTTTTACTATTCAACCTTAGCATTGATTTTCCAAGTTTTTCTTCTCAAATTGATACTTACTCAAGACACACTTTCTTTCAAGCATATATTTGTATATTTATACCTCAATGGGATCTAAACCTATACTAAACATCCTTCCAACACTACAATTTGTTTCAATTTTATCTATAATCTAACCTTTTATTTATCACACTGTCAGAATATGAAGCTCTTAAAAACATATTATGAAATTGGGCTACCTAATTTACACACTTATGGAATCAAAATCCTACTTTTTCACATCTTGGATTCCACAACCCTATCAAACATAACATTAGACTCTGACACCCTAATGAACATACCATTAGGTTATGAACCTCTACCTAATAGACTATTGAAACCAAATACTTATATATTCACATAAAATATCTTGATAGCCTAAAAAACACTCTATCATAATCTAAAAACTATATTTACACATCTTTATCTCTAATCATTACTAGAACACATTTAGATTCCCTTCTTCTTACAAGGCAATTTAGGTGTGTTTTTTAATCTCACAGATAATAAGTTCATCAAATTTCAACATTTGGTACTCTGATTAAATAAACAACTATGAAAATTACTCTATAAAATATTCATAACAAGAATAAATTGCAATTGGAGGAGGACACAAATATGAGGTATCAATTTCAAAGAGTATTTCCACCTTCACACTTGGACTCAAACGTTGAGAAAATAGCTAACACTAACCTCAGACATATTGATATGGAGGATTTTTTAAATATAATAAGTGGTGTACACAAAAAGTATTATGGACAAAGTATTCATGACAATAGATTAGCTCAATAAATAGTATTCCCAACTTCAGTTTAGTGTCTAGAGCTAGTTTTGATAATGGCCCAGCACTATGATGCCAAAAAGAGAGAAGTTAAAAATCCTTATAGAGAACTTGTATTAATCTTAGGTCCAAAACACATTGATCATCTACTACAATTACTTAACAAAGAAACATTTGTTAACTTGACTCCTGCATCTACTTAGTAATTTTGGGACTCTGATACAAGCTCATGTTCAAATTGGGTTAATAAGCAATTGATAACAAAGCCTAAGCATAAAATAATAAGGTTGCTTAAGAATCTCTCTAGATTTTAATTCATGAATGAAATCAATGACATGATTACTCTTCTACATAGAGTAGTAGGAACCCTATTTACTAGGATTATCCAAACATGGATGTATATGTATAAATGGATCATTCACCAAAATATGAAATATATCAATTTGGGAGATTTAATCAGTGACTCAATTCAAAAGTAACTTGTATTAGTCAAAAAAAATTCCAAATTTTATTACGTTTTACCTTGTTTATGTTATCACTAGAAGAATATTCTATGATGGTTTGCACATATTAGGAGATATGTAGATTGTGAAATTCCATGATTTTTGTCCTTATCTCTTCTTAAAATAAAGTGCACATCATTTTTGTAGGGTAAATGATGTGTTCATGCAATATATAATTTAGATGTTTGAACTAGAACCATATAATTTGAGGCTATCAATCCAGGACTCTACAAAGATTTCTAGGTCGGGACCATGGTTCATATAATTCTTAACTTTTACCTAATTGAGAATTTATGGCTATGAAGTTACCTCATATATAATTATGAGATACATGGATGACAAATGAGATTTGATAGAACTCATGAGATAGCTGACTGAAACACAAAATTTGTCTTATAAACATAATTCTAGGATAAAATTTCTTATTTCTATTCACCAATATACTTGTGCTTTTTTGGGTAAAGCAAAATTGATCAATGAGGAAATGACTCAGGTTACTCTCTAATCATTTTAAATTTGACCATCATTTGATGTTAACACCATTATGCAAAATATTTTTGGTTCTTCACATCAACATGTGCATTACTTTTAAGACTATTGGATGGACTGTAATGATGAAAAGGAGGTTAGAATTCATGATTATTCATGATTCACCCTAGAAAAAGTTATTGTATTTGATATATTAGAAATCAAAAAGAATATAGTAGATGATGAATATCCATTAGATCCCATCTATGAAAAAGATGAAATTGGATATAAACCTCTTCCAAGAATTGATTGGTATAAAAAATCATATAAATCTCTCATTGACAAAACTCAAGCATATTGAATAGAACTCTCAAATGGTTGAAGAGTAATGGCATCAATGTTCATAAAGCAAGTTTTCCCCCTCCTATAAAGGAAATTGAATTAGGGATTGCTCATCAACAATGTCAAAAAAAAACAAGGAACATGTTCAGTAGTAGGAACCAATAAGGATCTATAAGAAATAGAGACTGAAACAAAAATTGAAGTTGTCATAGAGATTTTTCCATTAAAAAGCCACTCAAGTTGAAAATAAGGAGATTGGGTGAAAATATCATACATCCTCTGAATATTAATATTTTATAGTAAACACTTTTTTATCATTTTTCCCAACCTCAACCCCTAGTAATTAATATTATACAGTAATTTTTGGGTTTTGATTCATCATTGTTGTTGGATTCTTCCATTCCTCCTCAACTTTATATTTCAATTCTAGTATATCTTACTCAAAATGTTGAATTTCCTATCGAACCTTATCCCAAGACTCTAGTTGATATAATATAAAAATAAGAAGGTGAAATGGTAATTAAAAAATCTCAAGTTTTATTAGATCCTCCCCTTTTCTATAAATCTCAAAAAGAACCAAGTATTGCCCTTGTGCAATAATTTTCTAGCATAGAGGTTTTTGATTGGTTAAATGAGGTTGTGAATAAAATAAATAAAATTGAATAGCCTCAAGAGATATATTTTAGAATTATAGCTACTACTAATCCTCATCTAGTTAAAAATCCCAAAATAGTTTCAAGAATAACCACAGATCAAAAAGGAGAAAGATATGCACAAGTGGTTATTCCACTAGTAGAGAAGGACAAAGATGGTGCCAGTAAATCTAATAATCAGTTCACCAAATTTCAACTGGTAAAATATACAAGAGAAGGAATGAAATTAAACATCCAATCTAAAATTAGAATGTTATTTTAGAAGATAGATCATGATAAATTTACCAAGGATCAACTCAAAGAAAAAGTTGAGTAGCTAACAGTTGTAGTTCAAAAATTGGTGAAACCAATCCAATCTTCACATTCAATTATTGATAAATTATTGATACACAAACTCTTCATGTCTTAGAATAAATTGGACACATTAGCAAAATAAAAAAATAATGGATTGAGAAAATTTTACAACAAGGTATCATTATTCTTCAAACAACATTGGCTATCTATTCTGAAATTCAATCTGAATATGATCAAGCAAAGAAATCTCAAAGAAAATATGAGAAAGAAGTGTAGAATTGGGATGATTTCATCCCTATATTTTAAGAATTCTCTTTTGATTTCCAAAATGACTTAATTTAAGAAAATATCATCTAAAAATAATAAATTATATATCTCACTGAGTTTTTGGGAGCTATAAAATTCAGAGTTTGTATTGTCAAAGAAAGTGAAAATTTTGAAGATTCTAAATCAATAGGAGGAGATGTTATCCTTGCGATACTTGGAGAGGTAAATAGATTGAAATTAAAACTCACATATGATAAAGGAAAATTTCTATCTAAAGAAGTCATTGTTGATCAATTCAAGAAATGTTTTGAAAATATTACAACTCTAAGTTCCATATTCAATTATGATTCAATTTAGACATTAATCAAGTATCAAAATAGTTTGGGAAAATTTGATACAATGATAAATAAATTACAAGGAATAACCCAAAATATGGTAGATTTGTATTATGATGTGGAGATAACTTATACATACTTAGATGGACTAGATGAGGATAAAATGTTGGAAATCATACAAGGATTCAAAGAATATTAGAAGTAGTCTAAGGAAAAATGAGCCTAGATCATCCATTGTGAGTATGATAAAGAATGATTCTTCACCAATTTTTTCTATTTTCATGATCTTATTTTCCTTGAATTATTATCATAATTATAAATGTAATTTTTATTTAATTCACACATTATAAAATTATGCAATGGTACAAAGTCCTTTTTATAATTATGAACCATGTAAATTTGCCAACACAAAATTTCAAGTTGTACAAATTTGCCATTATACTTTTGCAAGTCATGAAAATATACTAATACATTTTTTAAAAAAATTCAAATCTCTTAATGAATTTTTACAAGTTTAAAGTTTTGAAAATTAGATAAAGTGATTTTACAAACCCATAAAAAGGCAAAAAAGGTGGTTATACCCCATAACCATCTATTTCAACCTATAAATATGAATTAGGGGTTGAGAAATAAACTTCTAAGAAAACATTTTAAAGAGGAAATTATATCTACAACCTAACAAAGATCACTATAATAAGATTTTTCAACTTTGCATTTGAGATTTACTTGCAAATTATGTTTGTATTTACTATATGTACGTGTTCAATTTTTTGTTTTCAGAATGTCATCACAATTGTTATAAACTAGTCAAAACTAAGAAATTTCATTATAGTATTTCTTTTTGAAGCTATATTTGTTATTTTCATTTTTATGAAAACTCGATGGAGTTAGAGAGTAATTTTTTACTTTTTTGCAAGGAAATACAGAGTGATCATTACTTTTTATTATCTATTATATATAATTGCTTTGGTGTATATTGTGCATTTTTTTATAGATGCATATATGTCTTTCATATCCATTGAATGATAGAAGTTTCCTAATAGAGATATTATATCCTTTTTTCTTGACACTTATAATAGGTTTTCAAGTTTAACTTCTTGTATTTGCTATGATTTTGACCTTCACAACACTTTTTTCCCTTTATATCTCTCTTCCATAGTTTCCTTGCTTTAGTCTTTTCATACTTTTTGGTTAAAATTACTATTCTAATAAAACCATGTTTCTATAAATATTTTATTTTACTACATTTTTATGGATTTCAATAAATGTAGCTACATCTACTAATAAGATAGGCATACTTTCCCTTGAATATTGATAAGAAATGTTTCTTTATTTACCCATTAAATTTTCATGCCAACAATTTTTGGTGCCCACTATGGGGCACATTTCTATAATACTTGTGTAACTCAAATTTAGAGATATTGGTCCATATGACTTTTCCATAAACACAAAGAACACTATACTAACCTAGAGAATCCCATAGATCTTGACCACTAACTTAAAATTAGAAGATTTCATTCATGACCATCTCAACTATCCAAACTCTTGATTATCAACCTAATTTGAATTGGATAAAAGTTGTTAAAGAAGACATTACCTCAATTTTTTTATAACTATCCTAGGATAACAAGACAAGTTTCTCTCAATTCAATATTATCACTATGATGATAAACATAGAGGAAGATCGTGTTGCCATTGTCTGAAGAAAGACTAAAATTATTTCAAGGAGATAAGAAAGAAAACAATCATGGAAAACATCTAATGTAGTTTCTCAAAGATAATAAATAGTAAGAATTTCATATAATGACCATTCAAGTAGTACAATCACAAGTTCTTCAACCCAATATTGATTGGTTAAGTCAAACACAAGAAGACATTTTGTTATATTTGAGAGCATTTACATAGGATAATAGAACTAATTCAAAACATTTTCATAGAGATATTGAGGTTTTAGAAGATGAATAATTCCATGTTATTTATCAAAAAGATTTGAATCATTAGCTACACATAGAATACAATAAGTAAAACTAGACCATGGAATTATTCAATTTACACTAGCTCCTTGTCAATAGTAAAAATTGGTGGAAAATGATTTAATAGGGCTAGTAAATCAAAAGGTGAAACTAATCCTTTCTATCTACTACAATAAGATTTTTTTTAAACTAAATCTAAAACAAAAATGTATACTCAAAAAATTAATTAGTCTTCTCATAACTTTTGAGAAAATTAAGCAAATACAAGGAGGGACAATCGTTAGTCAAGCTCTTATTCTAAATAGGTGTTATTATTCCACTACAAATAGGCTTTCTAGTCATGGCTCAACCTTGGGGAAACATAATTGGTCTTTTAGCTCTAGTACAGTTACATGATCTCCTAAAAGGCTTATAAAATAATTTTTCAAAATTCTCAAGTGATGGTAAATAACATCTAGATGAACATATTCCTAATTTTCTATAACATGTGGGATTATAGGAGTAGAATATTAAGATATCACAATGATATTTTTTGTTAAAACTCTATAAAATGGATCTATATATTATTTTTATCATCTTTCTCGAGGAGTGATAACAAATTGGAATGATATGAAAACCAAATTTGAAAGTATATTCAAACTAGAAAAAGATGTGCATGCATTATTGGCTCAACTCACCTAGATGTAGAAATAAGTTCATGAACTTATTATGGATTTTGTAGATAAGTTTAAGAAGATACTACATAAAATATTGATAACTTCCAAACCTAAAAATGAAAATCAAAAGTGTTTCTTTATCAATTCTCAATTACCATAAGTGAATTATCAATTGAGAAGATCCATAGTAGCTAATTTGGCTATAGCTCAAACTCTATCTATTGACATTGAAAATGGTATGATAATGTCTAAGAAATTAAAAAGGATCCATCAAAAGTTAAAATACAAGATACAAGTCAATATTTTATTGAATAGCTTTTGCATAAAATGGACAATGATATAATGGCTTTGAAGAATTAACTACCTTAGAAAACTATCATTGATTCTTATCAATACATCTCAATAAGAAATTTCATACCTTTTCAAAGGGATCATCCTCAATTTTAATCTCCTCATTAAAATCTTGCACTAGAAGTTCTCCCTTAGAAAAATGCAAATCCACCTACGAATGTCTTTTTGGAAACAACAGAAATATTTAGGTATGAATAAATTGAAAAAGAAAATGAATCAAAAAATCTAGATCTTCATGATTGTGAATTTGAATAACTTGGTGGTGACTCCACAAAGGTATTCATGGAATAAAATTAATAATAAGATTATTATGAGGATAATGTTGGAGATATAAATAGTCAATCATTCATAGTTTTCACAAGAGCTAATAATTATAAAAAGCAACAAAATGATAACCAATAAGAATGAACCAAATTTATCCTTCCACGAGGAAGACCACCTCCAATCCAAATGAACAAAAAATAACCAACAACTAAAATAAGTGAGTTTTCCATTAATACCACTAATTATCCAAAACACTTCTTCTATCACTAGTAATGCTAATGCATTTTAGAATGTAGACTGTTTCTATTCTACTAGTTTACCTAATTTTAACATAATTGAACATATCAATAAATAAAAAAATTAAATGTCACAAGATGAATATTTGATAACATATCCAAATCAATTAGATAGACTAGTATAATTTATCAAAGGTAAAAATCCTAGTCAAAAGAAATTAAATACCAAGGGAATTCTAGCCACCCCATCTTCTTCTAGTCTAGTAAATTTCATGGTTGTAGTAGCTTACAAATCTAATAAGGTTGACACTTTTTAAATATCCTTATTCTTGAAGGAGTGTAAAGTTAGTAATTTTATAATTGACATAGAAGCCTTAATAACATAATACCTACCAAAGTTTCCCATTCCCTTGACTTGACTTATATAAAAATGTTTGGTTACTATTACTCAATGGAAGGGAAATAAGTTCCATTTGTTGGTCAAATCAAAGATGACCAAATTGCTCTCACATATTTTTCTCAGATCAATATCAATATCCTAGTAGTTGATATCCCAGTAACCTATGGTATTCTCTTGGGGAGAAATTTTTGTAAAGAATTTGGTGTGAGATTCAGTTAGATTTATCGCATCCAATGATTGCATTCAAATGGGTGAAATAACATTTTGAACTAGAATTGAAAATGAAATACATTGTGTAAAATATTGATGATCCTAGGGCATATATCTTATATTAAGATGCATGTATAGGAAACTATTTATTGAAATAAAAATATATATAGATATGTCATAAATCTTAGACTTTAATCCCAATGAAGTGTGGACTTTAGAATTTAATGGTAGTTGCTCTTTAATAGGATCTGGCATAGGATTTATCCTAATATCTCCAAAAAAATAAATAAATATTTATTTTCTTTTACAAAGTGTGGTTTGAATGTACTAATAATACCATGAAATATGAGGTACCTTTTCTAGGATTTCAAGTTGAAGAAGAAATGGGAATTAAAATTTTGAAAGCATTTGGTGATGCAAAATTAGTTGTGAAACAATTCAAAGACTGGTATCAAGTTAAAAATGACCATTTAAGACATTATAGGAATAAAGTTTGGACAATATAGAGGATTTTGAAGTATATCCATTAAATCTATTCTAATATAATATAATTCCAAATTAGACACAATTATAGTATCAACTTTATTTTTTATTTTACATTTAGAGATTGGTAAATATAAATACACAATTAAACTTGTTTATCGATCCAGCATACTAGATCATTTAGAGAATTGGTAGACTTTTAATAATGATCAACAAATCATCTCTTTTCTTGAAAAATATAATATTTAAAAAAAAATACTTAGAAGGTAGTGATTCATCATATAGTGAATTTTCTTATTCTCAAAATTAGATATAAAATGTTGCCAAAGAACAAGATAAAGGAGTAATCAAACCAAAAAGAAATAAAATCCCAAAAGGTTTAGTATCATTGCAAAAACTTTTCAACAATCATGACAGATTCATCAAAAGGAAGATGTATAAATATTCTCTTGGCTCAATAGACTATGATAAAGTAATTATTGGTTCTAAAGAATAACCCAGGCTAATTAATATTGGAAAATGTTATTCACCAGAAGGTAAGAGAAAATTCATTAATTTGATTTGAAAATACATTGATTTTCTTACATATTTATACAAATATCTCAAATATTTTCATCTAAAAGAAATTTATTACATGGTTCCTCTAAAACCATATGTAAAACCATTCGAATAGAAACAAAGATAGTATAATCCAAAGATCATAGATATGATTTTTGTAGAAATTCTAAAAAATTTGAATGCATTAATCATTTTCCCTACTTATGATTCATTTTGGATTGCTAACATAGTCCTAGTATATAAAAAGAGTGGAGAAATTAGAATTTGTGTAGATTTTAGAAACCTAAATTAAGCATCTCTCAAAGATAACTATCAATTACCCATCATAGATCAAGTACTTCAAGTAGTTATAGGTTCATAAATGCTCTCTATGTTGGATGTATTTTTAGGTTATAATCAAATTAAAGTTAATAAAGAAGATCAACATTAAATAGCCTTCATAACACCATGGGAAACTTTTATGTATCAATGATTGTTGTTTACCTTGATCATAGTAGGAGTTACATTACAAAGAGCCATGGATCTCATATTTAAATATCTAAATAATAAGATAATTATGGTATATTTTGATGATCTAACAGTTTTTTTGAAAAAGAGAGAAGATCATTATGAATACCTCAAGAAGGTGTTCAATAAATATCAACTACCTGGTATTTCCCTCAACCCTAAAAAGTCTATTTGTTGCATGACTGAAGGGAAAATTCTTGAGTAGATCATATCTAAATAAGGAATCAAGATTGATCCAAAAAGAGTTGAAGCAATTTGGAAACTATCTTTACTGACTAGTAAACCAAGTGTATATTTATTTTTTAAGAAAGTGAATTTCTTGAGAATATGTGTCCAGATTTTGTAAAACTCACCAGGCATATTGTTGAGATGATGAAAGGAAAACCTTCTTTCAATTGGAATAATGAAGGAAAAGAGGCATTTGAAAATATAAAAAAATTTACTACTATGTACCAAAATTAGTTTGTCCTAACTTCAAAAATAATTTGTCATTTATTGTTATGCCTCAAAACACACTCTATCAACCATACTAGTTTGGAATAATGATGAATGCATTGAATCTCCGATTAATTTCATGAGTTTCAATTTTAAATAATAAGAACTCAAATATTCCCCAAAAAATAAACATGCATATGCATTTGTGAAAGCTATTAAATAATTAAAATATTATATTCTACATTCACATCCTATTGTAATGGTGTTAAGTATAGCAGTCAAATCTATTTTGACTCAATAGGAGCCTTGATCTAAGATAGGTAACTAGATAACCAAGGTACAATAATATGATTTAGAAATCAAACCCATAAAATTAGTTTGAGGAAAATGATTGTGTCATCTCATAATAGAATATAAATATTCTCCTATAACTCCCTCAACAGATTTTGATGATCAAAGCAAAGAAGACTTCCCCTTTGTTCTTTTTGTAAATTCTTCTAATGAGTGGTTTATAGACATTATTTTATTCTTGTCATATGGAGAATGCTCATCCCATTTGCATTTTAAATAATGTAGGACACTCAATTTTAAGTCTATAAATTACATAATCTAAGATGGTACTTTATTAAATAAAAACATTGATGGCTTCATCTTAAGATGTGTTAAAAGTGAATAAAAAAATAAACTCTTACAAGCTTTTCATGATCAAGCTTGTGGTAGACACTTTTAGGATCCCATGATGGATTAAAAAATATTAAGATCTCATTACAATTGGATAACACTTTTCAACAATTCTTATGAATGGGTAAGGAAATGCTAGGCCTATAAATAGTTCATCAAATAACCAAAACTAGTAGCATTTCTACTCAATCTAGAAGTGATATAATAAACCTTTTAGCAATGGGGATTGGATTTCATGGGAACTATGAAACTTCATTAAAGTGAAGGACACATACATGTTTTTACTACTACAAACTACTTCATAAAATGGTTAGAATATATTTTAGTCAAAAAAATAGACAACTTCAAAAGTTGTTTATAATTTCATCAAAGAAAACCTCCTGATGAGATATGGTTTTTCACAAATTATAGTAGATAACAATGCTTCAAGTTTTTCTTCTTTAGAGATGATTAAATTTTATTATGGATGTGGTATTTCACTGTCCCATTCTTTAGACTATCACCCATAAGGAAATAGTCAAGTTGAATCAAGCAATAAGAACCTAGTTACTATCATTTATAAGTAGGTTGATGAGAATCAAAGGAATTAGCATAAGAAGTTTTATGATGCATTGTGGGTAAATAATATATCAAATAAATCTATAGGTATATCTTCATTATAGTTTATTTATGAGATAAAAGACATAATTCCAATAAAACTAAAATTGCCTACAATTTAGCTAGCTAGATCCATTTAGAACTAGAATTTTGAAAGTACCTTGGATAAAAGAATTCTCTATTTAAATAAAATTGAATAAGATAGATACAGATTTATTTATAGAATAACCAAACATCAATCTCAATTCAAAGTTTTTTATAAGAAAGTGAAAAAAATATAATTCCAAGTAGGAGATCTTGTTCTCTTATGGGATAAGTGTAGAGATCCAAAAGGAAGTCATGGGGAGTTTGACTCACTATAAATGGGCCCCTTCAAGATTAGACACTTTTGTGGAGATAAAAATTTTTACTTAGCCTATCATGATAGCACACATATACCATTTACCTATAGTTTTAAATACCTTAAGCACTACTTCAAGTGAAATTAGTTATTCCCCTACATGTAAGTATGTACATAACATTTTTGGCTCGTCTCCTTTTCATGTCCCATTTTTTGATTTGTGTGTGTGTTATTTGTCAAGAATACAACAACCCCTCTATTATTCCATTCTTTTTTCATATTGGTATTCTCTTCTACTACATTTATTTTGACACCTATTTGTGTCTAAACGAGCTACACATTTTTAATCTTATGACATTTTCAAGATCCAAATTTTTTTCAATTTTTAAAATTAATAGGTTTTTCATGAACCTCTTCAAGTGAATAGATAATAAAAATTAGAATCTTCTTCAATAATATCTAGCCTAGTAGTGCATGTTAATTTATCATATGATGGAGATAGGTGAATTGGTTATCAATTGGTCAGATTAAGATCTATATATTTCATAGCAAGAGATCAAGCCTAGCAGCACATGTTTACTTCCCATATGATTGAGATAGGTGAACTGGTTTCCAGTGTATCAAATCATAATGTGAAAATATGAAGTGGAATCATAATTATCAATAATTTACAATATTAAAATTTAAATTACTTTATAACCTAGCCTTATAGTTTGAGGTCCCTAGTCAAAGCTAATTGTTATCCTAGTTTTTTAGTAATGGTCAAAATGTCAAAATAAGTCAAAGAGGGTCAATTTGAGTAAAAGGTACTTAAAATTATATTTTTCATAATTCAAAAGGTCTTAAATATATTAGTCATGTTAAAATATCAACACCTATTCAAATGACTAAATATAAAAATTAAAAAATGCAATATTTGGTTAAGTCTTTGTCTTATCAAATTTTGATCACCTACCAAACAAGCATCATAATTTTGACCTCTACCTAAAAAACCACCAGAACTTGATGTGTGATTAAACACACATCAAATTCCAACCACTTGTTAAATATATCATTAGTATTGGGCCTTTATAAAAATGCAAACTAAAACCTAATAGGTGTTAAAACACCTATCATACTATGATCACTTATTAAACATGTTCTCCAACCCCATTTTATTCCAAAACACTCTCTAGGACCCAAATTTGGCTCCAACACTCTTTGGATACTGATGTTTGCTCAGGAATGCTCTAATATCTACCATTATTCCACTCTCAACCCTCACACATGCAAATTCCTTAGGTCCTATAATATATGTTTCCATCTATTCCATTCCACTTATCAAATTTCTCATTACTTATTTCTCTTTCACTTCCCATCAACATATTTTTTAGCTCTTAATTTTTATTATTTTTAAGTTCAATGTCACATTCCCCTCTAATTTTATGGGTGTTTTTCTAGAATTTGGGTCATTTTTTGACTTCATAAAGCTAGGGTATTTGGTTGTTCAACCTTGGCATTAATTTTCTAGGTTTTTCTTCTCAAATTGATACTTACTCAAGACACACTTTATTTCAAGTAGGGATTTATAAATTTTTTCCTTGATAGGATTTGACCCTACACCAAACATCCTTCCAAAATTTCAAGTTACTTGATTTTTATCAAGAATTTGACATTTTATTTATCACACTACCAAAATTTGAAGCTCATAAAAACATATTACAAAATTCTAACTACCTTATTGACATGTTTCCATAATCCAAAGCCTACTTTTAAACATATTGAAATCTATAACCCTATCAAACATAGCATCATAATATGACACCCTATTGAACACACCATCAGGTTTTAACCCTCTACCTAACAGTCTATCAGAGTTTAACACTTGTATTTTCACATAACAAATCTTGATAACCTAAAAAACACTTTATTAGAATTCGATAGATGCATTTTCACATATTGATCTTCAATACTTGCTAGAACATGTTTAGATTCCCTTCTTCTTATAAGGTAATTCAAGTGTTTTTTTAATCTCAAAAACATGTAGTATTATCAAATGTCAACATTTGATACTCTGATCAAATAAACTCCTACGAAAAGTACACTAAAAAATACTCCTACCAATAAGAAATTACAATTGGAGGATGACATAAATATGAGGTATCAATTTTGAGGAGTAGCTCCACCTTCACATTTAGACTCAAATGTTGAGGAAATAATTGACACTAACCTTAAACATATTGATATAGAGGATTTATAGAACAAAATAAGAGGTGTACAAAAAAAAATATTATGGATAAAGTATTCATGATAGCAGATTGACTTAGGCAACAACATTCCCAACTTTGATTCAGTGTTTAGATCTAGTGTTGATAATGGCCTAGCACTATGATGCCAGAAAGAGAGAAGTTAAGAATCCTAATGGATAACTTGTCTTATGCCTAGGTTTATAACACATTAATAATCTACTAATTATAGTTTTAATTTTTAATTAATTCACACATTATAAAATCATGCAATTGTACTAAGTCCTTTTTGTAATTTTGAACTATGTAAATTTGCCAACACAAAATATCAACTTATGAAAATTCATCATTATATTTTTGCAAGTCATGTAAAAACACTAATGAATTTTTTTAAGTTGTGTAAATTGTTTAACATTTTTTTTTAAGTTTTAAGTTGTGAAAATTATCTAAAGTAATTTTACAAGCCCTTAAAAAGGAAAAAAAGGTGGTTACACCCCACACCCACCCATTTCAACCTGTAAATATGAATTAGGGGGTCATTTGTAAAGGTATTGATAGTTAAACTTTTGAGAAATTTTTTGAAAAAGGAAATTGTATCTATAACCTTAAAATGATCAATACAAGGAGATTTTTCCAACTTTGCATTTGGTATTTTTTTATACATTATGTATGTATTTACTATCTGCATCTATTTGATTCTTTGTTTTCATAATGTTATTATAGTTGTTATAACTAATCAAAATTGGTAAATTTCATTATAGTGTTTCTTTTCAAATTTACATTTGCTATTTTCATTTTGGTGAAACCTCGATGGAGTTAGAGAGTAATTATTTTCTATTATCAGCTATATAAAAAAAAAATGGTGTATGTTGTGCATTTTTTATAACCACATTTATGTCTTTCCTATCTATTGAATGATAGAGGTTTCTTACTAGAAACATTATATCTTACTTTCTCTACATTTTCAATAGGATTTAGAGTTTAGCTTGTTGTATTTATTATTCTTTCCACTTCCACAACCCTTTTATTCCCTTTATATCTCCATTTCGTACTTTCCTTTCTTTACTTTTTTTGTATATTTTGGTTAAAATTACTACTCTGATGAAACCTTTTTGCTATAAATATTTTATTTTAATACATATTTTTGGCTTTCAATAAAAGTATCTCCATCTATGAATAGGAGAGGTGTTGATGAATAAAAATGTTTCATCAACTAATTAACCCTTTCGCCTATTGCAAAAGTTAAGCTGGAATCATATCAGTCTAATGGTAAGGTTCTAAAGGTTTGAATATGATCCTAAAGATGCAATGGGTTTTTCAAATATTCTAGAAAATAAAAATTAAGCTATTATATATAACATATTCTATTATAATTCAAAATTTTACTTATCAAATAATGAATCAGTTAAGAAATAAATATGTAATATATCCTATCCAACAAAGAGAGTCTATGAACAAGATAATCTCTTAAAGGAAATAAATTTGATTCAATAGTAAAATTTATTCTCATAATAATATCCTCATTTTTTTTAACTTCCAAATAAACACCAAGACAATAAACAAGAATTACAAAAGTAAAATAAAGTCAAAAAATTAGATCAATTCATAGACATGCCTTCAATAATTAAATAACAAAACATAACTCAACAAACAAAAGAAAAGAAGAAAACAAAACATCTACCAACTAAATAAAAGATAATGGACTAACTAAGAAAACCTAAAAGAAATAAATCTAAACTAATCTAAAACATAAACAAAACTAATCTAAAATTAAATAAATCTAACACTAACACTAAACTAAGAAAGGAATCAAGATAAAATAGAAATAATTTAAGAAAGTAAATTAATGTTAATTAAAAACTAAACTAAAATAGAAATAGAAATTAAAACAATTAGAAACTACACTAAAATCATATTTAAACTAAAGTAGAAGTCAAAGTTAAAATAAAATACAATATAAACAAAACATGTGAATCTCAATAAAGAAAGTCATCTTATCAAAATAGATCATTTTTATTTGATAAATCAACAACTTTTTTATAAAATATCTATAAAAAGATAACTTTTACAATCAATTAGATCACCAAAATGTCACAAATAGTGAAGTTTTCATCATTAATTGGGTTGAATACTTGGATTCTACACATAAGACTGTAAGAAGCAATCATCAAAAGATGTTAAACTTGAAAAACTTTAGCTAATCTGTTATAAATGATAATATAAAATTACATATAACTATGTTTCCTAAGAAATATACTCAATCATCAAATAAATTACCATTGATCTATCTACAAAAGTTATGTTATCTCAAAAAAATTACATAGAAGAGAGAGATAAATAATTAACTTTACAATGTATAAGTCTCCAATACTTATTCTTCTACTTCAAATGAATCTTTGATCTCTTTTATACTTCAAAATTGGTTGAAAATAAGTTGTAACTAACCTTAGTTAGTTACTTGTTAACTTAAATAATTGACTTTTACAAGTCAATTAATATTGACAGTTATAAGTTAAGATTTATTTAAGACTTAAAAAGTCTTAAGAGATCAATTGTTTGAAAATAAAGTGGGTGTTTCTTAATAAGTGAGGACCCTTTAATCAAATAATAATAATAAATACATATTTCAATAAATAATAGGATAACTCAATATTAACTGATATTTTTATCTATATTAATTTCATAATACATATAATCAAAATTACACACACACACACACACACACACACACATATATATATATATATATATATATATATATATAATTTAAAAGTCAGTTGCACTTCCAAAATATTCTAACCAAAGTATCAAAATATGAAATATACTTAAGTCTTATTAACTTAAAAGTTCAACTTTGAAATGAAAATGTAGTTTTTTGATGAACAAGAATCATCAAAATTAGATAGGACTTCAATCATATGTTCATCATTTTCATTAAAACATTCATTATATTTCATCTCGACTACAATAAATTGAACTAGCTTAGTTACCAAATCAATTTCAAAATTATTTATCCCCAAATTAACTCACTTCACAACTCTAATTTATGTTGGAGTATCTGATTCATCCTAACTATTTGCATGTTTCTTAAAAGTGGTTAAATGTATGACAATAAGTGGATTTTTCAAATTGAGCTTCCTAAAACCTGAAATAGAATCATCTGAAGTGGTATAGGCTCACTAAAATAATATGGTAAGGTAAAATTCATGAAATTCTTTGCATGAACTATCTCATTGGCTAGTTGTGTTAGTTCATTAACATCATTGACTCTTTCTTGATTGGATGTCTGAATAGGTAGCTGATGAAGATTATTTTGTAGCTGATGGAAAGAGATACTATGAGAATGGAATATATATTTGAATCTAAGATCACAAAAACCTCTATTTCCCTTATGATTTACAAGATTAAATAATAGATTATTCAACACATTCTAAAATTCAGGTTTAGTCGCATCAAAATGGATAGACATTCAGGCTCCACTATTGACATATCTAGGACTAAATCATCTAGCCTTAAACCATCCTCTAAGAAACTACCTATTAGGTGCTTCTTGATTCATACTATCAAAATGATTTCTATACCAACTTTTATTATCATTATCTTTGTTTGATCTAGTTGATCCCAACCTGACATCCTAGATACAGTTATATATATATATATATATCATTCGACTAAACTCAAAAAAATGAATATATCATCTATAAAACCAAAAATAATAATTGTACTTTAATATTTCAAACTTCCAATCATTTAAAAAAAAATTGAGATATCAACAAAAGTAACAAATAAAAGATTCAAATGTCTAAAATTGAATTTATTTATATGATTTTTAAACTGATTGTGTCATGTATTTTCATAATATTCATATTTGAAATCATAAGAATAAAATCATATACTTCATAATTTTATTTCAACATATTCTACCATACTCTATAATATTTGTTTCTCACTGCATAAATGTAGTTTCACATATATGGCATATACACTATTCATAGCTTGTAAACTGTATGCATATTCATAGATTGATAACAAATCAAAAACCATTGGAAAATAACTTCGATGGAGGCTAAATTACATTATGGTAAACTGCACATATTTCTCAAACTGACAAAGAATCTAAAACTATCAAAAATAATTTTAAGAGAATCCTTTCACAAAATATAAACTTTTGACATAGCCATATCTTTTCCAACTTATCACAACCTTTTCAAAACCATTTTCTCATTATTTTCAATTTCTGACTTCAAAATCAAAAACCTAGAAAATGCTTTTGATAACTTTGAAAGTAATTTTTGAGTTAAGGAAAAAGCATATGTTGCATGCAAACAAATTTTATCTATCAAAATCTTTCAATAAAGTTTCTTCACAGTATACCCAAAAACACTTTTGAACCAACATATTTTCATAAAAATAACCATTTTGAGCTCAAAATTTATTAAACTTCATGCATTTATGTAATCATAACTCACAATAAAAATTCATATAACTAGAATATCCATTGTAACCAATAAAACAAAAACCTAAAAGCTAAATATCACATATTCACAACACTCTCCTTTATTCATTTTTAGAATATAGTTCAAAAATTCTCAGTGTTTCCTATTTAAATGATAATCTTTAGTATTTTCTAGATTTAACTTCAAAAACCAAGATGAAAAAAAATAATATCAACAACAAAAGCCACTTTTATCATCAATATCTCATACCATAGAAAACGATGTGAGAACTTAGAAAAATAATTGATTTTTTAAGAAAACTAAAACTCCAAGAAATTTTCAACTTTCCTTATTACAAGCATAAAATGACTTAAATATACAAAATTATCTCACAAGAAACCATATTTTATTCCATGCAAATTAGTTGAAATGATAAACTACAATTATCTCTTTCAAAAACTATTCATTCTCAATAATGGTGTACCTTTTTATGCTTGTCTATAACCTCCCAAGCTTATCCCAATAGAGTGTAGCTTCCACAATGAGTTTTTCCAAATGACCATCAAAATTAAAAACAAATCTATTTGTATACTAAACCCATGTATTAACTACATGTGTCTACATGTATTTATGTTATTGGTTTCTCAAATCGAGAAAAGTAGTTAGTTGATTGCTAACTTGTTTAGCAAGACTTTAAAACTTAGTCATGACCAAATCTTTTGCTAAAACACCATCTAATTGGCATAATTTTAGGCATGTATAATTTGCATTTAATTCTTTTAAATTTCCTTTGATTTCATCTAGATTTCAAAACATTCAACCACAATTTACATTAAATTAACTTGCCAACTTGACTATTAAACCACCAACTCACCATTTGAACCACTCATAACATGAGCCTCGAGATTGAAAAATATTAAACATAGTTTAATTTCAAACTAACCTTCAAAGTCAAATAATCACCTTATGCTATTTCAAAACCTTCATGCCTCGAGTTTAAAAATATAGGTTTAATTCAAATTAACCTTTGAAATCACCCCATAGCCATTTAAAATATTTACATTAGGTCCACCACCTTACAATGAATAATGATCATAGGATAATATTTATATTTAAAAACTTAGAACCATTTAGGACAATTTAATAATCCTTCGATTATAATAGTTTAGGTTTTAAATAAACCAAATTCCACTTATGTCATAACTCGTATAATGTCACTATTTATATTTTCCATCATCATGATAAATCCATATATACTTGCAACTAAATTTTGAAATAAATTAACTAAAAACCATTATAACAAGCCCAAATAATACCTTTTAATTTTGATAAATCATAAGGAACATCTTCTCTTTCAAACTGAAAAAAACTACTATAAGCATTTCAATTGGATGCAATTTGACCAATTATGTCCATTGAAATGTCATAACTAAAAATAAACATTCGATAATGATATATATGTGTGTGTGTGTGTGTGTGTGTGTGTGTGTGTGTGTGTGTGTGTGTGTGTGTGTAAATTTTATTCATTCAATCATAAATTATTTTTAAAACTAATGTAATATATATGAATTCACAAACAAATCATTATCAAATCATATAATTAAAACATGTGCATTCATAATACTACTAATTGACTTAGGTCTCCGACTACAATTTTAGATTTTATGACTAGGTCATCACTATGACAGATAAGAGTATGAATTTTAAAAAATTATAGGGGTATGAAAAATAGGCATAACATTAGCAATTTTTATATTCAATTTTGAATATGAAATTGATTAGCAATCAAATTTCCTATTGTAAGAAAAATAATCTTGAGAGTATGATCCAAGTAAATCATTTCTCAAGCATCTATACATGAACCTCTTACAATTATAATTTTTAATAAAATATGAGATGTTCGGTTAGCTTGAAATGAAGAAAGGAAATGATGTAACAGAGAAGTTTAAGCTGAATGTACAAACAAATGTAAATGACTCAAATACAATATCTGAAAATAAAGTATTACTTCAACAACTAGTTATAAGTCAACATATATTATTTATGTATAAATAAAATTGAGTTTGTGAAGAATAATATCTTAAAATAACTAATACTTACAGTTGAATTGTAACATCTTTTACTTACAGTTGAATTGTAACATCTTTGAATTCTTCTTCCAAAACATGAAGACTTCATCTACTTTAAACACTTTTTGATCTTCCAAAAGTAAAAGGTAAACAACGACAAGAAGCAAATAAACAAATAAACAACAAAGAAACAATAAAACAAAACAAAAAAGAAGAGAAAAGAAAAAAACCAAAAAAAAAGCAATAAATTTAAAAGAAACTAATAAATCTAAAAGGAAGCTAATTGTGAAATAATTTTAAATAATGGTCATTAACTAAATAATGTAATTAATTTCTATCAAGATCTTTCAGATAAAAATTATTGTTTCTAAGTACAGTTATAATATGATAAGAACCAAGCCATAATGAATTGAATTTATGATGTTTACCAAGATCTTCATGAGCTTTGTCCCAGTATAAAATTATTTCACCAACTTTAAAAATTTTATTAACAATTTTTTTATCAATTAATTTTTAAATTTTTATTTAACCCTTTCTAATTTTTATAATGCTATTGCTTTTGATTAATCAAGATCTATTAGATCATGTAAATTTTATTCAATCAAATTAATATCTTCAAAAACATATTGTAAAGCAATTCTTGCTGAATAAATCTAAAGTTCTATTGATAAAGTAGCTTCAAATCCCTATGCCAGCATGAAAGGTGAATATCCAGTTGCCACTTTGACAATAGTTCTATCAGCCTATAAGGCTTCAAAAAATTTAAGATGTCAATTTTATTTACTTTCATAAACTAACTTTTTCATTATTGAAATCAAATTTTTATTTTTTGACTCAGCTTGACCATTACCTTGAGGGTAATATTTAGATGAATGACTAGATATAATAGAATATTTTTCTAAAAATTATAGAAATTCATTCTAAATACACTGAGGATCATTATCAAATATGATTTCATAAATAACTCCAAATCTATAGAAAATCTAATTTTCTAAAAATGAAATTATTTTACTTATTACAAAAATTTTAAGTGCTTTGACCTCAGATCACTTAGTGAAATAATCTTTTGTTGTTAATATATATCTATGACCAGCTGATGAAGAAGGGTGTATATCTGAAATAAAATCAATCCTTGATTTATGAATAATTTTTTAGTAACACAAGATTTAAAGGCATTATAAGTAACTAGTCTCTACTAACAAATAATTAGTATGGCATACAAGAATGAACTAACTTATAAACATCTTAAAATAGTGTACGCCAATAATAACCTACTCGTAAAATCTTATAAGTAGTAATTTTTATAGAATAATGTCCACCATAATTTCTTTCATGACAACCTCTAAAAACTTTTTAGGTTTGGTCATGTATAAGGCACCTTAATAAAACACTATCTCTATTTTGATAAAATAAAAAAATCTAATAAACAAAAATTTAAAGCTCTTATGCATAAAAAATATCTTTGTTTCTTATCAAAATTATCAAGATAAGCTTGATTTTAAAAATAAAAAAACTAAGTCATGATACTACTAATATTCAAAAAGCATACAATCCCATTCATTTATTTCAAGATCAAATTTGAAATTTTTAGAAAAAATAGATATTTGCATGGTCTTCAAATGAGGCTTTGCATTCAAATTATCATCAACTGACAAAACCAAAACATTAATACTTGAAGTATTTTTAGATAAATGTTTTGTTGAATTATTACATTTAATTATCTTTGAAGTTTCAAATTCAAAATCAAACTCTTGAATTCGTAATATCCATTTTACAAGCCTTCTTTGAATGGTTGATAGTTTTTAAAGATAAGATAAAATAGGTGCATTAGATCACACTATAACATTTTTCTCTATCAATAAATAATGAAATTTGATTAATGAGGAGACTAATAAGAAAATAAATTTCTCAATAAGAAGATACCTAGTTTTAGCATCTTTTATAACTTGACTCATATAACCAATTGTCTTTTCATCATTATTATCAAATTCTAGTGTATTGACAGCTCCAATTGCTTTTTCAATGGCATTAACATAAAGAATATATGTTTTCTTATATCTATTTTAGAAAGTACTAGAGCACTTATAATGACATCATTAATGTTATTAAATGATAACTCAACACCTTCATCCCAAGTATAAGATTTATCTTTCTTAAGTAGTAAGTGTAAAAGATTAGACTTATCAGCCAAATCTAATATGAATTTTCTAACAAAATTAATTTTATCAAAGAAAGACCATAAATTAGATTGATATTTAAGAGGAGATAATTCTTTAATGGCTTCAATACATTTAGGATCTATGGAAATGTCATCTTTAGCAATGATATGTCCTAATAATTTACCTTTAGTAACATCAAAAACCAATTTCTTTAGATTTAAATAAATACCGTACAATCTACATCTTGTGAAAACTTTACAAAGATGATCTAAATACTTTTTACATCTTTTTGAATGAACAATGAGATCATCAAGATACACCTAAATAACAATGTTTATTAAATCATCAAATACAACATGCATAGCTCTTTGAAAAGTAGTTCATGCATTTTTTAATCCAAATGGAATTCTATTATAATCAAAAGTCCCTCTACGAGTAGTAAAAGTTCTTTTATGTATATATTCAGAATTTACAAAAATCTAATTATAACTAAAAAATCTATCTAATAATGACATCATTTTGGACTCTGTAACTTATTGTAAAATCTGATCTATACTTGGTAAGGTAAAATTATCTTTAACACTAGCCTTGTTCAAATCCCTAAAATCAACATATAATATAATATCACTATTTCTCTTTCTAACTAGCACTAAATTACTAACCCATTCAAAAAAAATTATAAGAAAAATTACAATAACATCAATCATTTTATCTAGCTCTTTATTGATGATGTCCTCTAATAAAGGGATAATCCTTCATATTTTCTATCTTATAGGTTTGATACTAGGTTTTATAGATATGTCATGTTTAATAATATTAGTATTATAACATTTAAAATCACTATATGACCAATTAAACACATCAATAAATTCTTTAAATAATTTAATGAATTTCACATTTTCACTTATAGTAACCTGAATTCTCAAATACACATATTTATGATCCTCTTTTGTAACTTAATTGATAGGAATAGTTTCACCTATGATTCTCCTGAAAGGTTCTTTCATTCTAAAAATTATAAGTTGATCATTAGGTGTAAACATATATTTCAAAATTACTAACCTGATAAGTGATTTATTAGTACTTAATTATAGATAGTCTTCACAATTTAATACATAATCATCATGATTAAAATAGCTACCTTAAATATTAAAACTAAAAATAGGCCAACTATCATTCAAATCTAAAATTTTAGGTCAAAATATTTCAAAAAAAAGTATGTGATTGATTCACTCTCACTTAGAGTTGGATTAGACGTAAAATAGCAAGCTTATCAACTCTATTATTATATATTATAATTATGTGAGTGATATTAGAATCTTCAAAATGTTCAAGTAAAGACCAAACCTTTTGAGTATAATGATATAAATGAGTTTGATTAGTTTTGTAAATTTTTCAAATTTACATAACAATTAATTCTAAATCTCTAAAGACTTCTAAATATTTGATATTAAGTTCAATAAATTTTTATAAACTTAAACATAATGCTTCAAATTATGTTTTATTATTAGTGTTTTTAAATAATAATTTGTAAGCATAATGGAATATCTTACCAATAGGAGAGATTAAACAAATTCCAATACCATTTCTTTATTGGAAATAAGCTCCATCAAAATATAGTGGCCATGTAAAAAATTCTCAAAGAATTATTCATGATAATTTTTTGACTCATCCAAATTCATTAGCTCATAAGTTATAATACCCATCTCTACATAGGCAATAGTGGAAGGAGAAATTCATTATATAGGTGTACTAGACCAATCTTCTCTTTTTATGAAAGTAATCTCATTAATTATGGGAACCCATGTAATATATTTTTCAACAGAATCACCTATTGTATTTGAACAATCTCTTCTTAATAACATAGCATAATTACTACGAATGTTTAAAATTTGAACATTATTCATACATAAAATTCTTTTATCTTGAGTAATTTTAATAACTATATCCTGAAACTTACCACAACTTTTAGTTTATCTTGAATCAAATCCAGTAAGCTTCCTATTATTGATTTCATAAGAGATGCCTAATTGATCTATAATAATTTTAAGCATTATATTCTTTAAAACATCTATATCTAAGATACAATTATGGATTAACTTATTAAAAAATTTAACTGAAATATAAAAAAGAGGTATATAATCTATAGGAGGATCATAGCTTTGAGTAAAAATAGATGTTTGTTCATTACTATCTTCTTCTTATAAGCCTACCTTATTTTTAAGATTCTTAACAGCTTAATTAATTTTATCAAGTTGTCTTGAAAGATTAGATTCTTTTAATAATTAAAATCCATCTTTAATTTTAGATAAGTCACCAATTACATTATAAGCTTTAGCATCAGATTGTCAAATTTGAGTATAATTCATAGGCTTATAGAGTTGATATTGAGTATTATTATAACCAGTTAATAAAAGATTATTTTGAGAAGAATTATTAGATGAATTACTTGAAGAATTATTTGAAAATTTATTTTGAGTTCATTTACCTTTATCTTTAGAAGAAGAATCATTATTTGTTGTATTATTATTTTGGGAAGAATTATAATCTTTGTTTCTAGTATTAGCAACATGAAAAACATTAATTTTCAGATGGATCATCAAGATCACACATATTTATGTTGTCTACTAGATTAACAAATATATTATCTTTTGCTTGAATAAATGCTTTAAACTTCTAAATAGTAATACATGAATCCATATCATCATCTAATTCATACACATTGTAGTAATGAGTAACTTCTTTATTTTTACTTTCAACAATACTTCTATTAGTTGAAGAAAGTTTACCATTCAATTGTCTTTTAATAGTAATGAATTAATTTCATAAACTTTGAATGGCTTTTAAAAAATTTGTATTATCTAAATTTAGACCTGTAGAAGACATATCTTTAAACCTAATATATTTAAGTTTATTTTCATACTCAATGGAAAATGTTATAGTTTTATCATATTTCATAATGTCTTTATCTTCTAAGGCCATTTTATACTTCAAAGGTAAATAACTACAAAAGTAAAGTCTAGATAATTTCTTAGAAGGTCTAAGATCATAAGGAATCTTTTGCCATAACTTAGTAAATATAGTAATGAAATAATATATGATTTCACCTGAATCAAGGAAAAAATTTACAAATCATTGATTAGATCTAGATATTTATTAGTTTTTCCAAAAGATAATTCTAACCAATCTTCAATATTTTTCAAGTGTTGATAGCTTTAGTAGGTAAACTAATAAAAGCTTGATAAGCTTTCCCTTCAAGTGTTTGAGAAAAAAAAATTAAGCAATTTTTTCACTTGTCATACCAAAAGTAGCACAAACTAACTTAAATACATCTAAATGATCTTTCCAAGATTCTCCAGAAGCTCCAAAAAAAATTGATATATTTAATCCTTTAAGAGAAGGTAACTTACCTGGATGATTTCTAATATTAAGTGAATTTCTAAAAATCCATAGATTTAAAGTCATTTTTTGTTGTTCTTCATATTCAAAACCAACTTCATCCTCAATGAGATCATTTGATCTCTATTGTCTTGTATACCTCGAATCATATCTTGCATCCTCTATTCTACTTGATCTTCCATTGGAAGTTTTAGTAGTCTCTTCTACCTAAATTTTTTGATTTTATTGAACTTGATTAAATTGATTCGATTACAAATTTTTATCTATAGATTTAGAGGGAATAATAAAATCATCAAAAAAAAGAATCAAAAATAAATCAAGTTCTTGATCTAGGATTAGTAGTTAAAACTCTTGCTCTATCTTCCAGAATTTATATATTTATATCTAAAACATTTTGTTGACTTTCTCAAGTAAGATTAGAGTACCAGTTTATCTCAAATTATATAATTATTTCTTCTTCATTTATCACTTGTATGACATGTTGAAGATTATGAGGAGGATTATACCATGTATAATGATTTAAATTAAAATCAACATCAACTTGGTCATCAACAATATCACTTCTAGGTTTTATAATAGGAAGTTGTCCTCTAAGTACCATGATCAAGAAGAAAATGTATTTTTAAACAAATAAGATTTATGAAATCTATTCCCTAGTGGAGTTGTCAAATGTGTTGATAATAAAAAATATTTCATCAACAAATAAATTCTTTCTTCTATTATGAAAGTTATGTTGGAATCGTACTATTCTAATGGTAAGGTTCTAAAGGTTTGAATACAATCCTAAAGACATGGTCTTTTTAATGTTCTAGGAAATAACAAATAAGTTATTAGATATAACATATTCCATTATAATTCAAAAATATACTTATTAAATAATGAATTAGTTTAGAAATAAATGTGTAATATATCATATCTAAGAAAGACAGTCTATGAACAAGATAACCTCTTTAAGAAAAGAAATCTGATCCAATAATAAAATATATTTTAGAATAATATCTTTATTTGTTGTTTTAACTTTCAAGTAAACACCAAGATAATAAATAAGAAGTGCAAAGGTAAAATGAAGTCAATAAAATAGATCAGTTCATATATATGCCTTCAATAATCAAATAACAAAACATAACTCAACAAACAAAAGATAATAAGCAAACAAAATATCTACCAATTAAATAAAAGATAACAAACTAATTAAGAAAATCTAAAAGAAACAAATCTAAATTAATCTAAAACATAAATAAAACTAATTTAAAATTAATTAAACCTAACACTAACACTAAACTAAACTAAGAAAGGAATCAAGATAAAATATAAATAATTTAAGAAAATAAATTAATGTTAATGAAAAATTATACTAAAACAAAAATATAAATTAAAACAATTAGAAACCAAACTAAAATCATATTTTAACTAAATTAGAAGATAAAGTCAAAATAAAATACAATATAAACAAAACATGCGAGTCTCAACAAAGAGAGTCATCTTAGTAAAATAGATCATTTTTATTTGAGAAACCAACATTATTTTTACAAAATATCTTTTAAAATATAACTTTTACAATCAATTAGATCAATGAAATGTCATAAATAGTAAATTTTTTATCATTATTATACTCAAATTCTGCACATAAGATTACAAAAATCAATCATTAAAAGATTTTAAACTTGACAAACTTCAAATAATCTATTATAAATAATAATATAAAACTAGATATACCTATGTTGCCTAAATAATATACTCAACTATTAAAGAAAGTACCATTGATCTATCTACAAAAATCATGTTATTTTAAAGAAATTATATATAAGAGAGAGATAAATGATTGACTTTAAAATGTATAAGTCTTCAATCCCTATGTTGTTGCTCTGCTTCAAATGAATCATTGATCTCCTTTATACTTCAAAATTTATTGAAAATAAGTTATAACTAACCTTAGTTAGTTACTTGTTAACTTAAATCATTGATTTAGTTAGTTAATATTGATAGTTGTAAATTAATGTTTATTTAAGACTTAAAAAGTCTTGAGAGATCAATTATTTTAAAATAGATTGGGTATTTCCTAATGAGTGTGGACCCTTTAATCAATTAATAATAATAGAAAATACATATTTCAATAAATAATAAGATAACTCAACATTAAATGATATTCTTATCTATATTAATTCCATAATGTATACAATCAAAATTACTAAAGTATAATATATATATGTATGTATGTATGTATGTATGTATCAAATTAAAAGTCTTTTGCACTTCCAAAATAGTATAACCAAAGTATCAAAATCTAAAATGTACTTAAGTCTTATCAACTATAAAGTTCAACTTCAAAATAAAAATATAGTTTTTTGATGATCAAGAACCATCAGAATTAGATAGGATTTCAATAATAAGCTCATTTTTTTCATTAAAACATTCATTATACTCCATTTTAATTGTAAAAAATTGAACTAGCATAGTTCTTGAATCACTTTCAATATCATCTATCTTTAACTTAACTCGCTTTATAACTTTGATTTCTATTAAAGTATCTGATTCATCTTGACTATTTACATGTTTCTTCGAAGCGGTTGGATGTATGACAACAAGTGGATTTTACAAATTAAACTTCCTAGAACCTAAAATAGGCATCTTCTAAGGTGGTGTAGGCTCACTAGAACAAGGTGGTAAGGCAAGATTCCCAAAATTCTTTGCATAGATTATCTCATTGGCTAGTTGTGTTAGTTCATTAACATCGTTGACTCTTTCTTGATTAATTGTTTGAATAGGCAACTACTGAAGATTATTTTGTAGATGATGGGAAGAGTTACTATGAGAGTGGGATTTGGATTTGAATCTATGATTAAAAAAACTTCTATTGTCCCTATGATTTATAGGATTAAATGGTAGACTATTCAACATATTTCAAAATTTAAGTTTAGTGGCATCAAAATGGATAGACATTCGGGTTCCTCTACAGGCATATATAGGACCAAACCATCTATTCCTAAACCCTCCTCTAGTAAACTGCCTATTAGGTGCCTCTTGATTCATGCTAGTAGAATTATTTCTCTCCCAAATTCTATTATCATTATCCCTATTTGAATCTAATTGATCCCAGCCTGACATCTTATATACAGTTTAAAATATATATTCAAAATTTGATTAACATTTGATTGAACATAAAATAATGAATATATCATCTATAAAACCAAAAATAACAATTGTATTTCAATATTTCAAACTTGTAATCACTTATAAAAAATTTAGCTATCAACAAAATGAACATATAAAAAATTCAACTATCTAAAACTAAATTCATTTATATGATTTTTAAATTGACTGTATCCTGTATTTTCATAATATTCATATTCAAAATCATAAAAATAAAATCATATACTTCATAATTTTATTTCAACATATTCTGCCATACTCTATAATATTCGGTTCTCATTGCACAAATGTAGTTCCACACATACAGCATATATTATATTCAAACTTGTAAATTGTATGCATGTTCATAGATTGATAACAAATCAAAAACCATTGAAAAATGATTTTGATGAAAGTTTCATTACATTATGGTAAACTACACATATTTCCCAAACTGGCAAAAAATCTAAAACCATCAAAAATAATTTTAACAAAATACTTTCACAAAATATAAAATTTTGACATAGTCATATCCTTTCCAACTTATCACAATATTTCTAAAACTATTTTCTCATCATTTTCAATTTCTAACTTCAAAATCAAAAACCTAGAAAATGCTTTTGATAACTTTGAAAGGAACTTCTAAGCTTGGGAAAAAACATATGTTGCATGCAAACAAATTTTATCTATCTAAATCTTTTAACAAAATTTCTTCACAGTATACCCATAAACACTTTCGAACTACCTTATTTCCATAAAAATAATTATTTTGAGCTTAAATTTTACTAAACTTCATGCATTTATGTAATCATAACTCCTAATAAAAACCGATATAACTAGAATCTACATTGTAACCAATAAAACTGAAAACCTAAAAGCTGAATATCACATATTTATATTAATCTTTATTATTCATTTTCAGAATACAATTCAAAAATTCTTAGTGTTTCATATCTACTAAATGACAATCCTTAGTATTTCCCATATTTAACTTCAAAAATAAAGATGAACAGATTTATATTAACAACAAAATCCATTTTTATCATCAATATCTCATACCATAGAAAATAATATAAGAACCCAAAAAAATAATTGATTTTCTTAAAAACTAAAACTCCAAGAACTTTTCAACTTTCCTCATTTCATGCATGTAAAAGAACTTAAGCAGACAAAATTATCTCACAAGATTTTATCAAAAATAATATCATGCAATTTGAAACCATAGTTTCTTCCATGAAAACTAGTTAAAATAATAAGTTGTAACTGTCTTTTTTTAAAATTATTCATTTTCAACAATGGCATACTTGTTTACGCTGGTCCACAACCTCCCAAACTTATCACAGTAGAGTGTAGCTTTTGCAACAAGCTTTGCCAAATGACCATCAAAATGAAAAATAAAGTTAATTTATATACTAAACTCATGTATTAACTTTATGTGCCTGCATGTATTCATGATATTTGTTTCTCAAATTGAGGAAAGTAATTAGCCAACTGCTAACTTGTTTATCAAGGCCTTAAAACCTAGTCATGACCAAATCCTTTGCTAAAATAGTAGTTAATTCACCTAATTTTAAGCATGTAAAATTCACATTTAATTTATTTAAACTACCTTTGATTTTATCTAGATCTTGAAACATCCAACCATAATTTGCATTAAACTGACTTACCAACTTGCAACCTAGCTGCGAGCTTGACTACTAAACCACTAACTTACCATTTGAACCACTAATAACATGAGCCTCGAGATTAAACAATATTAAACATAGTTTAATTTCAAACTAACCTTTGAAATCAAATAATCACTTTATTTCATTTCAAAACCTTCATGCCTTGAGTTTAACAATACAAGTTTAATTCAAATCAACCTTTGAAATCAGCCCATGACCATTTAAAATTTTTACATTAGATCCACCACTTTACAATAAGTAATGACCATAGGATAGGGTTTAGATTTAGAAACTTAGAACCACTTAACATAATTTAATAATCCTTAGATTATAAAATTTTAGGTTTTAAATAAACCAAATTCCACTTATGTCATAACTCATATAATGTCACTATTCATATTTTCCACCATCATGATACATCCATCTATATTTGTAGCTGATTTTTGAATGAAATTAACTAAAAACCATTATAACAAGTCCATATAATATCTTTAAATTATGATAAATCATAAGGAACGTCTATTTCAAACTAAAAAAACTTTCATAACCATTTCAATTGAATGCAATTTGATTAATTATGTCCACTAAAATATCATGACTAAAAATAAATATTTAGTAATGATATATATATATATATATGCAAATTTTATTCATTCAACCATAAATGATTTTTGAAACCATAATAATATAGATATGAATTTATGAACAAATTATTATTAAATAATTTAATTGAAAATATATGCGTTCATAATACTACTAATTGACTTATGTTCCCGACTGTAATTATAAATTTTATGACTAGGTCATCACTTTAGCAGATAGGATTATGAATTTCATAAAATTTTAAGGGTATGAAAAATAGGCATAAAAATAGGGGCATTATCCCCTAACTATTGATGAGAAACATAGTTTTCTATAAATTTTCATATCAACACCACCAATGGTATTGTCCAGATCCTTATCTAGTGTCTAATTGCTAAAATTCATCCAAATCTTAAATGATTTAAAACCTATGGTTTGGCTTATTTGTCTTATTTAACCTATTATGAGATATTTTCAAAAGGTATGGTATAAATACAAGTCTAAGCTTTCTCATTCCTTATATAGAATCTACTAAAGCTAAAGATAAATCAATCAACTACACAAAAAATATATTTTACTCTATTCATCCCTAATTTAAATTCAAGCATTGGATCAGTCATATTAAATGTATGAAAAATTCAAAGAGTATCCCATGAGTGATATTTTTCAAATTAAAAACTAGATCACTGCACTCATATTCATATAATATATTACACCCTTGTGCACACACTTTCCCAAACATAAAGGAGAAATACATAATTCTAAGACCCTCCTTGGATTATTATCTTTGGAGGCAACACCCATTGATAGATAGATCTTTGGATAAGCTCGACACCATTAGCCCACTAACCTATTTTTTAGTAAATTCATTTTAAGGGTGATAAAGGGTGAAGATGTAGGTTTTGTTCAATCATTGAAGAGTGAAAAACTCTATCCCAAATCTAAATAAACTAATAAAAAAGTGAAAAAAAAATGTAGAATGGTGAAATTGGTTGCATCTGAATCTAATCATTATTTTGTACTAGACACTTGCATCACAAATAGACAATAACATCAATAGAAGTGTTTATATTCAATGGTAGTATCTATCATCATAGAAGTGTAATTTCTAGAATTTGATGACTGATCTATAATATTAATCCTACATATTTTACACTTATTTCCAATCTAGATCTACTTGCACACATTAAATCAACTAAGTACTATTTTTTTTATTACAATATCTTTTAATAATTGTACTTTACTATTTTTAGCAATCTTAGTTGTATAAATTTATAATATTATATATCTAAATTTACTATTAATTGGCTTACTATATATTAGTTTATCACCCTTATACTTGAACTATTTATATATTTTTAAACCTATATTCACCACTTTCTAAAATTTAGGGTTAAAGATTTGGTGAACCTGACCTTTGGTTCAAAACCCTAGTTTAACCTAGGGTTTTTTTAATTTATTATTTTCCCAAATTCTAATTTTTTATTTAAAAGTTTTCAAAATTTAAAAATCAAAATTTATTTTCCTAAAATCATGTTTAATATAGATACATCCATTAGTTACTTCATTATATAGTATATAATAATAGTCATGGTTTGTTATGTTAAATCATCCAAATATATAATCAAAATAAATAACAAAATTAGTCAACACAAATAGTGTTTTACAGCAAGATCAAAATGTAATCTCTCTTTATAAATCTTTTTGTCATAATATAGAGCTAGTTTCTTGATTCCAATGTGCATACTCCCAAACCTTTGTCCCTTCTAGATCGTATTTAATTGATAGATCTCATCTCCTTCCCATTATTCACCCAAGGCTTAAATTGGATTTTTAGTCCATGTTATCACTACACAAAAAAGTAAGGGTACCCAACCTATACCACCACCCATTAATATATAATAGGTTCCTCCCAATCCTAAACTAGTGATTAAAATTAAAGGATAGGGTGTTATTGACAAACTAAGAAATACACATGCTAAAAATTGAATTCTTTATATTTTAAAATAATCTACTATATATAATGATAACTTATATGAAGCAGTGCATGAAACATAAGTACCAAGTTATATAGAACCAACTTAATTTTGATATATTATGAAAAATCTAAAAACTAATGAAAATATCATTACCTCTGATCCAAAATATTTATCATCGAAATATATTATTAACCAAGATTTGCCTTTATTCATACAAGTGAGTATGCATAAAAATGAAATCAATAGGGTTCTAGTTGATAATGGATCTAGTGTAAATGTTTTTGGCACATAATTATTAACCACCATGGGTATTATCACCAATCTTCTTTAAAATTCATATGTGAATATCAAAGGATTTGATAATTATGTAGCCCTCTAATTCGCTAAATCACATTAGAACCAAAAATAGTTCTAGCTAAATTCTAAGTAATATTTCAATCAATGCATTATAATTTACTCTTGGGTAGACCTTGCATACACACAATGGAGGTTGTCCCATCTACATTGCATCGATGTGTCAAATTCATACATGATGGGACCTTATTGACAATGTCTGTCAATGATGAACCTTTCCAATTTTTTCAAATGTTACACTCTAAAACAAAAGGGGTTATAAAAACCATACCACCAAATAAATACATTCCACTTTAAAGCATACCCCCTTATGTGATGAGTTAATCAAGCAAAATAAATCATTTGTCTCAAGATGATTATAAAGCACTAGTTAATGAGTTGCACATGGATACATAATTAGAAAAAGAACCATTACCAAAAGATCCAAGGATATAAAAAAATAATAAAATACAATATTAAATCTTATTTTAATGGCTAACACCAAGAAATAAGTTGAAAAAAAATTAGATTACTATAATAGTGATGATGAACTTCCTCATACTATGATATATGAATAATTACAAAAACTAAATTTTGACCCACTTGAGCATCTTTCACATAACTGTTTAACCTCAATTTTTATAAGAGGCTATCCTAATTTGGTATAAAATTATTAAGGTTATATAAATTATAGCGTACAAGGGTGAATATCATATTTACAATAAACCAATTAATGTGCTAAACTTAGATGTACCATATGTTGAATTTATAAAACATAGGCTATTAATGGAAAGCATAGCTATACTAAATATACAAATGATAAAATAAATTACTAAGTTATTCATAACTTCAATAAAATTTTGGATCTATTATAATCAAGAAGTAGGTAAGAAGATAGTTCTAGATTAGTTATTAGAATCTAGATCTAGTGCCTCTAGATCTCTAGATATTTATGTCAGCGTGGAATAGTTGTGTCGACACTAGTGTCTGATTTTAATGCTCGTGTCATGTATGTAATATATGCTCAAATAATATGTGATAACTTGGATGATTCGAAGTTTGGATTCATTTAATTTTGATGCATCTAGATCTGGGTCATAATTTGTCACTCCTGGTGAAATGGAAAAACCCTAGCTTTAAATTTTCAATGTGACCTTAAGGGAAAATGGGTTAGTGGGCACATGGTGTTGAGCTAACCCTAAATGACCCCATTTTTAAATGGTGATACCTACATATCCAATACTCTATAATAAGGCCTTATACTCATGTATTTATTCCCCACATGTTCGATTGTGTGTGAATCATGTAATATGTAAAGCAAGTACAATAATGTCTTAGCTTGTAACCTAAAAAATATAATCTTATGACTACTCCTTCAATTATTTAGACTTATATATGTGTTTTACCTATGATTGGTGTGGAAATACATAATATTTGATCAAATAAATACTTGATAGAGTGTTTTCTAATGAGTTCCCTGGTCTATTTGGTCTTTTCTAGGTAAGGAATGAGTGAGGGTTGATATTGTATTTATACCAATCCTATTGAAAGATAACTCACATAAAATCACTTAGGTTGACCATTGTGATATGTTTGATTTGTAAACTATATGATTTTAGGGCACTATACCCTAGTGTCAGTCTATAATAATAACATCAATGTTATTGTTTGACCTAGACATTAGTGTCTAGGGAGAAAAAAGTAGGCATAGGCTCAGAAATTACATAGGTATAAAATAATTAAATTTTAAGCATTTTGGGCTAGATGGAATGTCTGTGTCATCAATATAAGGCTGGTTAGATTAATAGATAGGCCAAGGGGCATAGGATATAGTATATGTGAGGCTTGTAAAAAAAAGGCATGTATAAAACTAAAATGAATAGCCATGGTCATGAGTTTATCAAGTGTAAAAGATTAAGGTGTTACATAATTAAAAAATGTCATCTACATTTTCCCCTCTTTAATCTAGTAATGAAATTTCTAGTTTAAAGGAAAGGGACAAGTACCTAGGTGTGTATATACTCCTTGTCTTTGCTTGAGTTGAATTTGAGTGTTATTCTACAGATGGGTTTTAGCGATTTATTGGTGAGTGACCTGTAACCAAGAGCATGTTACAGTATATAATCAATGCATATAATTTAGGTCAAAATTATTTTAAAAAAATTAAAATTAAAAAAGCAAGTTTTAGGAGTACACTTATGTGTTGATGTAATTGTCTTTTTTATTATCAAGTTGTTTTTTTAGAGTGAAATTTGAGCTCGATGGATTAAATAATGTAATTTAATCAACTCAAACATCAAACTACCTAAGTAAGATCTAGAACTATTAGAAATAAATGCAATAGATGAATTCACACTTCAAACCAGCATTATGATCCTAAATCTAAATGCTCCAAGCCATTGACTAAATGGAATAAAAACAAGAGTATTAGGATTAAGATTACTTTAGACTTAAAAATTTAACATCATGATGGCAAGATGATAGATTATTGATGGAAACTTGAGATTAGTTTGGCATGGATTTTCTATGGATTCCTAAGATGGCCTTCCATGGAGGAAGTGAGTTATTTAAATAGATTTTGAAGGGAGAGATCAATGGTGGAGATTTTAAGTTGGGGGAAGGAGATCAAGGGTTGAGTATTAAAAATAATTCAAAATTCTTTGAAAGCCTATAGATTTAGAGGCTTCTAGAGAGGAGAGGTGAGAATAGAGAAAGTTTTAGATTTTAAATATTATACAATCTTTCTTAGGGGTTAATGATGATTATATGGGGGATTAGATATGGATTAAGTGGGTGATTAAGGATTAGGGGTGTAGGAGATCCTATAAATAGGTTAGTAGGTAGGTAGGTGAACCATGAGAATTTAAATTTTTCAAATAATAGATAAGTGGGAATAGGATGGGATAATAGGGATTTAGGATAAATTAATTGATTGGTGGGGTTGAATAAGGTTAGTAGATAATAAATAATGAAAGGGAGATATTAGATAAATAATTAGAAAAGAGAGAATAAATTACCATGATGAAAAGTAATAAATTAGATGAGTGGAATTAGTGTCAACTAATAAGAATATTAGTGAAAATAATATAGGCATACATATTTAGATGTATACATTTTTCCCCTCTTTTAAAAGACATTACAAGTGGAGATAAGTACAAGGAGTAATGGTATTTAAAATAAAAACCATGTCATAGATGAATGTTAGTAGATGTGATGTTAGGGGATATGATTCTCCCTCAAGAGGACATGTGGGAAAGAATAAATGGATGTCCACTCAAAATAATAAATGATGGGTGAGATTATGTGGATATAAAAGGTGATGGGATGCTCAATGTGAGATATAAGATGAAGAAGATGAAGTTGATTTGAGCAATGAGCTACAGATTGATGAATCCCCTAGAAAAGACATATGTATAGGGAGGAGTGATGATGGGTGTCATAGTTGTTGACACATCCCAAGGGGGAATCAAACATAACATGATGATGATAATATTAAAAGGCCACAAGATTTTGACGTATCCCAAGTAAGGATGCATGAAAGGGAGGGATTTTAGCCAAGGATAAGATAAGGATTTTTTAATAATAATGATGGGCATACCTCAAAGCTAAATTAGATCAATATGATGAAGAGGATAAGAGAGAATAAATGATGTGATGGAGTGAAAAAAGGACTAGGGGATGAGGATGGATGTTAGAGATAGTTTCTGAGCTATCTTTTGGCATTGAAACATGGCTAAGTGTTGCATACATAGTCTAAAAAAGCCTTAGGCTGATGTAGTTCTAACTCAAATACAAATGATATTGATGGAGTAGAATATGATAATTATGATGATTAGTGATTAGAGGGTGATGTTAGTGATTAAAATATAGGACTCAAATGATGAGATAAGGATAAAATATTGGATGTTAGTCAGGTGGGTCAAGAGGATTAGATTAGTGATGGGAATAAGGATGATTAGATAGTTAAATAAATGATGAGGGTGTAGATGATCAAGGCATCATAATTATTATAAGTCTCAACATACTCTAATCACTCTAGTAAATATGGCACTAGATAGTATGTCCCATGATATAAGTATGACAAAGAGGCCATTGTGCCAAAGTGCATGGGCAAATAGTAAACTATACATCATCAAAGGAACTTTTTAGTGACCTCATAGCATCCTCATTCATATCCAAATAGAGAAAAAAAGACACTATGCAAATAAAACATAAGATAAAAAAGATATATACATGATAAAATGCATGCAAACAAGACAAGCCAAACAAATAAGTAACATACATACATAGCTACATGCAGTGTCATAATGTCTTGTTGAATGGTGGGATGAGTGATTATGTGATGGGTTGGACTAATTTGATCATGATTTGATTATGTACTTAGGATATACTTGGATTTGGATAGGATGATCATGATTAGGATTAGGACTGGGATATGGATGTGGATGTGGATATGGATTTGGCGACCTAGATTAGGATTAGGACTTAGATGAGGTCTTTGAATACGTATTTGGTCTAGAAATCAAATCTAAAAGTAGTAAAATAACATGATTTGGAAGAGTGGTATTTAATATATCTAGGTATTACTAACAAAAAAGCCTTTCAAGTGTCCAATCTATCAAGAAGCATAGGAAATGATGGGATCAAATACCCTTCATACTAGCAAAATAGTGATTGGATGGGTGCTACATATGAAGAGGAAATGATAGGGAAGTGATGGGATCAAATACCATTCATACTATCAAAAGAGAGATTGGATGGGTGCTAGGTATGAAGGGGACTTGATAGGAAAGTGATGGGTGCTAGATTAAATTCATTTGACAAAGTAATGTGTGTCAATAATACTAGACAAAAGGGATGATGAGGAAGATATCAATGGATAACCACAAGGATTGGATTTCAAGACCAAACATAGCATCCAAGGATGATGAATTGGAGAATATAATATGGATGAAAGATACAAGATGGGATTGGATGGTGTTTAGGATAGGGAATGGAAGATGTAAGACAAGACACTATGGACTATTTATGGCTTTTTAAATTTTATGATTTTTAAGATTTTTGGAATATTTAATTTTTTAGGGATTTTGGAATATGTATATACACTATACAAATAGGTTTATTAGAAAAGGTAATACCAAGCCTAAAAACTAGGGTGAAGATGGATGGAATGATGAATGTGCTGGTAAAAGGATGAGGGTGATGGGGACCAATGAATAATGGACTAGGGATTGCTAATTAAACATCATAAAGGAACAAAATGTTTAGTTTCATGAGTGTCCATTAGAGGATATGCTAATATGATATGAGAACATGTCTTAAGACACCTTCCACTTCTTTATGAAGGTTAAAATGGGAAATAATGTGATATGATGGAAGATGATTAGTAGGAACAATGGACTATAATATAAGATGGATAAGGATGATGTGGATGGATTATATAGACAAAGTTGATGAGGGATGAGACAAGTATGAATGGATTGACAAGGGATAGATAGATTTTTCCCCCAAGTGTTGAGGTATAATGCAGACAATTGATTATTTTACCATGATGCTGGAAACCAATTTTCATCATGGTACTTGCCCAAGGCATTAGAAGACTATTTTTTGTTAAGTTTTGGAGCTAAAAGCTTCACCAGGATGTTAATCAGGAAGTTGCTGAGTTCAGTCAGTAACTGGCATCGGTAGTATTGACAACATCAGTCAGGTAGGGACCAGGGATCGGTCGATGTCAGTCAGGAGCAGACGGACAGAAACTAACATTGATCACCTGTGCGTGTGCATGCACTTGCATGTGTTTCCAAAATGCATTTCCAAAATTAGACTTGTCTAATTTAAGAGGTCTGAGAGTGTTTGCATGTTGAAGACTAATTTAAGTCTTGAGTCTGTGTTTCTAATTATTGTATGCGTGGGATCCTATTTAAAGACCCATGAGGCATGTATTGTAATTAAGGCAAGTAAAGCATTAAAGCAAGAAAGCAAGGTCAAGGAGATCTGCAAGGTGTAAGGTCAAGGAGATCAGCTGAAGCATTCAAGGAGGGGATAACAACTCAGGTTGTTGAGTTGGTTGTGGTTGAGCAAGAGAGAGAGAACTTTGAGGGAAGAAGTCCTTGAGGTGTGGCAAGCCTTAGAGGTGGAAGAAGAAGTGGCATCTTCTTTATTGTATTTCCTTCTGAAGAGTATTTAATACAAGATTGTGTATTGTCTCTCATATTCTTTGTTGTTTCAAGTTTCTAGTTACTTAATCATTCTGGTATAATTTCGTGTTTAATTACTTATAAGAAAGGTAATCAATTGTGCTTCCACGGGTTCCTAACAGTTGGTATCAGAGCTAAGGTTACAGGGAGCAGGTTATTGTTTGATTACAGGTCATTCTCAAGGGTTTCTGATTGAGTGGGAGTATAGCAATGGCAGAAGAAAGTAAGCTACGAATGGATAAGTTTAATGGCAAGAATTATCAACATTGGAGGATGCGGATAGAAGATTATCTATATCAAAAAGATTTGTACTTACCGTTGGGTGGGGTTGCATGCAAGCCCACAGATATGAAGGATGAAGAATGGAATGTTTTTGATCATAAGGCTCTAGGATCCATAAGGTTAAGCCTTGCATCATCTGTGATTTCCAACTTATCACAGTGTAAGACAATGGAAGAGTTGATAAAATCTTTGGCAAATTTATATGAAAAGCCCTCTCCTTCAAATAAGGTATTTCTTATGAAGCAGCTATTTACTTTGCAAATGTAGGAAGGTGGATCTGTGTATACTCATCTTAGTGATTTCTATGGTTTGGTAAACCAGTTAAATTTAGTCAATATTGTTTTTGATGATGAAATAAAGGCTCTCTTAATTTTATGCTCATTACCTGAAAGTTGGGAGAGTTTGGTAATGGCAGTAAGTAATACTACATCTGCTTCTAAAATCTTAAAATTTGATGATGTGGTTAGTGTAATCTTGAATGAAGAGATTCACAGGAAAATCATAGGTGAATCATCAGGGAATGCTCTAAGTGTTGAAAGCAGGGGAAGGCAAAGAGAGAAGGTCGAGCAAGGGAAATCAAAGTCAAAGATGGGAAGGAGATCCAAATCTAGAGGTATCACCTATTGGTTTTGTGGAAAGAGAGGACACACAAAGAAATATTGTTGGTTGAAGGATAAAGAAAATCAACATGAAGGTATTGAAGAAGCAAAAGATGCAGGTATTGTGGCACAGGATGCTCTCATACTTTCTTTGGATAGTCAGCTAGAATCATGGGTTTTAGATTCTGGTTTTTCTTTTCATGCAACCCCATATAGAGATTTTTTCAATGAGTATGTCTAGGGAGACTTTGGAGTGCTTTATTTAGGGGATGGTACACCTTTTCAAATGGTTGGCAAAGGGAAAGTGTAGCTGGAATTGCAGACAGGCAACACATGGGTGTTGAAGGAGGTTATGCATGTCCCAGTCTTGAAGCAGAGTTTGGTTTTTGTAGGAAATTTGGGTGATGAGGGATGCATAGTAACCCTCATAGCGGATTCTTGGAAGGTTACCAAGGGTGCACTTATTTTAGCAATAGGTAAGAAAGTAGGTACTCTTTATCTATCTACTTGTATTATCGATTCTACTTCTGGTTTATCTACATTAGCTGTAGATTCGAAGATGTGGCTTAGTAGGCTTGGTCACATGAATAAGAAGGGAATGGATGTTCTTGAGTCAAAGGGTATGAGTTAATATTTGAAAGGCATAGATCGAGTTCATTACAGGGAAAGGAAATTTAATGCTTTTGACACGAACAGGGAAGCCTTGGTGTTTATGGAGGAGATGATGGACAGAGATCAGTCACAGGGGCTGAATAATTTTGAGCAGGGTAGTATGGACAGGGTTTTGATCCAAGATGAGCTCACGGATAAAGAAGTCATCACTTACAAGAAAACACAGGTACCAACATTGATCACATGAAATTGACATCAATCAGGCAGGTACCGATGTCGGTCATGTGCAGACTGGCAGAGTCGATAGTGTCGAGCAGGTGGAACTGATGTTGGTCAGGAAGGAACCAACATCGGCAGTAGGTCAGTCGCATAGAACTAATGTTAGTTGGGTGCAGACTGAGAGATGGTCGAGATCGGTCACTAACATGGATGTTGGGCGGATAATAAGCTGTCAAGAATTCTCAAATGCCCATATGGAGGACTGAAAGGGTAAGTGGACCTCATATTCACTGTTCACCTTCTTTATATTGCTTTTTGCTTACTGATGGTCAATAACTAGGAAGACATGAAGAGGCAATGCAGGTAAAATCTAAGAAACAGTGGGAGCATGACATGAATTCTTTGGAAGAGAACCAAGAGGGAGATTTGGTAGAGTTGTCAGTAGGGATAAAAGCACTGATAGAAGAATGGATCCTAGGTTAGAGAAGACAGTGGATGGACACATGAGATAGAAGGCTAGGGTCTATGGTCTTTAGTAGGCTGCAAGACAATGGAGGTTTGACCATTGTATTTCTCTTTACCAGGTTGGATAATATTAGCTACATTATCTTGTTACTATATTGTGTTGCTTGTTGCAAGGTTACATATACAGGGAGTTTCTGAGCTAAATGTAAAGTGAGTTTAGAGGTATGTCATGAAGAATTTGAGAGTAGTGAAATTCTTTGGCATGAGAGACATGGAAGATCACAAGTTGATTTTGTCTCTAGTGGGAGTTGTCAGAATGTTCAGATATGGCAGGGGACTTGGATGACAGGTGTAGCATCACAGGATGTGTGGTGGTTGGTCTTCAAAATTGAGCTTGAAGATGGAGGTGCCTGAGATGGTTAGTGGAGGTTGTTGTACAGGTGCAGCTATTTATCTCCAAGTGGGAGATTGTTAAGTTGTGGAGCTAAAAGCTTCACCAAGATGCTAATCAGGAAGTTGCTGAGTTTAGTCAGTAACTGGCATTGACAGTATTGCCTATGTCAGTCAGGTAGGGACCAAGGATCAATCGACATCGGTCAGGAGTAGATGGATAGAAACTAACATCGGTCACCTATGCATGTGCATGTAGTTGCATGTGTTTCCAGAACACATTTCCAGAATTAGACTTGTCTAATTTAAGAGGTTTGAGAGTGTTTACATGTTGAAGACTAATTTAAGTCTTGAGTCTATGTTTCTAATTATTGTAATTATAGGTCTAATTATTGTATGCATGGGATCCTATTTAGAGACCCATGAGGCATGTATTGTAATTAAGGCAAGTAAAGCATTGAAGCAAGAAAGCAAGGTCAAGGAGATCTGTAAGGTGTAAGGTCAAGGAGATCAGCTGAAGCATTCAAGGAGGGGATAACAACTCAGGTTGTTGAGTTGGTTGTAGTTGAGCAAGAGAGAGAGAACTTTGAGGGAAGAAGTCCTTGAGGTGTGGTAAGCCTTAGAGGTGGAAGAAGAAGTGGCATCTTCTTTATTGTATTTCCTTCTAAAGAGTATTTAATACAGGATTCTGTATTGTCTCTCATATTCTTTGTTGTTTCAAGTTTCTAGTTACTTAATCATTCTGGTATAATTCCATGTTTAATTGCTTATAAGAAAGGTAATCAATTGTGCTTCCACAGGTTCCTAATAGTTCTTACCATTAGATGAAAGATTTTTTTGATCTTATTTATTTATTTATGATGGCATCTCAATTTATTGCATATGAGTATGAGATGTAAAAATGTTATCACTAATATTTTTAGCCAACACCTATTCTGGATATATGTGATGTTAGGATCATATTTTCACCACTAGATGTATTGGTGTTTTTGTGACCCTTGTTGATGATGTTTGATTGTGATTCCTCCATATATCTAGACCAAGTATCTTCATCATCCCTAGGAGAGATGATGTTGCTCGAGAAGGTGCTAGGAGGTATGGATTTGATTAGATCTTGATATTGATGGATGATAGGATCAAGACAGAATGGTATGATGGGTGATGGAGGATTAGGATTAGAATGAATGATAGGATCATGATAAGATGGTGTGATGGGTAATAGAGGATTAGGACTATCACATACGTCATTAGAGATGTAAATTTAACATTTGATTGGTGCTAGTTGATAAAAGACTAAAAAATATCCAAGATGCTTTAACTTTGTAGTTCATCTCTAATATAACTATTTAAAGGATTATCAGCCATTTGGATACTACTTTTGATGTTATTTTGATTTTGAGACTAGTTTTGATTTTCACTACCCTTGGTGCTTGATTTTGGGCTTCACAAAGGGAGATTGATTTTTAACTTGATAGATGATTGTTTTGACTTTGATGGTCCCCTAATACCTGATATTAGGCTTCACTAGGGGAAGACAAATTCAGATTAGGCTGATGATTGGAATCTTTTTGACTTTGAATACTAGGATCAAATATGACTTGATTATGATTTATGACTTTTGGATCATGATATTGGACCTTTATATTTAAGGCACCCGTTATAGTGATTGAAGTAGAGTCCAATGATGTATGGTCATGTTCATCCTTATAAAAGAGGTGATTAAATGATTATTGATGGGAAGGAATGGGTCTATGATGGATGAAGCTAGTGTAGATGGTGTAATGAGGTCAATGAGTGGTGATGGGGTAACATGGTCTTCATAAGGGTTCTTAGGAGACCTAGTTTTGACATCAGAGAAAATCTCACCAAGATCAGAAAAAGGATCACAAAGACCAGTTATAAGATCAAATTTACTTTGACAATCTTCAATAGATAAATCTTGCAACAACTATATTATGACTTCATCATCCTAATTGGGATCCAAAGGTATACTTGGTGATGGATTGGAGCTATCTAGATTAGAGGGATCCTAAAAAAATATGCATTATCAGTATCTACTATGATACTAATGAGGGATGATGTTTTTGATGAGGAATCTAATTCAAATATTGGTGTTGAACATGATCCTAATGTAGATAATACTTATGATGTTGACTTTAGTGTACAAGATGAAATGTTACTAATAGAATAATGATTATCTATGATTAACCTTTCAATAAGGGGTATTTGATGTGATGGGTGAGAGGAGGATGGTGGATGATTGATGCGTTCAACAAAGATAGGCCCTTGGAAGGGATTATGGGATATAAGAGGCCTAGGGTCATGGAGAATAGACTCAGATTTGATCAGGGAACTATAGAGGATGGGATCGTGTCTTAACCTTGTCTTTGAAGGGAAAGGCTTGATCATGATCGATAATGAAATCTTACCATTCTTCTTCTTGTTCACCCATGGAAATAGACTCATCTAGTTCTTCCTCGATTACTATATCACCATAAGTGATGAGGTCTTGGACATAATCTTAGAAAATTCAACATTAATTAATAGTATGGCCCCATGTTCAATGATACAAATAGTCTTAGTTTGGTTTAAACCAAGAGGGCTTAATTTTAGTGGGATCAAGATGTTGTATAAGTGGATAGACCATCATGTTAGCAGCAACAAGTTGTTTGAATAGGGATTTTAAGGACATAAGAAGGGGGTATAAGGACCCACTACACTTTATGACTTAAAAGTGGAAGCATTGGACTTTGATGGTTGGTAATGTGACTGGGTAGATGGAATGGTCATAGATGAGGTGGCTAAGACTTGATTCTCTTTGCTAGTATGGGAATGGCTAGTTGATGGTTTATGATTAGTGGATGGAAGATTGATGTGGGACTCATAGGAAGGGGCTTATATAAGGGGTGCAATAAGTTAAAGGAGATAAATACCTTTAGGAAGTAGAAAAACCATCATAATAAACCATAAGAGGATCTCATCCTTATGGGTAGATATGTATTTATCAATGAAGGTAAGGTCTAGGTTCATGGTGATGCATAAAGAGTGATGGGTAATAAATAGATTCGATGTGGGGGTAGACAAACTAGGTTTGATGTTTGAGATAGTATGATAGATGAAGATTAAAAGGAGATAGACTAATGGATTAAATACTAGGATTAAATTTTAGAGTGATAATACAATAGGTGCTAGCGACCTATCAAAAATGCCTAGTTTTTAAGCTAGTAAAAGGAATTGGGGATTTGATGGGTGCCTAAATGCACACTAGCAAGAGGATAATATGATGGGTCCTAGTCATGAATATGCAATATTATTAGACTAAAGATGATTAGATTCATGGTTTTACTAGATTATTATTGAAGTGATAATATGCTAGGAAAATATCAACTAGGGTATGATATCTGACTAATAGGATGAGTGATAGTGGATTAGGATGATAAGATTATATAAATATATAATATGAGGACTAACTCAAGCCTTGGATTAATTTTTTCAAGAGGGGATGGGATATGACTATATGACAAAGGTGATAAGGATAAGGTTATCAAGACAATGGAAAAATATATGTAAGTAATGATGAAATGATAAAAGGGTAAGATGAATGAGATGGGGATGGTTTAAACCCATATGTGACCTAAAGATCTAACTAGGATGATTTAGGATGATATTAGACTAGATGGGTGATGAAGGCAACATCAAGACAAAGGATAAATTATAGATAGAGTGGAATTGATAGGGATGATGAGATGTGATTATTATATGTGATGGGGTATAATGAATGATCGGTGAGACCAAGATAGGATATGATTAGAAGGATGTATAAGAGAACAAATTATTTACAAGGGGATGATGATAAGGATGTTCAAGATGAAGGGATATACAAGATGATGTTTAGGATATACAAGTAATGGGTTGATTTAGTGATAATATATGACTATAAGGATTTACAAAAGAATAAAGATATATATAAGGTGGTAAGACAAGAATATATAAGATGATGTTTAGGATATATGAGTGATGGGTGAATACCAATAAGGAGGGGGGATATGGTTGGACTAGGAGGAGATTTAAGACAAGGTGGTGATGGGATATAATATGAGATGTGTAAGATATAATATGTACATTGGGATTATGACTAGGATATACAAGATGATATGTACAAAGGGGTGATAAGATGTATAAGATGATAGAATGATGAGGTAAGGATATACAAGATGGTATGTGAAAAATACCTAGATAAGTATATAGGATTGGGTGAAGGCTGCCTCAGCTCATAAATATCATTAGTTTAGCACAACATACCTCAAATCAAGCAAGCCACAAAACCTATGATTAGTAAACTTAAGGGTGTGTAACTTGACACTCATACCATCAAATGGCTTCATGGGTGAGGCTACAAGTCAGTGACCCATTATGGAATTGATTCAACCCTCTTGACCCCATTTACACATGATGGCTACTTAGGAGCTAATACTAATTCTGGTAATGAGGTACCTATTATAATTGAAGGATCTTATGCTAGGTTTTCACAAGACTTATAGGTGTGTACCTTATATACATGTTTATATAGGATTTTTCTAACCACCCTACATATTGGAGCTTAACCACTCCTTTATCCATATAAACCTTTATGGGGAGTTTTTATTAGGCATATAAGGATAGCTCCCCTAAATTTTAGACTCTATCAAAACATAGAGTTTAGACTAGTGTGTGGTGGTGAAATCCATGGTCACTAGCCCCTAGAAAATTAAAAATAGAAGGTGTTTATAGGTGGTGTTTGATCCTCTAGGAATCACCACAAGGATGCAAGGAGGAGGTCGTACACCAATCATAGCCCCAGGAGACAAAGAGATAGATAAAAAGGATTGAATAATTGATTAAGTTCTAGTGTGTGATATATATATAAGAAATAAGAATATACAAGACAAAATGATATATATATAAGATATATATATATATATGTGACAAGATTACCAAAATTATTTAAAATGATTTTGAAATTACCAAAAGGGGTCTTTATAGGCACATTATAAGCACAGAGTTATTAGTTTCAAGTGGCACTCAAAAAGAGGTATCCTACAAGACAAAGATTAGTAATTTGATTTAACAATCTTGAGGGATAACCTACAAATAAAAATGTTAGACCAAAATATGACCTTCAAAATGATGATGTTAGTTAGACAAAATATCCACTAGATTTACTCCTATAAGAAGCAAAGTATTAGTCCAATAGGCCTTAAGAAAAACACCCTAAAAATCATAATTTGGCTCTATAATTCCTTTGGGGTGAGTGGGCCATGATACAAGAGTCTGGAGGTGGAAGCCCCCATTAGGGTCAAGGGGCAATTTGCGCCTTTCAATAGGTCATGAATGACTCAAAATTCACTGAAAATAACTCAAAAAATACCAAATTGAAGGCAAAAAATAGTGTAAATTTGTAATTACACAATGCAGAACCATAACCAAAAACTACAAAATCACTACTCTAAAATAAAAAACATAGATTGTGAGTTGTGATTTTGTAGTTTTTAGTGAACCATAATGGTCACCTTATAAAACCACAATAGTTAGATAAAAGTGTGACTGCAATTGACAAAATCACTATTAGCTATAAAATGAGAGTTGTGGTTTTGTTATAAACTATAAAACCTCCAAATTTTGATTTTTGACATAGACAGAGACCTATGTAGGTATGAAAAATGGTTTAAAAGGCCTAATAATACTTATTTTTAGGTGATTAAAATATATTAAAAACCAATTTTATGATGTATTCAAAATTTTGATTAAGGCAAAGTATTTATCAAAAATGGACAGAATCCAGAACTTGAAAATAATATTTCTAGTTAGACTTGATCCTAAATGTTGCCCTAAATATGTTAAATATCAAATGATAAGGCATAATTTATAGAATTAACTTAAGATTGAACATCACTATTCATAATGTAAAATCATGATTCCACATATCAATGTTGCAATTCTAAAATTTATGTGATCTATGATTTTGTGGAAAATAAGGGAAAGGTTAAAATATGTGTTTGTTTTGTCTACAAATGATCCTCCTACCTAGGCCTTTTCTCTCTTGTAATCTACACAAATAAAAACCACACACATGAGAGTAAAGTTCTAGTTATAATAAGTGGTTAGTAAAAAATAGAAATTGCTTGAATATAAAAACAAAAGGATGTTATATATTCTTACTGTGTGATAATGAATCTCCTAAAAAATAGAGAAGATCAAAATGAAACCATTAAAATATAAGGCAATGATCAAGCATTAGTGGCCTTATAAAACTATTACTATCAACAATAAGATCACTAGTTACAGATCAAATTCATGACTCACAAAGTCATGATTTCGTATAAAAATGGGAACTTGTAAAATACACCATTAGTGGTTATCAATAAAATTGAAACTCACTACACAATATCGTTACTCTAATGGAAAGATCACAAGTGGAGAATCATGATATTATCAAAAATCAAAAACTTATCATGGTTAAGGAGATGGTTAGTGGTTAGGTCAAATAGTTATTACAAAACCATAACTTATGAAGATAAAACCATGACTACAAGGTCATGAATACCAGTGTAATGTAACATATTCCACTTGTGCATGTAAAATTTCAAAAATTTGAGATTTTTCTTTCATCAATTGACCCTGTAAGCTTCAAATACACTTCTAATAAACTTAATGATTAAACTTAGAGAAATATGTCCCACCATGGTCATCAAAATGTAGAGTGAAATTTGAGCTCTATGGATTAAACAATGCAATTTGATCAATCCATACATCAAACTACCTAGTTAAGATCTAGATCCATTAGAAACAAATGTAATAGATGAATGCATAAATCAAATCAACATTATGATCCTAAAGATAAATTATCCAAAACATGATTAAATAGAATCAAAACAAAAGGATTGGGATTAATATTACCTTAGACTTAGAAATTTGACATTATGATTACATGATAATAGATTGTTGATGGATACTTGAGATTATTTTGGCATGATTTACTATGGATTCCAAAGATGGCCATCCATAAAGGAAGTGAGTTGTTTAAATATATTTTTGAGGAAGAGATCAATGGTGGAGATTTGAATTTTGGGGAAGGAGATCAAGGGTTGAATATTAAAGGAATTTAAAATTCCTTGGAAGCCTCTAGATTTAGAGGCTTCAAGAGAAGAGGGGTGAGAATAGAAAAGGTTCTAGATTTGTAGGATTCTATAATCCTTCTTATGTGTTAATGATGATTATATGGGGATTTAGATAGGGATTAGGTGGGTGATTATGGATTATGGGTGTAGGAGAGCCTAGGAATAGGCTAGTAGGTAGGTAGGTGAGCTATAAGAATTTAAAATTCCTAAATAATAGATAAGTGGTATTAGGATGGGATAATAAGGATTTAGGATAAACTAATTGATTGGTTTTGTTGAACAAGGTTAGTAGATAATGAATAATGAAAGGGGGACATTATAAATATAACTATAAAAGAGGGGATAAATTAGTGGGATGAAAGGGAATAAATTAGATGAACAGAATTAGTGTCAACTAATAGGAATATTAGTGACAATAATGTAGGCAAATGAGTTTAGATGATTATAGGTTTTACAAAATATGTATCATTATAAGGATATGAAATTGAGATTAAGATAAATATATATAATTATTTAAAATGTATATATCCAAAATGATAGATATATATATATATAGAGAGAGAGAGAGAGAGAGATTGGAAGGCACATGCCCCCAACTTTGGAGAAAAATTGAGTTGCTACCTAGCAATTGAGATTAGCTCAACCATGTAACCCAATGATACTCATATCCTAATGAGTTTGGATGATCAATTCCAATGTAAAAAATTTAAAATATTTATCGATTTAATCACCCCAACCATACCAAAAGGTTAACCAACTATTGTAGTAGATTGGCTCGCTAAAGTCTATAAAAGTCCATTGGGTATCAATATGTGCAATAGTTTTGGAACCTAAATTTTATTTAGATTTTCAATATTAGGAACATGTTTTATATCATATGTGCCTTAAATTTATCTCATGTTGAAACTATGTGTAACAATGTTACCATGTATATAATTTTGTCACAAATGTGTATTGAAATTATATAATTATGTTTTGGCCAATTCAGAAAATTGTGTAACTGTAGAGGATATGCTTCCAAAGTATACCCCGACTATATATGGATAAACCTAAAACTAATATAAGTACCAATGTGGAGGACATGTTTCTAAAAATTCCCTCACTATAAATTAGAGATGTTAAAACCTAAGTAGGTGTGGAGAACATGCTTCCAAAGCATGTCCCCATTGAATCTATGAATTATAAGTACCATATTAAATGAATGTGGATAGCATACTTCCAAATCATGCCCCCACTAAATCTAAAAATTATGAATTTTTGGAAACCATGTCATCATGATATGCCCCCACTAAATTTACAAATTGGTGTAAGTACCATATATTAAATAGATGTGGAGAACATTATTCTAAGTCATGCCCCCACTGTAATCAAGAAACTGTGAATGTGTGGAAGCCATGTCCATATGGCATGTCCCCACTAAATCTAAGATTTGGTGTAAAATGTGGATAACATGCTTCTAAAACAATTTCCCACTAATATTCCCCACCTTTAATGTGAGGTAAAAATATTACCTAGAATTTATCTCACCTCAAAAGGGTAAGACAACTGTAAAATATGTGAATGTAACCATGTAGCATATAGAAGACAAAAATGTCTAGGTAAATGTGTTATTAAAGTGCATAGCACTAGTTTGATCACATGTACACCTAAGATGCATGATAAATATCATGGCAATGTCTAGATAACATTGGTAAAATCTCAACAAGAAAATAAGGACACACACAAGAATACTCAAAATCAAGTCAAAGGGCAATGGTCTAAGGAGACCACAAACAATGGGCATGTTTAAATGTTGTGAAATTGAATGGATATGACTTAGTTAAATGTCTAAAAAATAAAGGAATGACATATTTAAATGTCCATAGAATGAAATTCCATACTCAAATGTCCAAGAGAAAAATCATAGTTATAAGGGTCGCATACAATGGATCATATATAAATGCTCAAAAAATCAAGTCAATAGCAAGGCAAAACACTCAAGGAAGTGTCTAAATGAAAATCATAGGAACCAACCATTGACTATTTTGACCATATGTCAAAATAAGTCAACCCTTATAGTATAAAACTTATATAGGGATATAATATGTAATAGGGCATATCATGGTCTTATTTGATGTCATTTAACATGTTATTAACCTTGTTCTTAGTCAAATCTAGTCCTAAGTCATTTCATGCCACTTAGGGGTCATATTTGAGTCATTAATGGAGTTTGTATGGTTTATATTGGTAGACAAGTGTTCCAAACTATTCCTCAATTTCCACTATGTTAGAATATTATTAGTTATATCAATGCTAACTAAATTACTTGCAGGTATCAAGTCAGATCAAGAAAATAGTTAGAAAAGAGGAGGTTTTGGCAATTATACAGCTTCTAAAGGAGTGTGTCATGTGTACAAAGATTATAAATTATGTCTTCAATTTCCATAAACTCATTCCCACATTTTATATACTTTTAAAGTCTAAAAAATAGCCCAACACCATTTACTTCTCCATCACTCCACTAGGTATGCAAAAATGGTTAGCAGGTTTTCTCATGGTATGGCTAGTAGGAGAGGTTTCAGGTCAAATTATCTTTTGGATTTTTAGTAAAATCATTCCAAATCCATTTCATGTTAGGATTTCAAATATTGGTTTCATGTGCTTTATGAACCATTCTTAAGAAGCTGATTGTCTCCTTTTACATGCTAATCCCTACACCCTATAGGTTTTCTTATTGTTTGAGTTGTTCCATACAATCTAAATTATGAAAGTGCTTCTATAGGATACAAACTTACTTATTTCATGTTTTCTAATATTTTTTCTTTTTTGAAGGTGAGTGGATGAGCCAAACATCTTAGTCTGCTAATGGGAGATCCATTGCTAAGTTGCAGGCATGTTCCACCAATTAAAGAGCTCCTTTCTCTTATAATGGTTTCAAATGAATATGACATGATATATTATGTGCTTTCTAAGTAATATCAATCACATTTCAATGTGAATATTTGTCTCAAAGGATATCTTCAATGAATTTTTAGTCAAGCAAACAACATAGTCAGCTCTCTGCATATATTCACCTATAGTCAGCCTAATGTAGTGTATGAAGATTTTGAGATGCTTTAAAAGGTGTTGAATACACTCTTAGAACATGAAAATTTAGGAAAATTTATTCAAGTGCCCCAAAATTTGGTTAAACATGTTAGAATGATGATTTTGAACTAGTTTTCACTCCTTTATGGTTAAAAATATCCATCTGAAGATTTTGAAAAGGACTAAAATTTATTGAAGGCCCATACACTATTCATAGTGTCCATATCTCATCCTAACTGCCTTATGACCTATATGTACACCTAAAGGTGGCTCTCATAAAGGCTTGAAGATGTTGCATAGAGAGATTTAAAAAATTGAGCCCTTCATAAAGGTTTGAGAACATTTAATAGGTCATATAAAATAATGGTGAATACATAAAATGGAAACCAAACTTGAGGATCCATGTTCATATAGGAAGAAAGAGTTTAAGGACTTGTTACCTTAAAAACTTCAAAACAGAGCCTTGTCCACTTTTGGTGCTATCATATAATTAGGTGGCATGGAATATAGATGAAATTGGATGCCTCCATCATAAATCCATATCATAGGGGAGATGCCTTGACCAAATAAAGTGGATGTTTACTTCCAAAAAGTGATATATAGGAATATCCCAATTCATACATTCTTTCACTGCATAAGGTCAGTGTTCTCAACAGTGTCTTGAGCTTCAAATGGTCTTCTAATCCAATATGTCCTAATAAGAGCATACCCTCATGGTAAGTATCCTTATTAAGGTAATAAGGTCATTAATGTTTCAAATAACATCAAAAAGAATTGGATTGTATGGTATTGACATATATCACCATCGACAAGTGTACCCTTGCCTTCAAAAGGCTTACCTACAGCCTAACTATAGATACATATAGCTTATGATATGAACCTTGGTGATTAGAATCCTGAAAACACAAGCATTTTCTAATTAGAGTTGGTTCTAAGACTCCAAATAGATCATATGAGGTGTAACACAAGATCAAAAGGTTGAAATGCAATCTTATAGGCCCATTTTTCTCTCAAAATATACATCTACAGTTGGACTATAATATGACAATGAGATAGAACATGATGGTTTAAGAGGATGACCTAGCATGGATATGGTGTGAACAGACCTAAGTTACTATAGGATGGTATTAATTGTAGATAGGATTACAAAGCAAGTTAGTCAAACATTAGTCCATAAATCATGAAAAATTCATAAAGAACTAACTAACTAAGCCTATTTATTCCTATGGGAATTACAAAGGATAGCAAGAAAGAAATGAAAGAAAGTAAACATCATATGCCTTCCCAAATGGATTCACCATACCCATGTGGCTCAAAATCATGTTCTCCCTTGATCAAGCATCATTGTCTTTGTCAACAAAGATGGTAAACTCCTCCAATGTCTCAAGAACACTCCATAAAACCTAGGCTCATGATTCCAAATCACTAAACTAGCCTATCAATGAAGCTTGAAAACAAAATCAATGGTCAAATTCAAAGGATTATGGAAATAATTTAACATTATAAATTTACAATAATCAATCTTAAAATTCATGTCCATGTCCTCTCTATTTATAGATTTTTGAGATTGATTAAGATCAACCATGACTGTCCATCTCAAGATTGAGATGTGTGGCCATAAATAATCCTAATATTTAGAATTATACTCATAAATATCCTCAAGATAAATAAGCATTAAAGATGCATGGGAGGTATTAACTAGGCATGGGTGACCCATAATCCTAATATTTTATGCACTTATGGCTTGATGGATGCCACCCCATGGATGATGTCACTAGGTGATGTAGATTTTCAAAATCAATTTCCAATAATGAGATATTCAAAAAGATCTATTTAATTCTTACTTAAGCTCTTAAATTATATTAATTATCTTAAGTAAGTTTAATCAAGTTTAGTGTAATTCTTTGGAAAGTGGTGCATAATTAATCAAAATGGTCAAAAAGTCATATTACTGGGTCATAATTTGACTTGAGAGTAACTAGAAGGTGATGTTAGTTGCATTGGAGCTATATTCCCATTTAGGATGTTTCCAACTCTAAATAACAAAGGTACATGATGTGTACCAATGAATTAGAATAAAAGAGTGATTTAGATCACTAAATGGCAAAACTATCATTTTGACTCAAAATGATCTGATCAAAGTTAAATAGCTCATAAAATGCATTACCCTATTTAGGGATACTTTGACCTAAACAAGCACTTGTAAGTGACAATTTTGAACCATTTAGGGAATTTTATGTATTTTAACCTAAAGTGTAGATTTGAGTACAATTTGAGTAAGATTGATAATTTCAACATAAATAGTGTTAGGAATTGGATGTCTACATTTTTCCCCTATTTGAGAAGGTGTAACAAGACATTTAAGTGAAGAAACATCTTTTTAAAGAAAAGACTTTTCAAAGAAAAGACTTTTCAAAGAAAAGACTTTTCAAGAATAAATTGGAACAAACCCATGATGCCCCCTCAAGAGGACATACTAAGATGGAAGAAAAGGATCGACTCTTAAAAAGAGAGAGAAAGTGAGAGATTAACCCATGAAATAGATCACATCTAGATGAGCTAATGCTTGCACATGTAATTACCATTAATGATCAAAATATAATTAGAGGTATAATAGGCCCTAGAGATAGGGGAATGGGAAAGATACAATCCATAAATGTAAGGGACACACTTTAAATGTACCCAATTTGAGATTACAAGTTGCACACTTATGGAATTGATTAATCCCAATACAAGTTATACACTAAAATATTTCCATCATGGGCATTAGTGTGGTAAGCTTGGAATAAGAGGAAAAGAGAGAGCGTTCTACTTTAAGAAAGGAAGCACCACTAGAATAGGGTCTCTAAAGAGAAGATAATAAGTACTCCAGTAAAGTAGATTTGATCATGATCAAAGAGTTTTACCCCAGTAGGGTAAATATTGATCATTGATAAAGAATAAATAATGATTTGCCTCTGTATATTTGATTTGACTCAGATATTATTCAGATATTGTGCCCCAGCATGGGCAATTGGCAAGTAAAATATCTTCAGGATATAACCCAAAAGATAGGTTAAAGTAGCAAGCACAAATGGACATGTAATGGTGTAATGGCTTAAAAAGCCATATAAAACCAAGCATATGAGAATGCACAAAGTGATGAGAGAGAGGAAAAGAAGAATGGAGATAGTTGAGCTGACCTCAATAGAAAATGAGTGCTTCCTACATAGTTCCATGGACTCATGTTCCAACATGAACTTTAAGCCAATGTAGTTCACCCAAGTTTGGGAGATAATGGAATGAGGAATGATAAAAAATAACCAAGAATTGATTAGACTTACAATGTATGTAAAGATATGCACGTCTAAGCATAGAAAAGGAAGCCTAAAATGCATGCTACTTAGAAGCCTAATTCCATATCATGAGCCTAGCTTTTACAAAGTGTTCTTGAGAATCATTCATCAGAACTAATGTTGACGTTAAGACATTGAGACCTGAGAACAAAGTGATTGCTATAGAAAAATCAATTAGGCGTCATAAGTATGAATAACTTAGAATGACATAAGATTCCAATTATGCTGAGCCAGTTCAAATGTGAATACTTATAACCAAGGATAATGGTAAAACAATAACCAAAAAAAAAGTTACAATGATTTACATTTAAACAAAAGTAAAAACAAAGAAAAATATAAACATAAATTAACCTAACTTGAAATCAAGATATGATCTTAAGTTGGAACAAAATGTTTAAAAACAAAAGTCAAGAACGTCTTAATGACATGAGACTAAAATATGAATAATCAAGATCTATGTGGACTATCAAGACATTCTTGAACACAAAAGAGAAAAGCAAAATCAAATATAAAAATAAGACACCAACAACAATTAAATAAACAAAATGGTCCAAGAACAACATAAAAACATAGGAATAAGATATAAATAATCAAGATCAATATGAATCATCAAGATGTTCTAAAACATAAAAGAGATAAGCAAAAACAATCAAGGAACCATAAGACTAAGATGAGAAAAGAATTAATAAAAAGAGAAAAGAAAAATAAATAAAAGGAGAGGTGTGAAAGCACAAAAAACACTAAGAAAACTCAAACAAACACACACAAACAAACTCAAATAAACACATACAAATAAAAACCAAGTTAGTGTGGTTTAAAGACAAATGTTCATGCATGTGTGGTAGAGGCATTACTTTCCACCACATCTTAACAAAGAATAATGACATGACAACTATTCCCTAATTAAGGAGGAATAATGATAGAAGAAATGGGGGAAGAGAAGAAAAGGAAGGGGTTAGTCAAGATAACTCCAGATGTATAAGACAAGTGGATGCTACCTACATAGTTCCATGGATGCATGTTCTAATATGAATTTTAATCCAAATATAGTTCTCCTAGGAAATGGGATAGAAGAAAAATGATGATCAGACCAGCATGATTTATAGAAGAAATGGAAGATATGACAAACAAATGAGAATGGTCTGGAAAATAAGAAACTAATGAGACAAGAAATAATGATCTTGAAAAATGGAAAGTGTGTGGTACAAGATGAAATGAATTGGTATTTTTATGTTTAAAAAATGGCAAGATCATAGCATGGTGGAATAGGAATGTACAAATGTATAGAAGCATGAGACAATGTTTTTGTTCTTTTGTAGATCATGTTCTAATGTTTTTGGTATTTTCAAAGTATTTCTAATGTTTTTTATGTTTTTGGGATAAAATATACACAAGGTGGGACCTTCTAGTTGAGTATATGCATGTCCTAAAAGTAGAGGTTCCAATAAGATAGCTAAGCTAGCTACAATAGCCCATGCTCACAAATCAGCGAGAGCAAGGATATTTGATAAAATAATAAAGAGCAAAAAATATGATATAGAATAATGTGCAACCTGAAGTAAAAAATAAGTATCAGCATTCACCTATCTATAGCAATCATCTAGAAATGAGAAGATGTTTCTATTCACTTATCTGGAGTTGCATAAGATTGTCCTAGCTAAACTACTTTATAGAACTGTTGTTGAGGATGTTCATAATGTTTATGAGACATAATCAAGATCATAATTAGTCAAGGGATAAAAAGTGTGCAAGTTTATAACATGCCTTAGACATAACAAATAATATTCTTCTCAAAGAGAGCAATCCATAATGGGATGAAGAATATGTTTAGAGAACCAAGGATTCAAAGCCTTTACTATCAGGAATCATGAAAAGTGGACCAAGCTAGTATAAAATGTGTTCAAGGTAAGATAAAAGGGTGGGATAAAATTACAACAACATAAGTTTCCCCTAAGCCAGGGGCCTTATAGACAATGGTTCAAATTTGTTCATATATATAACCTCTTGAGGTGTATGATGTTCATGGGCTCTGAAAGTTCTTCACCGTTAGGTTTAGCCAATTGATATGATCTTGATCCATATTTTGTTATGAAAATATATGGTCCTAACCAATTAGGCTGAAACTTAGCTTTCTTTTTAGGTTCATCATTCATATTCTTTTGGTTCTCTTTTAAGACTAAGTCACCACTATCAAATTCTTGAAGGAGAATGCATTTGTTTTAACTTCTCCACAATCTATTATGATAGGCCTACAAGTTTTCTAGGGTAGCCAAATGCTTACCATCAAGAATCTCTAGTTCATGCAGTCATGAGGCTCTATAATCTTCATTATCTTTAATGTGCTCCATTGATATTCTTAATGATGGGATCTTAATCTCAATCAAGATGATAGATTTAGTGCCAAAAACAAGGGAGTGTGTAGTAACTCTAGTGGGGGTGCAATGATTGGTTTGATAAGCCCAAAGGGTAGGAAAGAGTTACAAGTGTCAATTATGACTAGCATCATTGACAATCTTCTTTAAGATGGCTATAATGGTTTTATTTTATGCCTTAGCTTATCCATTTCATTTTGAGTTATATGGAGTGGATTTATTGTGCTTGATCTTGAATTTTGCATAAATATATTTCACATATTGGTTCATAAAGGATCTACCATTATCAGATATAATATGTGATGGGATGCCATATCGATCGATGATATGGTAATGAATGAATTTGTCTATTTTTTTCTTGGTAACATAAGTAATAAGAATGGCCTCAACCCACTTGGTAAAGTACTCAATTACCATCAAAATGTGTTTATGGCCATCTAAATATGTTAGGTTAATTTTCCTAATGAGATCAAGACCCCATGTTGAAAATAGCCATGGTGTTGTAATCGATTGTAATGGTAAGGAAGGTGCATGTATCAATTTACAATGTTGCTAACAAGGAACACACTTCTTTACATAATTAAAAGAATCTATCTCCATTTTTGGCCAATAATAGCCTATTCTGAGGAGTTTCTTTGCTAGGACTACACCATTGGTATGGGCCCCACACATTCCTTCATGAACCTCCTTTAGTGCCAACTTAGATTCTCTAAAAGATAAATAATAAAGAAGCATTCCATCATAGCCTTTATGATAAACCATGTTTCCAAGGAGGATAAAACATGTTAAGTGATGAAGGAATAATATTTTTTGGTTGTTAGAAAGGTTGTTAGGAAATAAATGACTATTAAAATAGTTTTAAAAATCCTGGTACCATGGTAGCTCAAGTGAGGGATTAGGATCAACAACAATGCATATCCTCTCTAAGTCTGATAGAATATGTGCTAACTAAAGAATATTTTCAATTAGGAACTAATAATCTTTAGCACTATCATGAATTTGAATCATGGAACTAATTATTGCCATGGTATCGATAGATTTGTTGCTGACTCATAAAACTTTCTCAAACTATAGAGATTTAAAATGTGTTTTGAGGATATCGATAATTTGCTTGTAAGGAATAAGCTTATCATCCCTTATTTGATACTAGTCAATTGCCTAATTTATGATTAGATATGAATCTCAAAAGACCTTTAAGCTTTGAATATCCCACTGTATAGCAAGATGGAGCCCTATAACCAATGCCTCATATTCAGCCATATTGTTTATACAATGAAATTGTATATGGAATGTTTTAGGAATTAGATCCTCTTGTGGCATGATCAATAATATGCCAACTCTAGACCCTCAATATGTGAAGGATCCATCAAAATAGATCATCCACTATTCAGATTTATATGATTCTTATTCTATTGTCATGATAGAATCATCTGGAAGGTCAAAGTTGAGAGGTTGAGTGGACATAAATAAAGCTTCTGCAAGTTGATCAACAATAAATTATCTTTTGATTACATTTTGATTCTAGTACTCAATATCAAACTCATTGAGGAGCATAATCCATTTAGTCATGTGTCCTTGAAGAGTTACTTTAGATCAGAGGAACTTGAGAGGATCTACCTTGGTGATAACAATAGTTTTTTTATTTAGCATATAATGTCACAATTTCTGAGTGGCAAACACCATAGATAAGCATGCCTTCTCAATAGGCATATAATTATGTTCATAGGCTACCAATGTGTGGATTAAATAATAAATAGCATGTTCCTTACCATGATCATCATGCTAAGCTAAAATTTCCCCCAATACATGTTCTATGGTTGATATATAAATAAGCAGTGTCTTTCCTTGTGTTGGAGGTCGTAAGACTGGTGGATTGGCCAAGTATGTTTTAAGCTTTGTAAATTCTATCTAAAAATATTCATCCCACTAAAATGTTACCCCTTTCTTTAAGATATGGGTAAATGGGTGGCACTTATCTACCAATTGAGAAATGAACCTACATATAGACTGGATCTTTCCTTGTAGACCTCATAATTATTTAAGATTGTCTAGTGGAGGCATTTCCATAATAACATTGACCTTTACAGGGCCGACTTTGATCCCTCATTGTGATACAATGAACCCTAGTAATTTTCTTGATGTGACTTCAAAGACACATTTCTTAAGATTCAAGTGGATTTTATATTCATGAAGCCTCTTAAATATTCTTTGTAGAATGTAAGGATGTCCAGCTCTTGTTCTTGATTTTGCTAGTATGTCATCAACATAGTCCTCGATAATGTCATGCATCATGTCATGGAAAATGATAGTCATTACATGTTTATATGTGGATCCAGCATTTTTCAAACCAAATGTCATCACTTGGTAATATAATATCCCCCACATAGTGGTGAATGTAGTCTTATGTTGATCTTTAGGGGCTATCTTAATCTGATTTTAACCAAAAAATCCATCCATTAAGGATAACATGTCATACCTAGAATTTTAATTGATGATCATGTCGATGTTGAGCAGAGGAATATCATCTTTGGGTCATGTTTTTTTGATATCATAGAAATCAATACAAATATGTATGCCTAGGGTCTTTTAACTCACTAGTACTATGTTAGAAACCCATTCAGATTAGTCCAGCGGTCTGATAAAATTGGCTCCTAACAACTTTTTCAACTTGGCCTTAACCAAAAAGGCAATGCATGGATGCATCTTTCTTAAGTTTTTATTGATTGGTTTAGCAATAGGGTGAACAACAAGATGATGCACTACTAAATCTAAGTTTAAGCCTGGTATGTCAGAGTATGCCCATTCAAAAATGTCTATATAATCCTTAAGAATGGATATAATATGTTCACATTTTGATTTAGTAAGGGAAGCTCTAAGATAAATAATTTTGAGATCCTCATGGGTTCTCAAATTCAATTATGTTGTGCTCTCCATAAAGAGTGTCGATCTATCTTCTCAAATTGTAGGCAATGTATGGTCATGATCATTTTCCTCCATTATATCTTCTTGTTGTTCCTCCCAAAGATCTAGATAATATTACAAATTAGAATCTGCCTTCTTAGGTAAAGGCTAATTGGTAAAAACCTCTAAAAACTCAAGAGCAAGATGCTCAAATATTTGATGTTATTCTAAAGAGATGCTTTTACTAGCTATGTAACTTGGGCTAGATGGAATTTCTATGCCCTGAGAGGATGAGCCAACTTTCTCACCTGGGAGCACCTAAAATAGGTTTTCACTCAAAGGCTTGTCTTTTTCTTTATTTTTTCCCTGATTGATAAGTGCCTCAAAGAGGTTTTGACCTAAAAATCTTGATGTTTATTCTTTATTATGACCAAAAAATTTTGCTTACTCTCCAAAGTACGTAGAAGGATCCAATGAAAAATTAAAACCCTACTTATGATCCCCAGTGGGGAATGCATCTCATAGGCCCATGTATTTTGTAATCAATTCTTCATTTTGAAACTCAAGGTATATGATCAAATTTTGTTGATCTTAATCTATGAGTTCAGGATGGCAAAGGCATAGGTTATAGTGAGGGTTTGCTTCAATATGGGAAGTACTAATGGTAAAGATATAATGTCTTACTTCAATCAGGGAAGCACCACTAGGATGGTTTTTTGCTTCAGGATGGGAAGATCTAATATGTGTTATGGTCAATATGGCATTTGAATCAAATAAATTTGAGTCAGCAAGCTCATCAAAAAGGCTATAATGGGACATTATGTCATTGATAGGAGTCTCATTACTAGTCACTTTAGAAGAGTCACTATCAAATGTCATGAGGTCATCCTCTAGTGGTTTAAATCCAAGACCATGATTCCAATTGATAATTCCAGCTGATAAGGGTTCTAAAATTCCTTGCACCTCTAGGCCAAGACCATTTCTTGTATAGTCAAGATGATCCATTATCTTGTTAGGGATAGGATACTTTGGATTATGAAAATAATCATCCAGTCCTTCAAAATATAACTAATCTCCCTCGTTAAAAGCCTCTCAATCTTTCTTTGGTGTAATTGTAAGTATAAAAACCACAAGAGGTTTTGGTTGTTTCTTCTTTGGTTGCCAAATCTAATCGAGTTTGTTAGGAGTCTAGGAAGTTTTAGGCTTACCAAATGTTTTAGGGGATTTTGGTAATTTTAAAATATGGAGGACATCCTTTAGATGGTACATAGAAATGCCTATGTCTTTAATAATAATATACTTGGCCAGAGTTATAGGAAATTGATTAGTTAAAGTGGAGGCTAGATCACCAAGTTCTATATAATTAGATGGAGATGGATGAGAAATGATGGATTTGTTTTTCTTTGTAATGAATTCAAAACCTGGGCAATAGTTATAATTATGAAACTTTGCTTTAAGATGTTTGTAGTATTGATATGGCTACTGATCAATGAGAATAGTGACCTCAATCCCATCATGGGGAAACTTAAGGTATTGGTGAAGAGTATATGGAACTACATGTACTTCATAGATCCAAGGATAACCAAGAATTATGTTGTAAAGAAGCTCAATATCCACAATATGGAATAATGTGTGATGAAAAATAAACCCAACCATGACTGGTAACCAAATTATACCAGATGACTCCCTCTCGACATTGTGGCAAGTCTTGATTGTAATAGTTTCTAACTAAATGTCTTTATCCATGTAGCCCAATCATTATACCAATTTAAGAGATATGATGTTCATCCCTAAATCATTATCTATAAGAACCCACTTTATCTTGTGATTTGTAATGATTATCTCAATGTATAGTGGGTTATTATGGTTTGGACTGAGGGTGGACATGTCTTTTTGATCAAATATGATTTTCAAAAATGAAGACAAGTGTCCAACTAGGTTATGGAACTGATCGAGGTTTATATCATTAGGCATAATAGACTCTTGAAAAATTTTGTTGAAGATGGTTTTAAGGACATTAGATGTCTGCAAGAGGTCTAATATGGAAATTTGGACAGGGGTTTTATCTAATTGATCTATGAGATTATAAGGCCTTTGAATTATGGATTGAACTGTTTTAGTCTTTATTAAGATAGTATTCAGCTTTGAAACCATTGGCACAACCTAGATGGTAACTCATGGGCATCTAGTTGTGATTATACACCCTAGAGGTGGTAATGAGTTATTATAATTAGAAGATGAAGGTAGAGGGCCTTGGATGGTGACTTGCTGGTGACTAACTATATTACTACAATTTTAGGTCAATGAGGAGCCTTTATAATTAGAATAAAGGTGTTGTTATTCATGCTTATTAACCCATGTAAATGGAGTAGCAACATGATGATGTGAACCTAACACGGCATTACTAGGGGGAGAGGGTGTTAACCCTATAATGATGGGTCCTATGTTGCAATGAACATGAGATTAGCCACATGGTTTTATAGTAATAGTGGTAATGTGGGTTGCATAAATGCACCCCATAATATTGTAATAGTCATAAGGTATGTTGTTATAAGCCACATTATTAATATGGGTATTAAGATCTTGATTATGCTCATTATGATTCTAACCTTATTTTTGGTTTTGATTCTACCTCTATCCTTGATTATGACCATATTAATTATTTTTTTGTGGTGGTGGATCATGTCAAGGAAAGGGGTATTTCTAGATTCCCATATCCTAATTTGTGTCCTAATTAGGGGCCAACTTAAATTATAGTTCACCACTTTCAATAAAGTCCTCAATAATATGTCATCATTAAATGCAATAATATGCATTGTGACTAGCAGCATGATGAAATTTACACCATTTATTTTCGTTATACCAATCTGGTTTTGGTTGATCTTGAGGAAATGGCTTTGATACTAGCCATATAATTAAATTAGCTGCAACAAGCTTTTGTAAAACTATTTCAACTGATTCTCTTAGCTTGCTAAAGACTCTAAAATTGTTATGAAATGTCTTTCATGGAGGTTATGTTTGAAAAGTAGGTAGTGGATTTGGGGGAGTTAATTATACATTTGGAGGAGGCATAGCATGTACCATTTGTACATGTCTTGTTTCAGTTACCCCATTTCCAACCATGTTCTTATTTTTGCTAAAGCCTATAGGCTTATCTTATATAACTGTTTGAAATAGTGATTTAGTCTGATTAGATTCTTAAACTTATAGTAAAATCTTAATAATGCCCTTAGCAATAAGAGCCTTCCCAATCTACGCTCCTTTATCAATAATTTATTCAAATGAGTTAGCACAAGCTAACCGTAGATTATGCATAACTTCAAGATGCAAATTCTATGTAAAGATATCAGCCAACTATTTGTCTAGAAAATTATGTTGAAAGTGGCTTACCAATGCTCTCCACCTTTGTAGATATGTGGTGAAACTTTCACCATCACGTTGCTTGGCTTTGTATAAGTAAACAATGGTTAATTCATGTTCTATGTTATATAAAAAATGGTTAACAAAATTTTTTGATAAGTCATTCCAATCCACAACTAATCCCTTGAGTAGTTTAAGTAGCTAATCAAGAGCTTGTCCCACTAAACTTCACAGAAATAGTCATAGTAACTACTCACTACTATAAGCAACCTCTTCACATAAAACAAAGAATGCCTATATGTACTCATGTGGATCTCCTTTTCCTTTGTACTTGTCAAATTTGGGTGCCTCAAAATGAGGTGGAAATGGGTTTTAGAGAATAGATAAATCAAATGGATATGGGCATATATCATCAAATTTGTAATTTTTGACTCTATTATTCATCTCCAATCTTTGAACAATTTCTTTCATATAATTTTGTTTCTGCATGTTTGGTGCATTTGTGGATTGAATAAGATGTTGTTGGGGTGAAATGTGCCCCTGGTTTCATTATTGTTGGGCTGGAATGTGCCCTTGGTTTTGTTTTTGTTAGGGTGGAATGTGCCCCTAGTGTTTTCATGTGGATCTATAGGGAGTGTATACCTTTTGATCCATGATTGGGTTTTGATTTGCTCCTTGAGTTGAGAATATAGGATATTGATTTTTGGATTGTAAAATATTCCTTGAATCTGGTTGTTTCTTAATTTGTTGATTTTGGAAATTTCTATGTCTATTTACCAATTTTTGTGTTGGTTGAAAAGAACTAGCCAAATTACCTTGAAGGATTTCCTCAATTTAAACTGAATGTTTGGGTTTTTGAGTTTGTAAAGTAACAAGAGGTTCTTGATGATTAAATAATGTATGTTTCATGTCAAATGGAACACTTTGTAAGGTTGCTTGTGAATTTAACTATTCATTTAGATTACCTTGATCCACTATGGTAATGTCCTCATTTAATACTTGGTGCATACTTTCAACCACAAATCCTTGTTGTTTTGAAGCATCATTGTGAATTGAAGTGGCAACTAGGGAGTCTATTAAGTCTATGACAAGTTGATCTCCATATCATTGACTTATTATTTTGATCTTAGCTAGAAGATATAGATTTGTGGGTTTTGAATCTACTTGTATTCATTTTCCTTTGTTAGAGGAAGAATGTATGTCTATTTGTGAAAAATGTTGCTCTTGTTATCATTGTTCTCCTTCTCTAACTAAGGTATGCAACTATTCTATAGGAAAGTTAGAAGGTAGTTTAGCACCTGATTCTATCAATCTAAGAAGGGCTTCATATTGATCTTCTTGGGGTTCATATTCATTTTAATCATCTTCAGATCCTACTATTGTAGGGATATCATAAAAAATAATGGGGTTATCTTAACCATCATAAAACTTCTCATCTTTATAACTAAGTCTATAAGAGGCCCCACTATGAGTGAACCTTTGAGTCATGTCTAAAAGAGTTGTTCTGCATGTTTGACTAACTTTGTACCAATGCTTGGCATTAAAACAAAGTATGCTTTGGCTCTATTTTAAACAAATAACCAAGGTACCAATGAGACTATAAGGGAGGGTGGTTTGAAACTATGCACAATTTAAAATATTTGGTTCATGAGTTTACTCAACCTTTTGTGAGGTTTAAATCATATAGATTGGAAGCTCAAAGACCCAAGGTGAAAACTAGTACACCAAAACATAGATCTTTATGATACACCTGTAATGTAAAAGCTAGTTTCAATTTTGACAAGTTGACCTTAGAAGTTTAGAGGAAATCTCTCTAGATTATGAAGAAGATAAAATAAACTAAGCAACTCAGGATGTAAAAACATACGTGAATCATTAAGTATAAATCTAGGACCAAATAGGTATCACAATGTCACCACATGATTCTAGTAGGATAAAATATGTTCTAGGACTCAAAGCATGAGCGATACGCAAGATGACTTGAGTCCACTAAGATGATAATGTGATTTTGAGTCTTAATAAATGACCTTCAATCCAAATGGAAAATTGAACCCAAGTTAAAAAAGCTTAGTGTGTAAATGGTGAACCCACTTTGACACACCAACCCTTAGAACTCAGAAAGGTTTAATTTTGAATGTGGATTATAAATAAAGGATTTAAACAAATTGGGTGAAAAAATTAGACTCAATTGGGTAGCATGATTTCACAAAAGTGGATGACATGACATAATGTTTTTGATAATAATTTGAATAAGGATAAGATGAATTTTCCAATTAGACAATGTAACACCTCCCTTGCTCAAGAAAACTAAGGACAAAGTGTTTTGGTTAAGTTCAATGAGTTAACAAGTAGTTCTAGACATAAATCAAGACCAATTAAGCTAATGATAAAAAATAAACTTCTTAAGTTTAAACTAACAAGGTATGGAAAAGTGGTGTCTACTAAACTAGCAAGTTTTCAATTATTCTAGGGGAATCAATTACATTATTACTTTCACATCAAATGATGCAGGCAAGCATGAAAATTAGGTGACCATGGCATTGGCTAGTTGTAAAAATGTCTAGTCTTTTTTACAACCACTACATCATGTTGTTCGCTTAGTGTAGTGTGATGTCCAAATGTAGATACATCCCATGTGCAACTCCAATTAGGATCCAAATGAAGTCAATGCTGGGAGGTGAAACCTTGGGTCAAAGCTTCCCTAAAGAAATCATGGGAGGTAATGAATTCCCCCTCGCAAGCCAAGTTTACTTAAAAATAAAGAAAGCATGAAAATAAAAAGACTTTAGGATCAATTCTAAGGTCACCCAAACTTTGATGAGTTTTTTGGGAGTACTTTAGATGACTTTATTTCTAAGCCTTAGACTAGGCTATTTGCAATAAGATTAGCACTTTTGATTCCAAGAGTTCCCTAAAGGGGACAAATGGAAGAGCATACACGCAACATCCCTCTTTTTTCCAAACAAAAATTTTATCTAAATAACTAAGTGAATACAAAAATCTTGAAAAGGTGAGTTCATTCTTAAGCCCAAATGGAAAATAAGGTGGTGTTTATTTGACCCCTTCGTCTTAGTTTCAAACTTTGAAAGCATTCATCATAAACATCTAAATGTTTTGTTAAACACTAAAACAAGGTTCTTAATTAATTTTTAAGCATGCAAAAGGTGATCTAAAACATGTTTTTAACAAATTTCAAGCTTGGTCTTACAACAAAAATGTTAGCATGTCTTTTATCCTTGAAGCTCTTTTAAGTTTGAAATAATGAACTTAAAAAAAAGAGCTCTGAGATCTATGTTTTAAGAAAAACATAGTGACCGACGTCAATTATATTAACCAATGCTGGTTACATTTTCTAATTGATGATGGTTATCTAACTAACATCAATTATGCCAATGTGACTGATGATAGTTGTCTAACTAATGTTGGTTTTACTAACTAATGCCGGTTACTGTGTAAACCCATGGCGAATAAAAAATGGGAAAATAAAATTAGAAAATCAATTTTAAAGAATTTTAATGATGTAAATGAAAATTTTAAAGCTGTAAAATGATCTTCTTCATGTGTGGGATGTGTCTTGTCCCATCGAGTGTGCCAAGATTTAGACAGGATTACAAAGAAATTTAGTCAAATATTAGTCCATAAATCATGAAAATGTATGAATAAATAACTAACTAAGCCTATCTATTCCTATGGGAATTACAAAGGATAACAAGAAACAAATGAAAGAAAGTAAACATCATATTACCTTCCCAAATGGATTCACCATACCCATGTGGCCCAATAGCATGTTCTCCCTTGATCAAGCATCCTTGTCTTTGTAAACAAAGGTGGTAAACTCCTCCAATGTCTCAAGAACACTCTATAAAACCTAGGCTCATGATTCCAAATCACTAAACTAGCCTATCAATGAAGCTTGCAAATAAAATCAATGATCAAATTCAAAGGATTATGGAAACAATTCAACATTATAACTTTACAATAATCAAGCTTAAAATTCATGTTCATGGCCTCTCTATTTATAGATTTTTGAGATTGGTTAAGATCAACCATGACTGTCCATCTCAAGATTGAGATGTTTGGCCATGGATAATCCTAATATTTGGAATTATACTCATAAATATCCTCAAGATAAATAAGCATTAAAGAGGCATGGGAGGTATTAACTAGGCATGGGTGACCCATAATCCTGATATTTAATGCATTATGGCTTGATGGATGCCACCCCATGGATGATGTCACTAGGTGATGTAGATTTTCAAAATAATTTACAATAATGAGATATTCAAAAAGATATATGTAATTCTTACTTAAGATCTTAAATTATATTAATTATCTTAACTAAGTTTAATCAAGTTTAGTGCAATTCTTTAGAAAGTGGTACACAATTAATCAAAATGGTCAGAAAGTCATATTACTAGGTCATAATTTGACTAGAGAGGAACTAGAAGGTGATGTTAGTTGAATTGGAGCTATATTTCCATTTAGGATGTTGCCAACACCAAATAACAAAGGTACATGACATGTACCAATGAATTACAAGAAAAGAATGATCTAGAACACTAAATGGCAAAATTATCATTTTAACTCAAAGTGATCTGATCAAAGTTAGCTGGCCCATAAAATGCATTACCCTATTTAGGGATATTTTTAACTACATTGGCGCTTGTAAGTGACAAGTTCCAACCATTTAGGGCATTTTATGGATTTTGACCTAAAATGTGCATTTGAGTAAAATTCAAGATTGAAAATTTCAACACAAATGGTGTTAGTAATTGGATGTCTACATTAATGACTTTAATAATATGGTGGATCAATAACATGGGGTCTAATAACATAGTATATAATTATAGGCATGTTTTTTTGAGCAAGAATATAGTCACAGTTGATTATAGTCTAGTCTAGTCAAGTTGAAAGGTGTGCATTGAAATAGTTTTGGCTAGGGTTAGATGATGAACATGTTTGAAAGGAACTCCATAATATTAGTAAACATCTCAAGATATTCCCATAAAAATGAGATAGATTATGGCGGGGTTTCACATAGCAAACTACAATCAAAAAACTAACCCTACATAGTCAGTGAGCCCTATAGAAGTCTATCTTAGGTTTTTTGGTATTTAAATATGCTAAGAGAGCGGTCTAAACCTATAATTTTCTAGAGAAGATTTACATAACTTGAATAATTCTCTCATACTTTTTTTTTCCTGAGGCAATAGGGGAAGTTCCCTCTATTCTATCTCAGACAGAGGGCACTCCCAGGAAGATAGAAACTATAGGTTGAGTAACTAAAAAGTAAGGAGATGATTTAGGAATTATGGGAACCTTGAAAAATTATATGGTGAGTTTATCTAGACATGGAAAAACCTAAATAATTCTTTACAATCATGACTAAACACTTAGAGGTAGTGGTGAGGAGCTAAACACAATTAAAGTTCTACTAGACCTAGATTAGGCCTACTACCTAAAGGGGGTCTAATACTACTTATAGGTCCAAATAAGCATTAAATATCATTATATGACTTTCATGGAGAGTTATAAGGTTTTTTAGAGCCATTAAGTTATATAAACCCATCATAATTTTTTTAAACATGATCCTTTTTACCTCAAACCTATACAAAAAGCAAAGAAGAGCTCAAGAAGGCAACTTTAGAAGCTCATAACAGTATGGATGCTTAGCATGGGAGTCTAAGGAACTATGATATGTTATAGATGTTCCTAAACTTTCCTTTTGTGTAATTTTTTTGAGAATTGAATGTCACACTTTTATGAACAATCCTTAAGGGGTAAAACTACTCAAAACCCTCTAAAACCCTTGTTAATGACCCAATGGGGATGAAGTTGATATAAAGGCATTTGGGAGGGATACTTTAACTTTTAAATGATCTTAAACTTATAGATTACTCCCTAGGGATCCTTCCCATCAAGTTGGCTTCTACCCTATTTGTATGAACAAGGTACAAAACTAGTTTCTTTGATAGTTTTTGATGATTTATAGGTATAGAAGGGTTACAAAGGATGATGATGACTTTGGGAGATATAATGAGAACTAATATAACCTATCATATTATTTTTTTCTTCAAAAAGTCTCACAAGTATCTCTATTAACACCACTTCAACCAATCCCAATTGACATACTGAATAAAGAGTGATCACCAAGTGAGAAAGTGATAACTCTAATTGGGAGGCATTTTAAAGTCTACTTAATGGATATAAGGATAGGATGGCTCTTAAAAAATGTCATACCATCCCTTTTATGGATTTTTTTGAGAAATTGAAGACCACCTTGGTGCCAAGTGTGAAGGATGAGTGAAAGAAGAGTGATTATGACTATAGACAATGGTTATGACTAATTATAAATTTTATTATTAGGGACACATCCAATGAATTTTGGACCCTATTTATAACCCCCATTCACAATGCAATTATGTCATTTATTCCTAATTTTCTAAGAATCACTCAAGAGAAGCCAATGATGAGGGCAGTTTTAAGAAATAATTGAAGAGTCCTCTCTAGATTTGAGGAGTTTCATGCTTGGAGAGACATTTGTCTATAGATACCTTGCATGGTATATTTTATATTCCATTATCCTATAAATGTAACTCTCTCTCTCTCTCTTAGCTTAACAAGTGGATTTTTTACCCTTAATCTTTATTCTTCTCTTTCCTCTCTCATATTTTATAAGTACTAGCCATTTTAGCTCTTGTAAATAATTCCACACCATGTATAGCAAAGCCTTAATGGTTTGTTGTTTCACTTTGCCTTTTAACAATACAATAAATCTAGTTTTTATTTCACAAACACCTTATCTAAGTGTGAAAAGTGATGAATGGTGAGGTCTAGTGATTATATCCTTCTCCTTATCCTTTCATGTCTAGTGTAAGAAGTTATCATTCTAAAACCTCATATAGAGTGTATCTAATGTGTTTGTATACCTTCAAGTGTGAATGTGTAATTAGAGTCTATAATATGCCCTATAGTCCACTTGCCTTGAGTTGTTTCATACATATCACCTCTATATAGAAATACTAATGTGAGAACATCTTAGGACTTTGAAGTTGGTTTATAGGTCTTATTTTTTAGTGAAAGAAGTATGATAGCATTGTGGAAATATTTATGGTGTATCACCCCCTTATAATAGGTTATTTTAATGCATACTTATATCTCTTTCCCCATAAACAATCAATTAGTTTAGGTGATAAGTAGTTCAAGGTTAATTTAGGGAGCTATCCCTTAAACCTAGAGATCTACCTCTATTATAGGCAACCCATAGGCCTAAATGTATTTTTATGTTTCCCAAATCTTAGAGTAGGCTTGAAAAACCTCCTCTAGGGTTCAATTTTTGGTGAAAATAGTTCTAGTATGCTCAATGAGACCAAGGTCCAAGAGAGTGTAAATATTGTTGGTGTGTCTTTCCTCTAATCAACTTTTGGAAGCAAGCAAGATAGCACCAATGGTGACTCTAAATGAAATATTATAGTTGTAAGTAGCCCAATTATTTATTATTGAAAATTTTTATTAGTTCTTTTATCTCATTTGACCCATGAGATTGACATGAATAGTTATGATGAATACAACTAATATGAACCTTCCTATCAACCTTATTATGACTCATATTACACCCTTAAACAACCCTACCACAATTTTTATCAACCTATGAGCCATGACAGCCCTATGGCTATATATTTCCTTCTCCATATGGACATCATGTAGTTGGATAGTGATATAAAGAATTATATCTATAAACTTGTCAATAAGTGCCCTCTTATCAATCCCAATATGACTATTACCAACCCTACCTAATGCATATCAACCTCAATAGGATTCTTATCAGTTCTGTCATGAAGAAATAGATGGTCCTATTGATTGCACATCAAGATACTACAAGACAAAATATGAACTCTTAGTACTACAAATTTAAGCTCATCATAATCCCCATTATCACATTTCTCCTCCATCAACCCCATCTCATATCAAATATTTATTGGCACTCATACTAGATCTGTTATATAATGAAAATGGATGAAAACATGGGATGATGAGTTTGATATGCCCCCTAACCATATGATGTAAAGGTTAATAGGTGTTTCCCAAGGGTGTATGAATGTGTTGGATATGTTTTAATAAGAAACTCAATGGGATATCAAAGAAAAGTTATACTTGGCAAAGAAGTATTTCCAATGCTCAATAGATAAGCTAAATATGTGGCAAAATAAATCAATTAAAAGTGAGCCTATAGTTGTTGAAGAGCCTCAAGGAGGCTATAACCAACATGAATTTATTGTGGGAGGAAGTGTCTTCCTTATTGATCAATCTAACTTATAATTTCCTCATGAGATTATTCAATAAGTCCTTTTTCCCAAGTCCATTCAAAATCCCTCCATAACACCTCATGCTCTATCTATATCCCATGATCCTATCCATTACCCTCTTACCTCACCCCTTCTTGAAGGAGAGCCCATTTTAAGGGAAGCAAGTGAATAGGAGAAAGCTCAAGCCACAACTAGTCAAGAGGGTGATTTAAGTGACTATGAAGAAAAAATCACCATAAGGACTCCCCTTAGTGAACACAAGTGTAATTCCACCTTCTTGAGTGAAGAGAAGAATGTTAAAGGTACTATTTCATTTGTCCATACAAAATTTGGTCAAGGTATGAAATGAGAAGCATTTGAGAAAGACCTTATATCTAACCATTTGGTTGATGTCCTTAAAGAAACATCCCTTGAATATGACAGTCATGATAAGGATCACTTATGGAAAAAGTTTCATGCAATAAATTAGGAGTTTAAACTATTAAGTGAGTCAACTTCTTCTCCTAAGAAGTGCATACTTAATGAGAGGTTTGTTAATCATCTTAACAAACATGACGTTGAGTGTGTTATCAAGCATAAAGAAGAAGGTATTGTTAAGAATGAAGATCAAGATCAAGTCACTCCTCAAGAAGCTGCAGTTATAAAAGAACTTAAGGAAGCTGATTTCAAAGAGGTTGCAATCCTAAAAGAGTCTCATGAATCCAAAATACAATATGTTATCCTTGAATATCACTTAACACCTTAACTTGATTTTGAACCTATTACAGATATAATGGAGCATAAATAAGACTAGCTTGATGACCTCATACATCAAGAAGAGAAAGTTGAATAGATTGCATTTCTCAAAGACAAAGAGAGCAAGGATGATTGGCAGAATCAAATTAAGATTCTCCAAGATCTTGAATAGCTTTCCAAGTTGAGGGCCCAAGTACATGAGAAGGTAGAGAAAAAGTTTTCCATAGATGATAATGACCAAGATTGGGTGGGCTATGCAGAGCTCCCTGATGAGCTTGTAGCTAAAAAGAAACCTACTTTTATTGAGAGCACCATGGAAGTTAAGAAGGTATGTATTGTTAAATCACCATTGAAGGTTGTATTTGAGGAGTATTATGAGAAAATTGAGGTTTTTGAAATGAAATATGAGTTCACTTTCATAAGTGATCTAGTGGTGGTTGCTTTGATTTCATTGAACATCATGCCAAAGATGTTGGCAAACATCATGGAGGAGTTAGAGGTACAAGAGCCAAGGCCTAAGAAGGAAAATGCCTCATCTGATCCATTTCATGGAAAAATAAATGTTTCAAAATTCCCCTTTGCCCCAAAAGGAGGATTTGTTTTCATGTCAGTTTATGTTTGATTTAGTTTATTTGGATGTTGTGTGTGTGTTTCATAAGTGCTCATGAAGCACAATCATGTGGTGTGTTGTTTTGTGTCTTATTCCTATTGTTTCTTTTTTTTATTATATTTTAAAAGGAAAATTCATTGTCATATATGTACATAGGTGACTCTATATCCCAACGGATAGGAGAAGTCTACTAGTCTTGGCATAGTTGGCTTAACACCCCTCAAAAATCACCAAGAATGTTGACTATTTTAACCACAAGTCAAAATAAGTCAACCTCCTATAGTATAAATATAGTATATGGGTATAATATGTAATAGGGTATATCATAGTATTATTTTATGTAATATAACATGATATTAACCTTGGTGTTAGTCAAATCTAGTCCTAAGTCATTTCATGCCACTTAAGGGTCATATTTAAGTCATTAATGGAGGTTGTATAGTTTATCTTGGCATACAAGTGTTCCAAACTATTTACCAACATCTAATATGTCATACTATTATTATTAATGTTAGTGTTAACTAAAAAAAATTTAGGTATCAAGTCAGATCAATAAAAATGTTAGAAAAGAGGAGGTTTTCATAGTTGTATAGCTTCTAAAGGAATGTGGCACATGTGTAAATATTTTTAAGTGGATATTAAACTTCTTTGAACTCACTTCCATGTTTTATATTATTTTTAAGTCTCAAAAATGGCCCAAAAATTTCATGCTTCTCCATCGCTCCACTAGGCATACAAAAATGGTCAATGGGTTTTCTCATGGTATGGAAAGTAGGAGAGTTTTCAGGTCAAATAATATAGTGGGGTGTTATTACACTCATTCCACTTCCATTTCATTGTAATATTTCAAATATTTATTGCCCATGCTTTATGAACCATTCTTAAGAAGGTTATTGTCTATTTTTTCATGTTAATCCCTACACCCTACAGGTTTTCTTCTTATTTGATATGGTTCATACAATATAATTGATGAAATTACTTATATATGATGTGGAATTAATTATTTCATGGTTTCCATATTTTTTTGCATGTTTGGAAGTGAGTGGATGATCCAAACATCTCAATTTTCTAGTGGAAGCTCCATTACTAATTTCCAGGCATGTGCCATAAATTATAGAGGTCTTTGATATTATAATGGTTTCAAATGAAAGTTAAATTTTGTATTCTATGATTTTTAATCCATATCAATCACTTTTCCTTATGAAGCTCTTCCTCAATGGAGATCATCAATGAAGTTGTAGTCAAGAAAATAACAGAGTTGGCTTTATACATATATTCACCTACAATCAGTTGAATGTAGTATATGAAGGTTTTGAGAAGTTTTAAAAGGTATTGAATACACTCTTATAAAATGAAAAATTAGTCCAATATATTAAAATTTTATATAATGGAATATGACAATCAATTCAAACTACACACACAGTCTTGCACCATTGATGTGCAACTACAAGTGCCCCATAGTTTGCTCAAACACGTTGGAATGAAGATTTTGAACTAGTTTTCACTCCTTCAAGGTTTACAATATCCATTTTAATATTTTAAGAAGGATTAGAATTGATTGAAGGCCTATATACTATGAATAGCGTCCATATCTCATCCTCACTGCCCTATGACCTATATGTGCCCCTACAAGTAGCTTACATAAGCCTAAAGATGTTGCATATAGAGTTTGAAAATGCTTTTAGCCCTTAATAAAGGTTTGAGAACATTGAATAGGTCATATAAATCAATGGTAAATCCATGGAATGGAAAGCAAACTTGAGGAGCCATGTTCATATGGGAAGAAAGAGTTTAAGGACTTGTTACCTTAAAAACTCTGAAATAGATCCTTGTCCACTTTTGGTGATATCATATAATGAGGTGACATGGAATATATATGAATTTGAATGCCTCCATCATGAATCCATATCATAGGTGAGATGCCTTGACCAAATAAAGTGGATCTTTTGTTCCAATAAGTGATATATAAGAAGCTCCTAATTCATACATTCCTTCACTGTAAAAGGTTAGTGTTCTCTATAGTATCTTGAGTTTCAAATGGTTATATGGTCCAAGATGGCCTAATATAAGCATGCCCTCATGGTAAGTATCCTTATTAAGGTAAGAAGCACATTAATGTTTCAAATAACATCAAGAAGAATTGGATTTCAGGGTATTGACCTATATCACCATCTACAGGTGTACCCTTGCCTTCAAAAGGTCTGCCTATAGCTTGACTGTAGATACATATAGCTTATGATATGACCTTGGTGATTAGAAGCTTGAAAACACAAGATTCTGCCAATTGGATTTGGTTCTAAGACTATAAATAGATCTTATTAGGTTTAACACAAGGTCCAAAGGTTTACATATAATCTTCCAGACCCTTTTTGCTCTCAAAATGTACATCTATAATTGGACTATAACATCACGATGAACTAGAACATGGTGGTTTTAAAGGATGGCCTAACATGGATATGGTGTGAATAGACCTAAGTGACTATATAATGGTATTAATGACTTAAATAAGATGGTATATAAATAACATAGGGTTTAATAGTACATTATACACCTACAGGCATGTTTTTTTAGTAAGAATACAGTCACATTTAACTACAGTCTAGTCTAGTCAAGTTGAAAGGTGTACATTGAAAGATTTGTGTCTAAGTTTGGACAATGAACATGTTTGAAATGAACTCCATAGTAGTATTAAACATCTCATTATATTCCCATATCAATGAAATAGAGCATGGAGGGGTTCCATATAACAACCTATAGTCAATAATTTAACCCTACACAGTCAATGAGCCCTATAGAAATCTGTCTTGGGTTTTGTGGTATTTAATGATCATAAGAGTGTGTTATAACCCTATAAATTGGTATATAGTATCCCCATCACTTTAATAATCCTCTCATACCTCATACATTTTTTTTCTTGAGGCCATAGTGGAAGTTCCCTCTATTCTATCTCAGATAGAGAACACTCCCAAGAAGATAGAAATTATAAGTTGAGTAACTAAAGAGCAAGGATATGAGTTTGGAATTTTGGGAACCTTTAATAATGGTATGGTTATTTTTTCCAAACATGTACAAACATAAATAATTCCTTAAAATCATTAATAACCACTCATAGGTGTTGGTGAGGAGCTAAACACAATCAAAGTCCTACTAAACCTAGACTAGAAATACTACCTAAAGGGGGTCTAATACAACTTATAGGGCCATATGATATTTGTAGATAATTGGATGTATTTCATGGATATTTATACAGTTTTTTAGATCTATTAAGTTATATAAACCCATCATAGTTTGGTCAAACATGATCCTTTTTACCTCAAGCCTGCACAGAAAGCAAAGAAGAGCTCAAGAAGGTAACTTTAAAAGCTCATAACAGTATGGATGATTATCATGGGAATATAAGGAGCTAGGATATGTTAGAGATGATTATACTATTGCCTTTTATGAATTTTTTTTGATAATTAGATGTCACACTTTTATAACAATCCTTAAGGGGTAAAACTACTAAAAGCCTTGTTAATGACTGGATGGGGAAGAAGTTGATAAAAATTAATATAAGAGGGATATTTTAACTTTTAAATGATCTTAGAATTGTAGAGGACTCCCAAAATCTCCTTCCCATTAAGTTGGATTCTACCCTATTTATATGAACAGGGTAAAAATATGGTTTCTTTCATAGTTTTTGATGTTGTATAGGTATAGAAGGGTTTCAAAGGATGAGGATCACTTTGGGATATATAATGAGACTTAATATAATCTCTCATATTCTTTTTTTCCTCATAAAATCTCACAAGTATCTTTTTTAACACCTTTACTTCAGCCAGGCCAAACTAACATAGTGAATAGATAAGGATCACCAAGTGAGAAGCTGATAACTCTAATTGGGAGACCTTTTAATTTTTAATTCATGTATCTAAGGATAAGAATAATTTTTAAAAGTGTCATACCATTCCTTATATGGATTGGTTTGAGAAACTGAGGACCACCTTGGTGCCAAGTGTAAAGGATGAGTGAAATAGAAGTGATTATGACTACAGATAGTTTGAACACTTGTCTAAAATAAATTTTATGATTAGGGACACATCCAATACATGTTGGAGCCTATTTCTAACCCCCCATTCATAGTTAAATTATTTCATATATTCCTAGTTTAGTAAGGAGCACTCAAGAGAATCCAATGATGAGGGAAGTTTTAAGAAGTAATTGAAGAGTCCTATGCCAGATTTGAGGAGTTTCATGCTTGGAAAGACATTTTTCCATAGATACCTTGCATCGTATATTTCATATTACATTATCCTTTAAATTTAACTCTCTCTCTCATCTTGAATATTGGTTTTATGACCCTTGAGATTTATTATTCTCTCTCCTCTCTCACATTCTATAAGTACTAACCATTTTGTCTCTTGTAAATAATTCCACACCATGTATGGTGAAGCCCTACTGGTTTTATGTTTTACTTTGCATTTTAATAATATAATAAATCTAGTTTTGAGTTCACAAACATCTTTTCTAAGTGTGAAAAGTGATGAATGGTGAGGTCTAATGATTCTATCCTTACTTTTCCTTGTGCTTTCATGTGTAGTGCAAGAAATTATCATTCTAACATGTCATATAGAGTGTAGATAGTGTTTTTGGATAACTTCAAGTGTGAAAGTGTACTTAGAGTCTGAAATCTTCCCTCTAGTCACTTGCCTTGAGTTATCTCATGCATATCACTTCTATATTGAAATACTAATGTTAGAACATCTAAGGACTTTGAAGTTAGTTTATAGGTCTTATTTCTTATTCAAATAAGTATGATAGCATTGTGTAAATACTTATGGTGTATCACACCCTTATAATAGGTTATTTTCATGCATACTTCTATCTCTTTCCCCACAAACAATCAGTTAGTTTAGGTGATAATCACTTCAAGGTTAACTCAGGGAGGTAGCCCTTAAAACTAGAGGTCTACCTCTATTATAGGCAACCCACGGGCTTAGAGGTATTCCAATGTTTCCCAAATCTTAGATTAGGCTTGAGAAACATCCTCTAGGGTACAATATTTGGTGACAACACCAACATAGACATGTCATAGTTTCCCATTAATTGAATGTGTTAGCAAGAAGCATCAAGTATATAACATATCAAATACCATGTGAAAGATATAAGCATAAATAATAGGCATGTGTAAGTACATATATAAAATCAAACATGATAATATAGTGATCATAGAATCATATAACCTATGTATATCAAGATCATAAAATATGGATGCCCCCAACATCCTGATGATGTGAGTAGAGGGAAGGCCCAACACCCATAAGTGTATCATGTATCTATGTATGCCTGTGTATGTGAATATAAGATTAAATGATGTAGGATTAAATGATATGATATCCCTCAACATGGAACTACAACACAAATTCCAAGGAGCCAATATAACGAAAGTGTTTTTGGATTTTTTTGAATGTTTTTTTATTATTTTGATATTTTTGATGATAAAAAAAATCATCCTATGATTCCATCTAATAGATGGTCATATATGTCTCCCATATTTTTAACATTAAAACCTCAATTTGGATCTTTTACATTGTTTGCATCATGATTGGATAGGTTTAAAAGGGACATAACATGTTCCTCCTCACATTATGTATGTATAGTAGAAGATAATGCTATCAGTGGAAATATGTGTTATTTTTCCTTCATGAGGAAAAGAAATACATTATTGATTTTGGTTAATTCCTATTTTAATCTGGTATAGACAAAGAGTTATAAGAATAAATGCATATGGACATGTGGTATGCATAGCCCAACCCTGTGTTTGAATTACTTTAGGACCACAAGTAATTGGTACTGTTATGTTACCTAAGGATTCCTTCCAAATGACCTTCTTTTTCAAATATTATAAGTTAAAACTGAGCTATTGAAAATGTTTTTTACTAAAAATGATCTTGGTTTGTGTAGGATTAATATGGTTATGCCAACTGTAGAGACCTAAATTTTGTTTAGTGTCGAAATGCACCTTAATCATTCTTCCTAAGTTTACTAATCATTCTTCTTAATTTAATAATTAACATTTCTTCCTAAAATCAATTAATTAATTTATTCAAATACTTTTGAAAAATTCAATTGTGCACCTTTTATTCTTTATTTTAATTATTTAATTTCTTAATTTACCAATTCAAACTTCTCCCACTTTTCTCTCCCTCATCCAAACCAAATCCATGAAAACTTCTCCCACTTCCTATGACTCCTCCACTGTGTTGTCAATCCATTTTGACTAAGTCTGTTAACCAACCCATCCTTTTCCTCACCTAGTTAAAATAGTATCCATCCTCATGGATGAGGACACATCTTCAACTATTTATCATTTGGAACCTTGAAAAATTCCAATTGATCCTCCACAGTTAGATCATAATCCAGGCTTCTATAAATAAGTTTGAGAATCCTCATTTTTAAAAAAACACAAATGTTACAATCAATTACAAATCTTGATAAATCACAACTAGAATCTAACAAATCATAATCAAATCTTACATCCAAAGCAAATCAAAGTCAATATTTTGTATCCAAACACTGCACATTTCACCTTTGCATTCGAGGAGTGAGAACCACATTTTAATAGAGCAAATTGGATTTGAACCACAATAGAGGATTCTTATGTCTAAATTATGAGTGTTTTGATTATTATTTATTGTATTTGTTGCTCTAACTCTATTAGAATTTAGCTTAGAATATACTTTTTATTTTTCTTTGCACTTTTTAATTCATACATTTTTGGCACGCCCGGTGGGACCTACCCACATATTTTTAATCTTCTTTTTTTCTTTATGCACTTAGAAAATATTGCTTTCTTGGTTTTTGTTATTTTTTGTCTATCTCTTGCATTTAATTCATGTGTTTTTCAAGATGGTATAGACTATAGGTTTTTGTATAGGATTTCATGTTTGGATGTATATTTTTCTTATGTAACAGTGATTTTGGAGCACATTTTAGTGATTTTGTTAGACTAAATAGCATTTTTGTCACTTTTCTTACATTTGTGTGCTTTTTTTTATGTTTTATAGGTTAAGAATAGTGATATCATTCTACCTTATAGCAATTTCATCATAACTCATAGCAAAATTGTCATTTGGTACAATGATTTCATGATTTTCCACAATGATTTTGTCATTTGGTGTAGTGATTTCATCTTTACCTGCAACATTTCCGTACAAAAGTGATTTTGTTGTTCTTTGTAGTAATTTTTTTGAGCATAATAGTGATATTGTTTCTATAAGCCTTTTCTATTTTGTCTTTTTCTTGCAGGATCATTTTACAATTTTCCTTTTCTAACTTAACTATGTAATAGTGGTTTCATCACAGAGATTTGTTTTTTATGTATTTTTCATGGTTTTTCATTTCTTTTTGTAGGTCATCTTATTCTTCATCCCAATCAAAAAAAACTAACACCTTATTTTTATAAAAATAGCCAAATAAAATTGCAAAAAATAAAAAAATCAAACCAATTTTATTTCATTTATTTTCACTAACATCTTTTATTTTTTGTCTTTTGCATTCCTAGTAAATAAATCATTCTTTATTTTCTATGGAGTAAATATGTTCATTATTTTTGTCTTTTTGTTTCGTTATAAAGGTTGTGTATTCTCTTTCCTTGGCATCACATTGGTAATAATACCTGGAAATCAAAAGTAGTCTTGAAACTTATATGTTACCCTAGTTGATCTTGCATATGCTCTTTCCTTGGCATTACGTTGGTGATGATACCTAGAAGTTAGAAACAAGTATTAGATGTTTATTTTTATTTTATTATGGGCTCTATTTACCATGGATTTCACCACCATGAAATAGGCCAAACCCTATTTTTTGATGGGGTATATAAATCGAGACCTAATTGTTTCAATTGTCAGTTGTTGTGTATTTTAAGCACATCATAACATGAGGAGATTTCATACTCCAATACCTAGGGTTTTAACACATGACTCAAGATCTGAGATTGTAGATTTTCAACACACTAAGACCCTTATGGATATTTTGGGCACTTTGGTACAAGACCCAATAGTGTGTATATGCATATCAATCTCTTCCATGGTTTTATTCCCCCTAGATAAGCTCGTGTATACCTTAATCCTAGGATCACCTCTTTGCCATTCAACTTTGGCACATCAGTAATGGTTAATGTAGAGAAGTTACTTTCCACACACCCTTAAAACTATACTTAGTGGGCCATGGGCATGGTATGATCCTCAATGGTTAGCACCTTGAAACATTAGGCTGCAGATGATAGCACAGATGAGTAAGTGACAACAGAAACCCCAAAAGTTGTTCAAAACCCTTTATGCCTAGATTTTATATTTTTTTTACATTTGCTTATATGTTTATAATAAAAATTATTTATTATTTCATTGTGATTACCATGTGCTATAAAATCCTTATTTTCAAATAAATTATTTTGACTTTAAATGTTATCTTAAAAATCATAACTTTCACTTTAACAAGATAAAAAGCATTTAGTTAATAGTCAAACTTTTAGCCACTTTGGTACTTTACTTTACTAGAGTCTAATTTCAAGTCTTTTTCATTGTTGATTCAAGTCTTTCTTTAGTAGTGTTACCCATTGTAAGAATCATGACATCTTGGAATAACCCCTTGACCAATTTTGTCCCTAATCACAATCTCAATAATCTTTGTTATAACCTAGGATTCAATCCAACCAATTTTGATTCAAATCCATATTTGAATCAATATCAAACCAATCATCCAACAAATCCAAATTTGAGTTTGAATATGTATTCATTCTCATCCATCCATCAATCAAATCTAAACTTTAATAATCATTCAAGTTTTCCAATTCAACCTTTCTATAGTAATCAAAATCAATCCTTGTATTTTGCATCTAGTTCACTCCAAAACTCAAACCCGAACTTCTTCACCAATCCATCTAGTTTTAACCTTTGAACTAATATAAATAAAACTTCTGATTCACCTTCACCATCACTTTCAAATAAATATTTCAACCAAATTCCCATTCATTCCAATCCAAATATCTTCCATCCAAATCAAACTGTCAACTCCTACACCCTTCAAAACCAACCTTTGTATAGTCATCAAAATCAATCATTTGATTTTGCATCCAACCCAATCCTAAACTTAAATTCACATTTTTTCACAGACCCAATAAATTCAATTCCATCAACCTTCACAAATCAATCCTCCCAAGATCAAGCTACACCTTTAGCTAGGGAATCCCAAAACATTCCATATCAACATCACCTTACCACTATTGAGCCAATTTTACAAAATTAACCAAGTCTCACCTCCATTATTTATATCCTTGATTCTACCATCCCCTATAAAACTAGTAAAGGGAATCCAATTCTATCACTACTACCATCTAGTGTCACTCCATCCCCAAAGTTACAATAGTTACAACACTCCCAGCCTATCAAAAATAGTATCATGCCTATTAAGAAAAAATTCACTCCTTTAGGGTAACTGTTGTCTCCAAATATTTCACCCTAGAAGAGAGTGTTCAATTCTCTTCTATATTTGGGAAAAGTTGGAACATTTCCAAGCATGTGAGTATGCTTATAGAGAAAATGAACCTCTAAATTTAAAGGACTAGCTCCCTAAATACATCTTTGTAAAACAACCTCTATCTAAACTAGTTTGATTTAAAGGAAAAGACTTATAAATTTCACAAAATAAACCTACTCTAAGATTGGTGATGCACCGATATTATCTTCCATGTGATTATCATATTCTAATGCACAATATAGCAAAATGCATAGACCACTTTCAAGCTCTAAGGGGTTCTAACACAAGTATTTCAGTATAGAGGCAAGATGTATAAAATAACACAAGGAAAATGAACTGAAAGTCAAATTACACATTCCAAGATAGTTATACACTTATAACAATTGAACACACTTTATACGACCTATTAGACCAAGAAATTTTACTCATGTATGAAGGATAAAGGACAGAAGGATGTCAAATCAGCACTTACTGTCACTATATGTCATTTACACACTTAGATAATTGTTCAAAACTAGAAAGAAAAGACTTTTACTAATGCTTAAAGATAAAATATAACATCAATCTAGTAGGGCTTTGACATACACTATGTGGTTATTTTTACACTAGCCCAAGGGCTCCATTTATAGAAAAAAGGAAGTGAGAAGAGGAGGCCTTTGGTGCCAAAAAGAGGAATCAATTTTTAATGACTCTCCATCTTTAGATACAATTATCTTTACAAATTATGCTCATTTAGGTCATTCAATTGATCCATGTCACCTCAAGTGGTTACACAGCTAGATTCCTCTCTCAAAGATACTTCCCCAATGGTTGCACTAGCAGAAACAAGATATTTTTGAGCTAAGTAATGGAATCAATGTATATATGCAAATGAGTCCACTTGTTGTAGATTTGTCTTGATGCTAACAGCATCTCATCAAGCATACCAAAATTATTGTCTCCAAGTTTTACAGCCTAAAAGAGAGTGTTCAATTCTTGGGAAACCTTATGATGTATTATTTCCAAAATTGGTTGTTGTAAACTTAGTCACATTTCTAAACACCAAATACTTTGAGCCAAATGTCCCAAAACTTAAGTGGTATTGACCTAATGAATATTTTAATTATCATAAAATTGAAGGCCATTCCATAAACCATTATATGAGACTAAAGCATTATATCCAAGATCTGATTGACAAAGAATACATCAAGGTAAATCCAAGTGTATCCACATCTAAAAATCATAGTTTGGGGACATGCCAAGATGTCTTTCCTAAGCCTAATCAAGCCACACCACTTCTAATTCAAGGTCATAATCTTTCATCCATTTCTCAAAACCCCATTTTTGACACATCCATTTTCAGCCAATCCATAACCAATCAAACTACCTTTGAAAACCATGGTTTACCATCCATTTTTTATGAAGAGCCCATCTTTATTGAAGATCCTATTTTCAACCAAAAACCTATCTTTGATCAAGTTCCCATTTTTTACCAAAATCTTATGTTAGAAAAAACCTCCTTCAACCAATATAGCCTATTATCCATTGTCCACACACCCAAATCCTTATCACCTATCAAATCTCCCATTACCCCAGAACATGCACCCCAAGTGATAGAGGTACTTATAAATAAAACAATCCATGAACAAGGAATTATCAAACCCATCCATTTTGAAGTGAATCCTAGACCCCATAGCATCAATTATAAACCATTTAAAATTCAATGTAAAGATGTTAGTGGTAATTTTGTGGTTTCTAACATAGGATCTATTCATAGTATCTATAAGGACTTTGTTGCCATCACTCCTTTCATAAACATCACCATTCTTGCCTTCCATATTTCAATCTAGTATCCTAGACCTTTTTATTGGGACAAATGATCTTACTTATAGTTAACGTTCTTCCATGATAATAACATAATTGCAGACTTCCTAGCTAATCTACTGCCATAAGAGTGTCACAAAATATCTGCATATTCTAATGAAAAAAAGTGTACCTTTATCAAAATAAATCTTGCAATCCAAATATAAAATCCACACCCCATAGTGAAAACCTCTTTGAGGCACTATTCGATGATCAAAATACAAATTGTAGTCAAAATTTAAATCAAAATATAGAAAATCAAAAATATGAGTCCCTTAGTGAAAACCTCTTTGAGGTGCTATTGGACAATCCTAATCTAAATCCTAATCAAAAAATCAAGAAAAATACTTTGGTGAAAAACTTTCTAAGACACCAATGGCTAAGAAAATTAATATATCCTCTACATTAGCACATTTATAGGATGGATCCCCATCACAAGTTTAAGATATCATTGAAGAAGCATTAAATGCTCAAATCATCCAACTTGAAGTTACTCCTAGTATTGTTGAATGTGAGATTGTTAGTCCCATTCACCCTTTACATCATGACCCATATACTCATCTCTACTATAATTCCATCATTTCAAATCCTTCATGCACTCAACACACATCCTTTATCCAACATACTTTCCACTTCACCCTATCTGGCAACACCCTCTATCATAGGGGCTATGACTATATCCTAGTAAATTTGGAAGAAGCCAACTTATAAATCACTAAAGTTACTAAAGACATATTTGGAGCATATACCTAAAATATCAACAGTGGTAATCATCATGCATCTTGAACCCTTTTGTAATTGAGATGCCAAAAAACAAAAAAAAAATAAAAAGAGAAAGAGAAATAAATTCATCTAAAGGTGAAAACCATTTATATGGCACCTTGGGCAAGTACCATGATGAAAACTTATTTTTGGCATCATACATAAAATAATCAATTCTTTATAAATACCCTACACTTGGGGGCAATCTCATCCATTCCAATCCTATGCATTCTAAATCATCCCACCATCCAAACCATCCTATAAACTATTTAATCTCATCATGTTACCATAAACCCATCCATGGTTACTAATTACCAGTTATCTTAAAGCATACTTACCCATCCTACATCTATCTAATCCATCCTAAGCTCATCCTCAACCATCATATACCATTCTTGACTACCCATAACATATCAAAACTCATCCAATCTTTGCCATCATAAAACCATTCTTCTTCCCATTTTGAACTTGATAAGGAAGTGGAAACATATTGATACATGTTCTTAAAAAAATCTCGGTGTATCCTTACAATGTTATTTTAATGACTAGACACTTGGTTCTTACATCATGTATTACCTAGAGTTATCATCTTAATTCCAATATATTTCTATTTATCCATACTCTATATATAATGTTTTTTATACATCCCCTATCACTTACTCTTTGGTGTTAGAATTTGGTTTTCCTTTTGTTGGAATTCCTTGTATATACACATTTAACCTCCAACAAAAAAAAAAACATTAGAAAAAGCAATAAAATACAAAATTTAAATTCTAAAAATTCAAAATCCAAGCAACAATCAAAAAAATCCTTTGTCTTTAATTGCTTACATAACTTATATAGATTATTCATCAGACATTTTAACATTATCAAAAATTGCATATGCCAAAGGGTTCCACTCTAGCCAAGGACATCCAAAAAAGTCATTTGCTTACTTGTTTATTCATTTCATCACTTATTTACTTTCTTTTACATCATGTATGTTTACTTACTTCTATAGTGTTTGTTTACTTCTGTGTTTGTTTTACTTACATCAGTTTTATTGTTGTAAACATCTCTTTTATCTTATCTTTATTTTTGTTTCTTGTGCCTAGATCACTATGTACATTACTAATGGTGTTATTATGATCTTCATTATCATGATGCACTAATTTTTATCTTTTTGAATCCTTTAAATTCTTATGCATATTACATGATAGTCATCATGGTTTTTATATACCATTGTTACATATTTTCATACACAATATCAAAAATCAGGTTGCTCAACTCTTACTTGGTTGGAATTATCATCAAAAATCCAAAGCAAAGAATAAAATAAGCACAAGGCAGATATCAAACCATCTCACATTCTCAATTTAATGCATTTGTGTGTCATCTCTCTCTTTCATTCATCCTTATCTCATCCATGTTGTCGAATCATTTGATCCATCATCATTAACCCATGTGATCACTTTATTTATTTTTTAATGTTTGCATATTAATCATCCACCATCATTTCCTAATCTTTCCATTCAATCTCCTACACGTGTCGATTAGGATTGATAAAATCAGATTTTTCATCATTTCTCCATCATCCACTCATAATGTGCAATCATTAAATTAAATCTAGTATCCATGGGTCAATATTACATTACATCATCACTTCTCTTACCATGTTGGGAGAACTACATGTGATTTGATGTCCATGTATAAACATTGTCTAAGTGGGTTATGTAGGTAGTGCTTAGAAATATAGGGTCTCTAGGGTCACCTTGGCCATCACTTTTCCCATCATCTATTTCATCCATATTTTCTATTATCATTTAATCAAAGTTTTATATCTCCTTATCCATGTTTGTAAATATCAATTTTGTAAATCTTTATCACAAATTGGACAATCTATATTTTTCATTTTCTGGCCTTTGGCTTACCATCATTAGGATATATCATTCCCATATCTGCTCATGACCCCTAAGTCCAAGCACAATCTAAGTATACAATCTTTAAAGTGGGACATGTACTTTTTCCCAATATCTTCTCTAGCATTTAATAGCTATGGTAAATAGTTTTACATGTACCCTCTATAATTTTCCAAACATTAGTATTGAGACAAGTATCTATATTATTGATGATAGATTTCTCATTTCCATTCCTCCATAATACTAATTATTCGTCCATTTTCAAATTTCCAAAACCATTAAATTAGATTATTTCAAGATTGTTTTCAAAATCTTGTAATCATTTTTCAATGTGAAAACCCACTAACCATTTACAAATCAATGACATTTTTTTCTATTTATAGATCCATAGTTTATTATTGTTGGGAGATATCATTCTCAAATCCACTAATTTAGCCCATGAGCCATTAGCAAACAAAAATAAACATGAAATCTTATAGTGGTTTAAATTATTGATTTTCAAATCAAACACCTAGTATTACCTTAGTAGGGCCAACTCTTTTACGTTTAAAACACATTGTAAATTTCACATCAAAACTAAAATAGATTGAATTTTTATTCGGTTGCTTAACTATTTCCTCTTTTCATCAAATTTTGAGTGTTTGTCTATTTCTCACATAAACCCTCTAGAGGGCATCATCATAGTCATTTTCCTTCATTTAGGGCAATTTTTTTTATTTTTTATCATCAATAGTCTACTTTTTTTATTCTTCAAAATATTATTGCTTTGCAACACCATTTCAAACAAGATAAAATGTAGACACCTAAATTTCATTTAGTGTCAAAATGCACCTTAATCATTCTTCCTAAGTTTACTAATCATTCATCTTAATTTAATAATTAACATTTCTTCCTAAAATCAATTAATTGATTTATTCAAATACTTTTGAAAAATTCAATTGTGCACCTTTTATTCTTTATTTTAATTATTTAATTCCCTAATTTACCAATTCAAACTTCTCCCACTTTTCTCTCCCTCATCCCAACCAAATCCATGAAAACCTCTACTTCCTATGACTCCTCCACTGGGTTGTCAATCCATTTTGACTAAGTCTAATAACTAACCCCTCCTTTTCCTCACCTAGTTTAAATAGTCTCCATCCTCATGGATTAGGACTCATCTTTAACCGTTGATCATTTAGAACCTTGAAAAAGTCCAATTGATCTTCCACCATTGGATCATTATCCAGGATTCTATAAATAAGTTTGAGAATCATCATTTAAAAAAACATAAATGTTATAATCATTCACAAATCTTAAGAAATCATAAGCATAATCTATCAAATATTGCATCCAAAGTGAATCAAAGTCAATATTTTGCATCCAAACCCTGCCCATTTCACCTTTGCATTGGAGGAGTGAGCACCACATTTTAATAGAACAAATCATATTTGAATCATAATGGAGGATTATTGTGTCTAAATTGTGAGGGTTTTGCTTGTTGTTTCTTGTATTTATTACTCTTACTCTGGTAGAATTTAGATTAGAATAGACTTGTTCTTTATATTTGCACTTTTTAATTCATACACCAACAATAAGCACTACCCATATATAAGGTAATTATTAAATCTTGGTGATGTGTGAAGTTTTCAATTCTATATAATTGAGGATATGGCATAGGATTAGGTCATTGTATGGGCCCCATATTAAGTAAATTTTGTAAATTACTCATATAAAGATTAGGAACACCACCTTTTTCTCATGATTTTCATTTGGTAATCTATCTCCCTCATTTTTATAAGGGATAATACTTTGGTACTTCAAAGGAGAAAAATTGGTTAGGAACCATTTGGTAAGCTATAGAACCAATTATGAACCTTATCCAAAATTATCTTATGGAATACCTTTAACAATAGTTTGTCATCATTTTTCCATTGGCCAAAAGAATGTACATAATTTAGCATAATCTCAAATGGAATTTTATTATGCCAAAAGATAGGTCTATCTGATAATTCATTACCATGTGGAGAAGTCTATTCAAGTACACATTTTGTAAGAGATTTTTTATAGAGTAAGTGTTGTGACATGAAATTTCACCCTTGTAGGGGAGTTCTTCAAGCTCCTCCACTTCCAGTCATAATATGGGAACAACCCCATGCTATGGGTATCCTATAATAGGGTTGAACCTCCAAAGAATTTTAGCTTCCTCTTGATGAATCACTTAAGATATATACGAGAAAGGGGAAGAGAGAGAAGGAGCATGCCATCAGAAAATCATTAATGAAATGTCACTAGTCTTTAATAAATGCTCAACCACGCTTTGATCCAATCAAGACTAATCCATCATAGACAAATTAATTTTCATGTGTCCCAATAGCCCTAAATCTTCTCATTGGATAAGAAAACATAATAAAAGACCAAAGTTTTCCAAAGATTAAGAGTCACAATTTTTCTATGAATAAAATCTTTCAAACCCTAAAAATCTATTAAATGCTCCAACTACTTTATCCAACCACTAGATTTCCATCTTGGGAATCAACACCATCTTCCACTTGACTTGTTTATGAGAAAAAAATCCTTGTATCTGTAATTCTGATGGATCCATCACCATGTCTACTTTGGATGGCCATAGGTACCTATCTTTTAGAGCTATGATTGTGTCAAAGGATGAGACACTCCACCATATCTCATTTATGTCTGCATCTGCGCCAACCTGGATATGGATTTTTACTATAGATTGAAAACTAATCCAATATATTGATTTTCATATAGTCATTATATTGATGAAGATCCATAGATCATATGACCTCATTCCTAAACTACATTAGGTTTAAACAAACCTATCATGCCTCTAAACTTTAATGGTGATAAAGCTTTAGCATGAGCAATATTGACAATATGGTTATATTTGCTTAATGTTATTTGATTGAGATCTAATGGCAACATAGCCCTTTGAATCATTTCTCTTGGTTCAACCTAAACCATATTTGACCTTCATTTTAATTCTTTAAGCTTTAACTTTTAATATTGGTCTTTGATCTTGATCTAGGTCTTTAAGATTAAGACACTTGGTAATTGCACATTATTCTTAGGATCCTACTATCAATTCCATCTACTTCACATACACTATGTGGTGGCCTTGTATGAAATATATCTCTTTGACTTCTTGATGTCATTTGCACTGTCGATCTCCTTGAGAGTCTAAACACATGTCATCAATCCTCCTCTACTTGATCAAACATGCATCATCAATCTGGTAAGTCATCATGATTGTGACACTTATCATCCATGTGTTCAATCTTAGGACATACTAACCTTTTGACTATGAGTTCACCATTGATCTTTGATACATGATCTAATGTGCTCCATTTTATCTTTTAGACCCACTAACATCATTGATTTCTCATTCACTATTGGATCTTGACTCAAGTTTTTATGATTTGGACACTTGTCAGCCCCACATTTATCTTCAAGATCCTTTAGGGTTTTTTGAATTTGAATGGCTATTCACTGTGACTTTTATTTGACATCCCCATGCATGTCTCATTTTACTATTTAAACTTTGAGGTCTTGTATCTTTAGATAGAAAACTCATCATGATACCAATTTTGTAGAGAATGTTTAAGGCATGAAAAACATCATGTCCATGTGATATTTTGGCTTGAGAGGATTTCCAAGTCATTATATTAAATGGAAAACCAACTTGATATATTATTTTATGCATGATGTTTCATGATGGTCTAGTTCTCTAGGCTTACTCAAATCCTTTCTTGATCATACATTTCAATCAAGACTCTACTTAGTTGATCTATTTAAGAAAAATCTTGGCATGTGGGTCAAAATGGCCAATAATAAGATAATATTTGCATATTTACATATAATTGTATTTGAAGTATATAAACTTATTTTTTAATATCCCTAATAATTTTCATCATATACATAATATAATCCATGGGATGGTGGTGTTTATTAAGGTGTGGATCCTAAAAGCATCACCAAGGAGCGCATTTTAATAGTTAAAGGTTTACACAGTCACCAGCATCAGTCAGGAGTGACCGACGTCGGTCAAGTGCAGTTCAGGAGACGCCAGCATCGATATGGATCGACCAACGTTGGTCACAGGCAAGCAGGAAAGAACTGATGTTGGTTACCTATGCATCTAGAGAGCTATTTTTGTGGACAGAATCGAGTGTTTGCATGATGAGATTAAGTCATAGTCTTAAGTCTGCATCTCTATTATTAGTAAGACTATTTTTAGAGCCCTTGTTCAAGAGGCTTAACTATTGGTTGTAAGTGCATGCTCAAGTTTCCTAATTCTATATTAGGATTAGATCTTCTTAGCTTATTGGTATGAATGAATGTTGAAGAACAGTATAGAATTGTATAGATCAATCATTCCAAGTTCTTGGAGTTGATTGTACTTGAGAGAGAGAGCTCTTGAGGGAAAGAGATCTAGAGAGAAATCTATACATCTGAGAGAGGTGTGGAAGAAAGAAGTTTCTTCAATTGTATTCCTTTTGTAAAGAGTTTAATACAAGTTTTTAGGATGGTTTCTTGTATCTCTTGTTCTTGCTATTTATCATTCTAGTTACTTATCTATCTGATTTAATTCTGTGGTTTATTGCTTTCATAAGTGTAATCAAATTATTGTTTGATCCCAAACAAGTGGTATCAGAGCCTTGGTTGCAAGTTTTAGATCTTGATACTAACAAGTGGTATTAGAGCTCAGGTTCACTAACAGGTGGTTTAGATCTGTGTAGTGTGTATTGATTACAGGTTACTCATAGGGGTTTCTACAGGGATTTTTGTTTGAGTGGGAGAAGCAATGGCAGAAAAAAGTAAAATGAGAATGGAGAAGTTTAATGGAAAAAATTATCAACATTGGAGAATGCAGATAGAGGACTATCTGTATCAGAAAGATCTATACTTACCATTAGGTGGGATTGCAAAGAAATCCACAAACATGGATGATGAAGAATGGGAGGTTCTTGATAGAAAGGCTCTGGGGTCTATAAGACTGAGTCTAGCATCTACTATAATATCTAATTTATCATAGGCAAAGTCTACAATAGAGTTAATGACTACTTTAGCAACTTTGTATGAAAAACCCTCAGCTTCTAATAAGGTATATCTTATGAAGCAGTTATTTAATTTGCGTATGCAGGAAGGTAAATCTGTATCTAATCATCTAAATGATTTCCATGGAATTGTAAGTTAATTAAGTTCAGTCAATATAGTGTTTGATGATGAAATTAAAGCTCTTTTAATATTATGTTCTTTGCCTGAAAGCTAGCATAGCTTAGTAATGGCAGTTAGTAATATTGCATTTGCTTCAAATATTTTAAAAGTAGAGGATGTTGTTAGTGTTATCTTGAATTTGGAAATTCGTAGGAAAAGCACAGAAGAAACATCAGGGAATGCTTTAAGTTTTGAGAGCAGGGGAAGGCAAAAAGAGAAGAGCAAGAAAGGGAGATCAAGGTCTAAGTCTAAGGTGAGAGGTAGAACCAAATCCAAAAATGGCAGGAAGCCACAATGCTGGAATTGTGGAAAGATGGGGCACATAAGCAGAGATTGTTGGTCAAAGTCTAAGGAGGACAATCAGCATGAAAGAAAGGAAGAAGCAAAGGTTGCAGGTATTACACAAGATGCTTTAATATTCTCTTTGCATAATAATATAGAATCTTAGGTTTTAGATTCTGGTGCATCTTTTCATGCTACCCCTAATAGAGAATATTTTAGTGACTATATATATAGAGATTTTGGAATAGTGTATTTAGGGGATGATGAGCCTTGTAAAATTATTGGCAAAGGTAAAGTGCAGCTAAAAATGTAGAATGGCAACACATGGGTGTTGAGAGATGTTATGCATGTTCCCAGCTTGAAGAGGAATTTGATTTTTGCAGGAAAGTTAGGGGATGAGGGTTGTACAGTAACTCTCATAGCTAAATCTTGGAAGGTGACCAAGGGTGCACTTGTTATGGCCAGAGGTAAGAGAGTAGGTACTCTCTATTTATGTAATTGTGTTACTAAAAATTCTCCTTCTGTACTATCTACTTCAGATGTGGATGCAAAATTGTGGCACTCAAGGCTTGGCCACATGAGTGAGAAGGGAATGTCAATTCTTAAGTCTAAAGGTAAGCTCTCAGATTTGAAAAGCATAGATCTAGATTTTTGTGAGCAATGTGTTTTTTGGAAACAGAAGAGAGTGAGTTTTCTCAAGACTGGGTCAACAAAGAAGAAGCATAAGTTACAGCTTGTTCACACAGACGTGTGGGGACCGGCTCAGGTTGCTTCTATTGGAGGATCACAGTATTATGTTTCGTTCATAGATGATGCTACAAGAAAGGTATGGATCTATTGTATTAAGAAGAAATTTTATGTATTTGAGACTTTTAAGATTTGGAAAGCTATGGTTGAGAATGAAATAGGCAGAATATTGAAGTGCCTGAGATCTAACAATGGTGGTGAGTTTTGCAGCTATAAGTTCAACTGGTATTGTTATATACATGGAATTTGTAGGCAAAAGATGGTTCCAACGACACCTCAGTAGAATGGAATTGCTAAAAGGATGAATAGAACAATCATGGAGCATGCAAGATGTATGAGATTGCATGCTGGTTTGCCCTTAGAGTTTTGGGTAGAAGTTGTTAACACTGCAGTGTACCTGATTAACAGAGGACCCTCTATAACTCTAGATGGTGGAATTCCAGAAGAGGCATGGATAGGTAAAAAGGTAGATCTCTCATTCCTCAAAGTTTTTGGTTGTGAAGCCTTTATGCACGTTGATAAGTAAAATAGAAAAAAGCTAGATGTTAAGTCTATGAGGTGCACATTTATTGGCTATGGCTCAGATGATTTCTGTTTCAGATTTTGGAATCTAGGAACTAACAAGATAATTAGGAGCCGTGATGTTGTTTTCAATGAAAGAGTGATGTATAGTGATCAGCTGAAGAAGCTGAATCAATTTGGATAGAGAAATGGAAAATTGGATGAGGTGATGGTCCAAAATGAGCTCGTGGGAAGAAGAAATAATCACTTGCAGGAAAACACAGAGACCAATGTTGGCAAGGAAGGAATCGGCGTCGACAAGATACAAACTGATGTCGGTCATATAGAGACCAACGTCGGTAGGATAGGAACTGACATCAGTCAGGCAGAACTGACGTCAGCCAGTTACAGGCCTGAAAGTGACTGAGGTCGGTCACTGTCAGAGAATTTAGGTGGACAGTGTGTTATGGATGAGTCTCAGACACCCATCAGGAGGTCAGAAAGGGTAAGTAAACTTCCAATTTGATATTCCCCTTCATTATTCTATTTATTGCTAACTGATGGTGGACAACCAGAGAGTTTTGAAGAAGCAATACAGGTGGAGTCCAAGAGTCAGTGGGAGCATGGCATGGTTGAGGAAATGGAGTCCTTAAAAGAGAACCAAACATGGGAGTTGGTTAAGAGGACACTGCAGAATAGATGGACCTACAGGTTGAAGGAAGGTGAGAATGGACAGATGAGATATAAGACCAGGTTGGTAGTGAAAGGATTTGCACAAAAGCCAGGTATTGATTTTGGTGAGATTTTTTTCTCCTATTGTTAAAATGACTTCTATACGGACTGTACTGTCTTTAGTTGCTATTGAGGATTTGCATCTTGAGCAGCTTGATGTTAAGACAGCATTTCTTCATGGAGATTTGGATGAGGAAATATACATGGAACAACTGGAAGGATTTGAGGTCAAAGGTAAGGAGAAGTTAGTGTGCAAATTGAAGAAAAGCTTGTATGGCCTCAAGCAAGCTCCTAGACAGTGGTATTTGAGATTTGATAGGTTTATGACTGAGCATGGCTATAGTAGGTGTCAATCTAACCATTGTGTGTATTTTAAGAGATTGGATAATGGTAGATATATTATTCTATTGTTGTATGTAGATGATATGCTGGTTACAGGATCACACATGTAGGATATCTCTAAGCTTAAGGTGAAATTAGCTCACACGTTTGCTATGAAGGATTTGGGAGCAGCAAAGAAAATCTTTGGCATGAGCATTAAGAGAGACAGGAAAAATCACAAGTTGGTTTTGTCTCAAGAGGATTATGTGAACAAGGTGTTGAAATGGTTCAATATGCAGGATGCAAAATCGGTAAGCACACCTTTGGCTAGACATTTTAAGTTGAGTAAAGAACAATGTCCTAATTCATATGATGAGGTAGAGTACATGAAGAAATTTCCATATTCTTTTATAGCAGGGAGTTTAATGTATGTAATGGTTTGTACTAGATCAGATATTGCCCAATCAATGGGAGTTGTAAGTATATGGCCAATCCAGGAAAGGAACATTGGAAAGCAGTTCAGTGGATCCTTAGATATCTAAGAGGAACCAGTAGTAGGCATTTGTGCTATGGAGGTTCAGATACTTCTCTACATGGTTATGTAGATTCAAATATGGCATGTGATTTGGATGGCAGGAGGAGCACCACATGATATGTTTTCACTGTTGGTGGAACGGCGGTTAGCTAGATGTCAAAGTTGCAGAAGGTTGTTGCCTTGTCAACTACAGAAGCAGAGTATATTACAGCCACAGAGGCTAGCAAAGAGATGATATGGATGACACGGTTCATGGAAGAGCTTGGAAAGGAGCAAGAGAGTTGCAGATTATACAATGATAGTCAGAGTGTAATTCATTTGGCTAAGAATTCAGCCTTTCATTCAAGAACAAAGCATATACAACTTAGGTACCACTTCATAAGACAGGTATTAGAGGATGGTGAGTTGAAGCTGGAGAAGATCCATACAGATAAGAATCTTGTTGATATGTTAACCAAGCTGGTTACAAAGGAGAAGTTGAATCTTCATTCAACTTCTGTTGGTCTTCATGATTGAGTTGAAGATGGAAGAGCTAGAAGATGTTGTTGTACAGGTACTGGTGCAGTTGTTTATCTCCAAGTGGGAGATTTTTAAGGTGTGGAGCCTAAAAGTTTCACCAAGGAGCACATTTTAATAGTTCCAGGTTTACACAGTCACCGGTGTCGATCAGGAGCGATCGACATTAGTCAGGTGCAGTTTAGAAGATGCCAGCGTCGATAGGGATCAGCCGATGTCAGTCACAGGCAAGCAGGCAGAAATTGATGTCGGTTACCTGTGCGTCCAAAGAGCTATTTCCGTGGACAGAACCAAGTGTTTGAATGATGAGATTAAGTCATAGTCTTAAGTCCACGTCTCTATTATTAGTAAGACTATTTTTAGAGCCCTTGTTCAAGAGGCTTAACTGTTGGTTGTAAATGCATGCTCAAGTTTCCTAATTCTATATTAGGATTAGATCTTCTTAGCTTATTGGTATGAATGAATGTTAAAGAACAGTACAGAATTGTATAGGTGAATCATTCTAGGTTGGATTTAATTGTACTTGAGAGAGAGAGCTCTTGAGGGAAAGAGATCTAGAGAGAGATCTGTACATCTGAGAGAGGTGTGGAAGAAAGAAGTTTCTTCAATTGTATTCCTTTTGTAAAGAGTTTAATACAAGTTTTCAGGGTGGTTTATTGTATCTCTTGTTCTTGTTATTTATCATTCTAGTTACTTATCTATCTGATTTAATTCCGTGGTTTATTGCTTTCATAAGTGTAATCAAATTATTGGTTGATCCCCAACAGTGTTTGATATAGGTTCTATCATTGATTTAATCCACCCTTGATTTTGGAAGTAGGTATATGAGTATCATCATTGTCATGGACAATAAGTGTAAGTTTGGAATCCTTAAATTTTGGATGTTTTAGTAAGAGTTATTGTTCTTGATGTGCATCTATGTGAACCTCAATATGTGGTACCTTATTTACATCTTGATATGGAGGATCCATTATACTTGACTCACGTATGTCATAAGTAAGTATATGCTCAAGAGGAATGCACTATTTAGGTGGTATCACTATATGAATACCTTCAGTTTTGGATTGTATTTTAAAAAAATTGAATGGTTTATCATTCACAAGCATTGTTAATAAAGTCCCATCATGTATAAATTGTATATATTTATGAAGTGTAGATGGGATAGCTTCCATTGAATGTGTCCAAGGTTTACCCAAGAATATATTATAATGGAATGATTTAGACATTACTTGAAAAGTAGTCAAAATAGTCTTAGGTCCCAATGTCACATCTAATGTAATTTGACCAAATAGAGGGCCATGTAAATTAATAAACCCTTCATATGCATAGTTGAATTTTTAAGGAGATGGGTGTTAATTCCCATGTTATTTATAAAATTTATACTACAAATGTTTAGGCCTAATACATTATCAATAAGTGCCCTTTTGATGCCTTTATTTTGTATCATCACTTATATGAACAAAGGTAACTCTTTATCAATAATATCCTTGGATAGTAAGTCATTTGGATCAAAGGTAATAATTTTGGCGTTATTTTTGAGATATTTCATGATATCTACAAAATAAGTAGGCTCTATATCATTTGGAACTTGAGTTTCACATAATGTCTCATATAGGATGTCCTTATAAACATTTGATTGTTTTAGGAGCTCAAGTATTGAAATTTTAGCATGTGTATTGCTCAATTGGTCAACAAGGTCATAATCCTTATATTTTATCATAATTTTATGATTAAGGGGCACCTTTTATGTATTAACAAGTGATTCTATAGGTTGAACAAGCTTACTTATTCAAGTAATAATAACATGGACAATAAGATTCAATATAATACATGGGTTAATAATGGTTAGGGGATGGTAATTATCACTCGAATAAGGTTTAGATATAAAAAATGATTGAGTATGCATATTGACATCTAGATGTTGGCACTATAACATTATAAGAGGACTTATGAAGAGATATCAAAAGTTATCTATGTTTTAAATCACTCATTATGTGTATGGATTTTCTTAAATATTTTGATAAGATAACTAATGTATAAAATTATAAGGCATTATACCATGAAATAATTTATAGAATTGTCCTTGACAAAAATGATGGCAATATTTATCAATCAGGGATCAGTAATAGGAAAAGAAATTAGAAAACCCTAGTTATCCTAGGGTTTGATGTTCAAAGATCATGTTCACCAAATGTTTAACCCTAATTTGGATAAGAGGTTTATATTACTTGGGTATAAAAGGGTTAAGGATATATAAATGATAAGGCACAAGTATGAATATCATATCTACAATAAGATAATTAATGTGCTAAAATCAAATGTACCATATACTAAATTTATAAAATTAAGGTAGGCTATTAATATAAAGTACAACTATGTTAGATATATAAATGACATAAAATAAATTACTTAGATATTTTTTATGCCAATATAGTGTTGGATCTGGTATAGGTGGGAAATAGGTAGGAAGACACTTCTAGATCAATCATCAAATTATGGGTATGATGCCTATATCTCTCTAGACAATTGCATCAGCCTAGGATAGTTGTATCAACACTAATGACTGAGTTAAATGTTGGTTGTTCTTAATATGTGCTCAAATAGGATGCAACCACCTATATGTTTCTAGATATAACTTTTCCTTAATTGAGGTGTATTCATATTTGTGTCATGAACTATCACTGCTACTAAAATGGTAAAACCCTAGCTTTGCATCTTCAGTCTGACCTTGGGGGGAAATGAGTTAGTGGGAATATGGTGTTGAGATAATACACAATTACCCCACTATCAAAATGCATTGCCTATATATCCAATACTCTATAAGAGGGCCTTAGATTAATGTAGGTATCCCCTATGTGTTGGCTTATGTGTGAATCATACAATGTGTAAAGTATCATAGTGACCTAGCTTGTAACCTAGAAAATGTGACCTTATGACTACTCATTTAGTACTTTAGACCTGTAGATGTGTTGTACATATGACTATTTTGGAAATATGAAGGCTTTGATAGAGTGATGAAAAGAGTGATTTCTGATAAGTCCTTAGAATCTTTGGTCTTTTTTAGGTGAGGAATAATTAAGGGTTGATATTGTATTTATACCAATCTTATCAAGAGATAACTTGAATAAAATAACTTAGACTAACCATTGTGATATGTTTTATTTCCAAATTGGATGACTTTAGGTAACTATACACTTACATTAGGATAGGATAGTAATTTTGATGCTACTATTTGACCCAGACATTACTATCCAGTGAGAAGGAGAATAAGCATACACTCAAAACTTACAAAGGTATAAGATAAGGAAATTTTAAGCATTTTAGGCAAGATGGAATGTTTTTGTCATGAATATAAGTCATGTTATACTAAGACATAGGCTAAGGGGTATAAGATAGAGTAGACCTAAGGCTTATAGAAGCAAGGTATGTGTATAACTAAAAGGAATAGCTAGGGTCATGAGTTTTCCAATTGTAAAGGATTGAGGTATTATATAATCAAAAAATATCATCAAATAACATATTCACACCTACAAGTCTTGGCACATATAATTTAATTTCATCATTAGTGGATACAAATTCACACTCAAATAAAGGTAAGGAAAAATTATTACATGAACATGTAAGTGATTTTTATTCAATCCATACCTCTTGGATACAAGTATTAAGTCAACCTTTTTATGGAAAAATATATATATACATCATGTTAATAATGTGGAGTCTTCACATAATTATCCACATCAAATTTTATAGATAGAAGTAAGATAAGATGCACCAAATAATCCTCTACATGTGACTTGAGCATAAGATGATATCTTTGCCTTATAACGGACATAGATCAAACACTAGACTCATTCCTAAATAGGTGTCCTTGTATTATAACTATCATTAGAATACTAACCATAATACAAATCATTTTGAGGTATTATAGAACTAGATTAATAAATATAAAGATAAGTGATGTATAATGATCATAACTAAATAATGGAAAATACCTCCAATTTTTGATATTTCAAAAGGACAAATTGAAATGAAGCACACTTATAAATGCCTACACCTTGCATATCTAACTATTACTGTAAATATTGATGGGGTTTGTTATACACATCTAAAGGTTGAAACACATAATTAGGATATAATTCATAGCATCACATTCTTATAGCATTTAAGACATAATATCGATGAGTTACATTACTCTCTAGTCCTACCAGACTCTCTAGACCACATCATATTACCCATAGCTTATGGACCCAAGGTTGTTTATACTATCAACTAGGTTCTAAAACTAGAACCAAACTTCACCTATCATTTTGGTCAATTTGAGTTGTTTGAGATGAATGAAATGATGAATACTAAAAATATGTAACTCACATTACAATTCTAAGATAAATAAATTTGCATTACACATAATGGATATGATGATAGCCCTGTAGAAATAACTTTTGGCACCAACTTACTAGAATACATTAGAACATTGGCAATGGAAAAATATAAACAATGGTGGTAAGAAAAAGGGCCATGAGGACCACTAGATAGTCCTTTATCTTAAAAATTGTATAAATTGGCTCCTTTAATTCTTTTTAAACTTCAAAATCCCAAAAAATTATGAACAAATCAATTATTCTTAAAAAACAAATATATATATATATATATATATTCCAAAAAAAATCAAAACATTCAAAAAAATCAAAAATACAAAAATATTCAACATTCCTAAATTTTATTATCTCCTTATAATTTATGTTTTTTGTTTTATGTTAGTATATAATATATCATCTCATCTTATCTACACATATGTTTCATGTATCTTTGAGTGTGATACAGGCATACCCAAACACATGATCTGTGCACTTCAAATTATTGTACATTTACTTTACTCATGTCATATAGTATGTTGGGGGCATATATTTTCTTTAATCATGATTGATAAAGGTTACATATCATTTATGATCATTTCTACATTATCATGTTTGATCTTATATGCTAACGCTTACACATGTTTATTTACATCCTTATATCTTTCATAATGTACTTGATATGTTATATTGCATAATATTTTTTTAACATGTATATGCAAGGAATAATATAATATGTTTATTTTGGTTTCTTATACTTAACTTATTCACATTGTCACTTCCTTAAGTGTATTACATTACTTGTTATTATCTTGATTGTGGGATATTTGAATATGTTCCTTGTTTTTTGGCCCTTGTCCCATTGCATATTGTTTGAACATTTGATTATTTCATTCCATGTTGATTGGACATTTAAATATGTCATCCCTTTTTATTGTGTGGCATTTGAACATTCCCCTTATATGAGGTCTTCTTGTACCATTCCTTTTCATTACACTAAGTGCTCTTGTGTGTGTTTAGATTTTTTTGAGCTTGTATTGTTACTCTGTAGACATTGCCATGATCTATATCATACATATAAGGACTTGATGTGATCAAATATTATGATATTAATTGATAAATCTACATAAACATGTTATCCTTATATGTTACTTGATTCATACATAAATTATATATCTACCTTCTCCTTTTGAGGTGAGGTACCTACTAGTTTCTATCTCCCTCACCTCAAAAAGGGGGGCATATTAGTGTGGGCATGTCATAGAAGCATGACCTCCACATTTTCATAATTTATAGATTTTAATGGGGGTATTTAATAAAAACATGACCTCCACACTTATACATATACTCAATATCTCAAGAATTCATTGTGGGCATACCAAAAAGACATGATCTCCACACTTGCATAATCTTCAGTTTAGTTCCATGATTCAAATATACACTTAGGTCAAAATATTATACATTGCACATGGTTTTCATATATTTTAAATGTATTTTTTTATATTTATGACATATATAATCCAAATCAAACATATTTTAGGTGCATATGCCATGATACTTCACCAAAATTTTCAAAATTTACCAATTTACTACACACTAGGATGCATCAATTACACCAATATGTATTATTATCGAGTCTTTTCTACCATAATAATTGGTTCATTTTATAGGTTAAAGTGATTAAATCATATATGTATATGTTAGAGTGATTAAATAATCAAATATCACCATATTTATAGGATGAAGTGATTAAATAACTCACCCTCACCAAATTATATATATTCACACTTGAGTTGTGTGATTGAGATATAATGATCTCAATAGTTGTGTCACAACTCATCCTTGCAATAGATTAGGGGGTTAATAGATTTCAATTTCCTTCTTCAAATCTCTAGAGTTTAGGTTTGAACCTTTTCCACCTCTAATGCTTCTTAAGGAAGTATCTTTACCAAGTCAAAGCATCAAGAGGCGACATGGTTGCATCAACACATAAGTGTACTCTTTCCTTGATCTCTTTCTTTTCAAGCATTTCAATTATTTAAAATTTTAGATTATATGCACTAATTTATATTGTAACATGGTCTTGGTTACATGTCATACATGTGAAAATCACTCAAAGTGGGCTCAATCAAATGTAAGGTGTGTTATACACATCTAGGTACACATTTATTTCCTTTAACCTAGTAATTTTATCCTTATGCATTACTAGATTAAAGTGGGGGGTTTTGTACATTTTACAAATATTAATCAGGTCTCTACCCTTCAGTTCTAGACTTCCCTTCTACTTCAAGGCTTACATTCACTATCTCACTATTCCTAAATTATTATCTCTTAGTTTGATCCATATCATTCTAATGAAATAAGTGTCTTTTACTGTACATAAATATTAAAACATGATAAACATATTTCTTTGTAAATTTTAGATCCATACCTTTTTTATAGGCTTATGGAAATTACCATCGATGGTAGTGTCTAGATCCTTATCTAGTGTTCAATTTCTAAAATTTATCTAATCTTAAAATTATTTAAAACCTATGGGTTAGCCTATTTGTCTTATTAAACCTTACCATGAGATATTTTCAAATGGTGTGGTATAAATACAAGCCTAAGCCTTATCATTCCATATCTAAAAAATTATAAGAAAACACCTACTAAATTTAAATTAATCAACTATGCAAACACTCCATTATTCCCTATTCATATTTATTTTCATATCAAGCATAGGAGCAGTCACATTAAAATTCTAAGCATTCAAAGAGCATCCCATGAGAGAAATTTTTCAAATTATAAGTTAGATCACTACATGCATCTTCATATAGTATATTTCACCCTTGTGCACACACTTTACCACACATAGGGGATAAAAACATAAGTCTAAGGCCCTCCTTATAGTAATGTATATGTAGGTAGCACCCATTGATAGAAGGGTCTTTAGGACAACCCAACACTATGATTCCACTAACTCATTTTTGAGAAAACTTATCCCAAGGGTGAAGAGCTAGGGTTTGATCAATCAACGAAAAATGACAACCTATATCCCAAGTCTAAATAAACAAACAAAAAAAGTGATAGAAAAATCAGAACAATGAAGTTGGTCACATCTAGATCCAGTCATTATTTCATACTAGACACCTACATCATAGTCAAAAACTAACATTGATGCTAGTGTCCAAATCTATTAGTAGTGTCTACAGCCACAGAAGTGTAATTTTTAGAATTTGATGACTGAACTAGTATATTTTACATATGTTTTTAGTTCATATTTTTGTACACACAGTAAACTAAGAGTAATTATTTCTTATTCATTATAATATATTTAAATAGTTATATTTTACTATTTTCAGTAAACTCAATTATATAAAGCTAGAATATTATTTATTTGAGTTTTCTAGTAATTGGCCTAATGTATATTACTTTATCACCCTTGTGCTTGAACTATTTATATGTTCTTAACCCTATCTAACGCACATACAAAATTTAAGGATAAACATTTCCTACCATGTGCCTATTGTGACATATTATCATTTGGACTCACAAATTATATATTTCACATTAGTAATATGATATGCCAATGTGTACATATATTATACACTATTTATATCAGGGCATGACCTTGTCATGCTTCATTTCTTATTTTTTATCCACACTAGGGAATATTATTGTTTGTGACTCATCAATTATACCTTTCCTAGATAAGGGAAACATATTAGTACACATGTATCAATTATCAATCACCTATGTAAAGGCATACTATTGTTTTGCTTCATTTTCTTATATATTGATCATTATGGGCATGATACACCCCTGTCTTTATAGAATATACATTGATTATATTAGAATGGGCCCTTAAATTTTATCCTTACTTAAATCTTATTAATAGTGGGGCATACTATTGTTTATTCCTACATAGATAGTATGTTGCTTATATTAGGCCATGTCCTTGTCATGCTTAATTATCAAAATTTTCTAGACACCATGGCATACTATTACTTGTACTCACATTTATTATCCTTTCCCTCTCAAAGGAAATCCACTACTATTTTGTTTATATTTATTACACTTAGATATATATAGGTCATGTTTTCCTCATATACTTGTAGACACACAAATTTGGTCACAAGTACTTAACAATGTTAATTCTTCACACATTCTAAACCATATGGCTTGCCCCCAATTACAAGTCTATTATTTAACATTCCTCTAAGCCATTTATCTATGTTTAGGCTCAATTCTTTATTTTTAAATACTAATATACATATATTTCAATTTCAAATGCTTAAGCTATCTAAAATTACCTTAAGACTATCTCTAATAGAGGAAATTTATCTATGATGCCTCCATAAAAATTTACACTAGGTAGACAAGGGTGTTGTACATTTCTATCCACTTATAGTGGTTATGTCCCACATCAAATAATAGCTAGTTTCTTAAATGCAATACATTTTTTGGGTCTTATAATATGTTTCACATGGTTGGCTAAATTAAATTGTTAAAATATTCACCTTTAAATACATTCTAAGAGATATTCATTAAACCCACTTTCGATTCACTTAGTTCAAGATTTTACACTTTTGCACATCAATAAAATCTACCCTATTCTCCCCAAATTTAGAATCACTCTCAAGGAATAGTCATGAGCCAAGTAAATAAACTTCTACATCAATTCAAGAGCTATCATTTTAAATCATCTATCCAATTTCTATATACATACACATAGTCAAAGGAGCACAAATTCACATTCACTCTAGGTAGTATAACTATGTGGGCTTGATTTCCCTCCTTCGGGTATTAGATACATAGGTAGTTGTTAATCATCAGGGGGTGATTGAGGTCAACTCAATGCATTCCATTCCCCTATTTTCTTATAGGAGTTCAAGCTATCAAAATTATTTAAGGATTTTAAATATAAGAGAATAAAAATAGATATTTATGCATGACCAAACCCTAGTTTTGATATCTCATACTACTTAGCATTAAGAGGCATATAATTCATAGTGATCAATTTTTACACATAGTCAACCAAGACAAGTCCATAGTCAACAGACTTGAGTGCAATATGATGTTATTGACACACTTATAGTTGTCATGTCCAAAGATATATTTTCTTTTGTATTTGATTTATCATGTCAAAATTTATTCTTTCTTTATATTTCCTATCAATAGCTTGTCATAATTAACTAGGACAAGTCTATAGTCAATGGACTAGAACACACTACATCACCATCCACTCATAATAGAAATGCTTAGATTTTGTTTCTATTCTTGATTTTGATATTGAACCTGTACATTCATCTATCCCTCTTATTTTCATTATCTTATAGTCAAATATTCAATAGACATCCATGTACAAGCTAAGTATATTTTGGCTTCATATTTTTCCAAAATAGTAGTTTTTCATATTTAACAATTTATCAAAATCAAAATAGTTAATTATTGTATATATTTAGCATTGTGATATTTTATAGTTTTAAACTATTATTACACTTTAAAAAATTATTTATTTTAACAAAAATGGGGTAAAATAATAGTTATATTGGTAATAACCTATCCATACAAGGGTAACAACATTATTTTTTTTATTTCCTCCACTCCAACATTTATGGGTCTAGTGATTTACTACATATATGATTTCATGATAATATATTACTTCCATGACTTAGACCTCTGTAAATCAAAAAAAATAGTACGTATATGTGCTTCAACTCTAAAAACTACATTTCTATGATTATACGATAAATGTCCATATTTTATGATTATGTAAATATGTGTAATAAACAATATTTAATGCAAACATATTTCTATGAATATACAAAAATATGTTATAAATGTGCTTTAATGATGATGTCATCTTATGATTATACATTAACACTTTTATGGTTATATATGTTACACATGATATGATTAAACCCTTTATTTTGAGATGAATGATATGTGGGTAAATCCCACATCTCAAAAGGGGGGAATATGATCTATTTATTCTATCTTCAACTACATGATAATATCCACTAGGAAAGATATAGACAATTATCTTTGCATATTTAGAGGTGGCCAATAAGCATACCATAGATATTTTCCCTATAAGCAATCAATAAGCATACTATACTTGTTCATATGTAGAGATGTTCATTATGGACAAATCAAATTCTCCAAAGATGGTGACATAACCCAAATAATATAAAGTGTATTTTCTCATAATTTTTACTTCTACTCAATAATTTCATTAGTTTCTTGATTATCAATTTAAATATAAATTTATCTACTTGAAAATGTTTTCACGTGTTTGCAGGTGCTCTAGGGCTTTATATACTAGCATAGATGCTTACTCTAGGATTCCATATTCTAGCATGGAAATTCAGAGTGGGAATTAGGATGCTCATGTAAATTGTAAGAATACATGGTTTATTTTATTCTATAGGTCATAGGAGTAGGACTTTGTGACAAGGTAACCTCTCTTCTCTTTTTGACTTTTAGATCATTTTTTCCTATATTGACTTTGAGAACACTAATAGGTTCTGGTTATAACATCTTATTCGAGTATTCTAGCTATACTTGTCTATTTTAATTTTATGTGTATGCATACACACACATCAAATTCAAACATTATTTAGACACCTAAAATGGTTTTATAACATTATTTAGTGTTGACTTATATTGATTTATCATGTTTTTTATGTTGTATATCTTGGTTTAAATTGAGAATTATGGGGCCTCTTATTGACTTCCATTGGGTGATATCCCTTTTTATTATGCATCATATAGCTTACATCATATTAGTTTTTAAAATATCTTTTTATTTTAATTCCTCTATCTTACACTATATTATTTTTAAAGTCTCATTTTATGTTCATCTTATCATATGATTTATCCCCCTCTATGTCAAGTGTTTGCATTCCCCCTTCCTATATTTTTAGGTATTTAAATTATGGATGTCAGCTTAAGTGTGCATCATGTCTAAATTAATTTAAAATATATATTATAAATAAATATGTATAGTAGATCACCCCTCGATTTGTAGTGTAACATTTAACTAGATGCATTTGTATGGGAGCAACCCAGGTTCAATTCCTACCAAAAATTATGCAACCTACATTAGGGGACACATGATTGGCATATTGGTAGATAAAAAGTTCAAGAACGAGACACCCTAATCATGTTATAGATGCTCTTGGGCCCACTCAATCCCTCATTAGTCATGTTGGTGTAAATTTCCAATTACATCTTAAGTTTATCTAGTGAATAAGTAATTATTGTAGGATTTCTTATTTATAAAATAATTATATTTAGATATAGCAACTTGCACTAAATTCCAAGTTGCACATTCATATGTAAACTTGCACTAAAGGTCAAGTTTCACACCAAAATGGACTTTATGCAAACACTTGTATTTATTAGACTTTCTAGGGTCTATAAAATCAAGGTTTTCCCTCACTTTTAGTAATAGAATATAGAATAAAAAATAAGACATTTTTTGTATTTTTATGTTTCTACCTTATTTTAGGGAATATAATAATAGTGGTATATTGTTATGCCCAAAATTTTTGTCTCTTAAATAAGACATTTTTTGTATTTTTATGTTTCTACCTTATTTTAGGGAATATAATAATAGTGGTATATTGTTATGCCCAAAATTTTTGTCTCTTTCTATATGTATTTTAAACATGGCGTAAGTTATGTCTAGGATATATGTGTTTGATCTTACTAGTCTAGAATTCTAATATGGTATCAGAGTGAGAGTCCTAGTTTAGCTTCACCATTTTAGGCATGTTTTTAGGGGACATGTACTTTGGGTGCATTTTTGGGTGATTATACCTATGTCATTATATTTAGAAGGGTCCACAACCCATGTGATGACTATAAACTTGCTCATGGTTACAAGTTATTCTCTTGGTGGTTTTCTATGGCAATTCTCTTAGTTGATCCCATATGTTGATTTTTTGTAGTTTGATCTATATCAACACTCACTAGTGTCCATAGCAATTTAAAAAGGTAATTTAGCCTTTCATTTCTAATAAATCATACACCTTCAACTCTAGATCTACCTAGTAAGCCTATATGTTGTTGATCAATTTCTATAAAATATGTGCACTTTTAGCCAAATATGATTGTACATATGCATCTAGAGAAATTGTTTTTAGGGGAGGCTCTCATTTCATAGAAAATATCCGCATTTTTTATAATTTTTAAGAATATTTCAGTCAATTCTAACCATTTGTGAATAAATGGATTTGAAATTTATTTTAAATTGAAGGGTTTAAAATTTTCTTGGGTTCCTTATTTTTTATTAATTTTTTTAATTAAAAACTTATAAGGGGATTTTTAATATAGTTGGGGGAGTGAGAGTATTTTTTTATTTTTTAAGTTTTAAAATTAAAAACAATATTTAAGTGGCTCCTTTATGTCTCTCGACCTACTCTCCCCAACACCACCCTACTTCCTTGAGCCACCCTACCACCAACCTTTTGTACTCCCCCACCTATGTAACTCTACCTAGCCACTGATCAAATCAGCCTCCTCTAGTCATTGTTCACCACTATACGGACTACCCACCAACCCTTAGCACAAACTATTAACACTACTCACTTGTTGTTGCTTCCCTCATTACTTGAACTTCTACCTTGGATAGTCCAAAACACCATTACTTATGGCATGCTCTTGTATTTATCCACTACCCACAACTCTACAACACTCCCAACAACACTGTTTGGAATTAGATTTGCATTTTTAATCAATATTATCCACCATGATGCTCATCTACTTGGCCCATGGATTTAGATTTGGTATTTTTTGGCATTTGAATTGGGATTTGCATTGACCTTGGTTGGCATCTATTGATTTAAATTAAAGTGTTAGAAATGTGCATTTTTTAAATCTTTTTGGCACTACCTAGCTACCCAATGCAGTGTTTGTGGATTTTCATCCTCCCGCCAACTCCCTTTGACAAAGACATTCTTGTGTTGTAAATAAAATTAAAATATATATATATATATATATATATATATATATATATATATATATATATATATATATATTTAAAATGGGATGTGTATGTAGTAGCAAATACAATTTTGTTAGGACTTTATAATGGTTAAGGAGGTCTCACGTTTGAGCCTCCCCATATATTTTTTTTCACATCATTTTTTTAAATGGGGGTGTTGTAAGGGGGAGGGGCATAATATTTGTAAGGGGAATCACTTTTTATTTAAGGGGGGATTTTTTTTTAATGTGGGACTTTTTATTTTGTGAAGGGGATAATTCTTTTCCAAATTATGATAAGATAATCATCTTATAATTCGAGCAACCATTTTTTATCTCATGAGAGAGATAATACACCATTCTTTCACTCCTTAGCATTTGTTGCTTTATTTAATACTAGAAGGTGGCTCTAATGTGGTACACCCACAAAATTATTTTTTGCCTGTCAGCCTTATGTGGTCATTTTTGTAATAAATCTTCTAGTGTCCCATTATTGTCACTATGGACTCCATTTCACATGTTTTTTAAACTACCTAATTTTTTGAAAATTTTTAGAATTTAGACTTTCTTTGTTCTCTTTTTTCATAGATTGTTCATGAAAGAGAAATTATTAACACATGAGAGTTTCCAACCCCCTTTTTCAATGGATTGTTCTTTTGTTTTGGCTTGCTTCTTGGAGACCTTTTTCTAGTGCACTTATGATCTGCATTGTGTTCCTTATATAGGACACTTTGTTGACATGTTTATAGCTTCTGTCGACAATATTATCTAGTTTTATGACTCTACCATGAATATTCTTTGGGTCTTTTATCCTCTCTCCCAACTCTATTTTGGGAGCCCTTTTTTTAAACTGCATGATTTTTACATTCTACATAATATTTTGTTTCTTCTGTAATTAAAATATAATTAATTTTCCTCACTTTGTATAGGGTACCTAACATGGCCTCATTTTTTGGACCCTATTGAATAATTTCTTATCTTTTTTCACTTGGTACTTTTTCAAAATAATTCCTTATACATTATTGAATGTATTATTCAAGTATTTGATTCATGCCACTCATGTAATAAAAATATTGATTCCTTGTACTCTTTGACACTTTGAGATCATGATCATTCCTTTGTGGTGAGTGACTTATGACATCCCTGATATATTTAAATTTATACATGTTCAAAGTAGTGGATTTTGGGCCACTCATGTAGGAAATATTTTGTGAATTTCATCACCATCTTGAGTAGTAGTTAGTTAATTTCATCTTCTACTTTTTTGTGTCCTTCTTTCTAGGCCATTAAAGGCCCTTTTCTATGTGTCTTATTGCATTTTATGGAGGATATTATTTTTCTCATGCATTTTTTTATGCCTTGACATTATTTCCAACTCCTCATGGTGAGTGACTTATGGCATCCCCAACATCTATTCAGTGTTCAAGTAGTGGATTTTTACCACTCATGTAAATTTATTTATCTACTCCACCCATTAGGCATTATGAGGGGGTATTTTTATATTGCCTTATTTGGGTTTTGTATGCAATTTTCTTGGGTATCCTTATGGTACATATCACCATCTACTTTTAGTATTTTTTTAATGGTGGAACCATCCACCTAGTGCTCATTTTTTGATAGATTTATCCCATCCATGGCACTTATATTTCAATATACTATCCTAATTTTTATATGTTGTGTTGTCTTTGTGGGTATCCTTGAGGTATATCTTAGCACATTTTTGCACTTGTATTGATATCAATGATATTCATTGTACATGGGTACCTCATTAGGCCTAGTGTTGAGACATATTTCAGAGGTTTAGCCTCAGCTTTTTAAACACTCCCTAGGTTTCACCTAAAGAGGTGTTGGTGTAAATTTCTAATTACATCTCAAGTTCACTTAGTGAGTAAGTAATTAACTTATAATTTATTATTTTCATATTTAGAAAATAATTCTATTTGGATATGGAAATTTTCACAAAAGTCCAAGGCACACACGCACATGGAAACTTACACTAAATTTTTAGTTACACATAAAAATATAATTAATACAACCACTTACATTTATGCAACCACTTACATTTATTATAAATTTCAAGGTCTATAAAAGCAACACTCTCTCTCTCACTTTTAGTAATGGAATGTAGAAGAAAAAGTGAAAGGCTCGATGTATAGTTATATTTCTACCTTAGTGCAAGTAATAGAATAATAGTGGTATATTTTTATACCTAAACTTCTACATCTCTTTTTATTTATCTTTTACATTTGACATGATTATGTTTATGATATATGTGTTTGATACTCATTTGTATAGAATTATAATAAATCCATAAATAAAAATGTATAGTAGATCATTTAAGAAAAGGAGAGTAAAAAGAGAGCATCTAAAGAGAATCTATTATCTTCATGTATTTATAAAGGTTGGGATATTACACTAGGCTAATTGTTAGATTATATTTTATGTGTGCTTTATTTTTAAGACTTGTTCCCTAGAGGGGATCTAACTAAGATAGGTATCCTAATCCAAACCATGCTTTTTACTATTTTTCAAGGTGTAGTTGGGGAAAATTTAACCCTTTTTATAATTAAGGGTTAGGGGAATAGCCTAATAAACTATGAAATAATTTATTCTAAAGTAGGCAAATTAAATAATTCAGATTTATAATGTTTTGATAAATATACCAAATTTAAAAATATCTTCAATATTGAAATTAAAGTGCTAAATAATATTATAAAACTATAAATACAAAGGAGAAATAATATGTAGATTATGAAATGATGTGTATATAGATTTTATAGGTATAGGTGTGGAATAAGATAATCTAAATATTTTCCTTGATTTGTTAATTTTTGGAAATTAGCTTTCTATCAACTTAGACACTAACGTCGGATAGTGGACATTATCATTGATGCTTTTGTATTGATTTCAAAACTTTATCCAGCTCTAAATATTGACCTTTTTTTGCAATATTTAGTTTCATCTAATAGGGTTTATTGTTACCTTGTATGTTATCAATTCAGATTATGCGCACAAGTTTTTAGAATAAATTTTTTTCTCAAAACCCTAGGTCCTCTAACTTAGGCAAGTCACCTTTAAAAATAGGGGTTACTAGGCTCAATTGAAATTTAATTTACCTCAACTACCCTCTATCAATTATTTTACCTACATATCCATACACTATAAAGAGGGCCTTAAACCAATGTAGTTCTCTTCCTTATGTGGGCTTGTGTGTGAACAATTGTGTAATATGTTATATGTGAGTGCATCTAGTGATCTTGCTTGTAACTTGAAAAATATTTCTCATGGGATGCTATTTGAATGTTTTAGACCTATAAGAATAATATTATTATGATTTATTTTTAAATAGCTAATAATATGGTAGTGTGGCTCATTTATGCAAATTATTTTTAGTAGTATAGTGTTAGCTTGAGAGTTGTTTGCTTGGTATTTTCTAGATTAATAATAAATGACCTTTGATTTTTATTTATACAAACACATTTTTAAATAATCTCATGTGAGGGTTAAATGATAAAAATATGTCAACCCATACATATTGAGATATTTACAATTTGATCATTTGGAAGACAAGGACACTAACATCAAATTTGGGAAACTAGCATCAATGTTAGAGTCCTAATACAGATGATATTGTCTTGTAGGCTAAAAATATTATGAGGATATATAACTATTTATGAAGGGTATAAAATAGGTTTTATGTAAAATATAATCTAAAAGTGATCCATGTCATCAAAATTTTAGGGTCAAACAATAGGATAATATATTAGGCACAGTGAAATGGTGAATACGATCATTTTGGAAATGAGAAGGTCATAACTAAAGGGTTGATCCTTGATTGATATTTGTCAATTTTACAAGACTATTATGTCACATATAATCATATATATTAATATCTACATTCTCCATCTTTCCCTCCCCCCATCCTGCCTGCTTTAATCTAGTAATGCATAAAGATGAAATTAATAGGTTAAAGGAACTAAAATTTGTACCTTAGTGTGTATAACACAACTTATTTTTTATTGAACGCCATTTGATTTTTTTTTTGCACTACCTAAAACTAAGAGCATGTTACAATGTAATTAGTGCATATAATATAAAAATTGAATAATTGAAATGCTTGAAATTAAAGAGATCAAGGAAAAAACACACATGTGTGTCGATGTAACCATATTGGCCCTTAGCAATTTAATTTGATAATGATGCTTCCAATTTGAAGAATTGGAGAGAGAGGTTCACAACTAAACCTTGGATATGTGAAGAGGGGAAGTGGAGGGTGATTATTCCCCTAATCTAGTGTAAGGGAGATCTATACCAAGTCCTTTGAGATCACTCAATCTTAATCACACAACTCAAGTGTAACATAATATAGCTAATATAGCCAAGGTCAAATGGTGTAACCATCTCAACCTAAAAATTGGATTAGTGTAAAGTCCATTGAGGGAGTTGATTCTCAACTATACTACTCAAGGGAGACAATTCTTATAGACAATTAAAAGCTCAATTAGTGTGTCTTGGAAAATTTGGTGCATCAATGTGTGGTGAGAAATAAATAAACCATGTTCATGTCCCCTCATAAATATGTTTTAAATGGTATATAATATGAATATGTATATGTGATTTGGTTAATTTTCATGACATATGCACCTCTAATTGTCTCAAGGTGAAATATATGTCCAAATTTAACCTCTATTGTATAAACTATATATCATATTTGTCTCAAATCTCAAAAACTATGTTTTAAAAACTATGAAAATCAGTTCCAAATGCATAAGATTTTATCCCAAGTGTATATATAAATCATATAAATTATATAATTTTTTCAATTTGGTCAATAATATGTGTGTGTACTCATATCTATATGACATGCCCCCACTTGCATTCCCCACTTTTGATGTAAGGGGAATACAACTAGGTACTCACCTTAGCTCAAAAGGATAAGATAACCATGTCATATATGTATATGTTTAACCCTAAATTGGATAAGGGGATTATCCTATTCTTTATAATATAAGGGTTAAGAATATATAAATGGCAATACACAAGGGTGATAATCAGATCTACAATAGGCCTATTGGGTGTTAAACTTAGATATAAGCATACACTAAATTTATTATGTTGATTATAGTCTAAATATAGAAAGTACAACTAAGTTATTCATGGAAATGAAAAAAAATAATATACTTAGTTGTTTCTAATGCTAACATGGTGTTAAATCTAGAATAGGTAAAAAATAATCTGACATATGATTCTATAATAGTCATAATATTCTAGATTTGATGCTTATAGTAATCTTAACACTAATGTTATCCTCAGACAGTTACTTCAATGCTATTGTTTGGGTTTGACATAGGTGTCTTGAAGGGAATACTTACTGAAAAGTGATGCAACCACCTAGATGCTTCTAGGTTTGACTTCACCTTCACTGTAGTGCATTCAAATATAGATCATGGACTATTGATCCTCATGAAATTTTAAAACCCTAGTTATTCATCTTCATAGTAACCTTGTGATAAAATGGGTTGGTGGGAATATAATGTCAAATTGACCCCAAAGACCCTATTGTCAGTGTATACGACCTACATAGTTAATACTCTATAAGAGGTCCTTTAACGCATGTATTTTTCCCCTACATGTTTCCTTATGTGTGAATCATGTTATATTATTTAAATCAAGTACAATCAAGTCTAACTTTGGAGGAAAAGTGAGCTACGACCTAGAAGTAATTGGATGATATAATCAATTCCAACCTAAAAACTTGACAAGATTGAGTGATTTTATCACCTAAACCATTCCAAAAATTGAACCAACTATTATAATATATTGTCTCAATAAAGTCCATAAAATTTTATGGGGTATCATTACAAAAAAAGTCTATGATGTGGTAACAGTCAATAAGAGAGTTTTTAATTCTAAAACTAATTTGTATTTTGAAATATTAGGTAATTATCACATAGCATATGCACCTTAGAGATGTTTCTTGCTAAAAATATGTATAATAATGGTATTGATGTATAAAATTCTACCACAAATATGAATCTAAATCATATAAATATGTGTTTTGGCCAAGATAGAAAATTATTTAAGTGTCGAGAACATGCTTACAAAATATGCCCCCACTATATAGAGAGAAATATGAAAACTAATATGATTACCAATGTGGAGAACATGTTTCCAAAACATTCCCCCCTATAATGTGGAGATGATGAATACTAAATAGGTGTGAAGAACATGCTTATAAAGCATGTCCCCACTAAATCTAAGAATTATGCCAAATATGAATAAGTATGGAGAACATGCTTCTAAGGCATGCGCCACTAAATTATAAAAGTTTGAATGTGTAAAATCCATGCCCATATGACATCCCCCACTAAATATGAAAACTTATATAAGTACCATATAATGAATAAGTTTGGATAACATGCTTCCAAAACATGCCCCCAATGAATCTAGAAATCTTTTCAAGTGTGGAGAACATGCCTCTATGACATGCCCCTAGTAATATGTCCCCTTTATGAAGTGATGGAAAGATAGGAATTGGTATTTTCCTCAACTCAAAAGGATGAGATAATTATATAATCTATGAATGTAACCATTTATCATATAGAAGTAACATATCTAGGTAGATATGGCATTGATGCACATATAACCAATGTGATCACATGAAGGCCTAAGATGCATGAAAAGGATCATGGCAAAGTCTATATAGTAATAATATGATTTCAACAAATCAAACATGCACACACACAAGATCACTCAAAACCAAGTCAAAAGGCAATGGTTTGAGGAGAATACAAATATGGGGCATATTCAAATGTTGCATAATTGAAGGGATATGACTCAATCATATTTTCATAAAAGCAAGTATGACATATTAAAATTTCCATATAATAAACAATGACATGTAAATGTCAATGAAATCATACATAAGCATAGGGGGCACAAGTAAAGGAACATATTTAAATGCTTGAACAAGGAAAAAATAGAAAGGCAAGACATTCAAAGAAGTACATAAAGTGAAGCATAAGTAACTAGCATAAACATGTCACAGTATGCCATAGATCAAATGTGTTATGAAATAATGTTAAGTGTATATAATATTAAGTACCCTATGAAATATGTAATCATGGATAAATTCATGTGTAAGTACATATGTAAGTGCAAACATGATAATATATAGTAATCATAAAATCATATAACTTGGATGTATCAAGATCAAAAAAGTGGATGTCCCCAATGTCCATATGACATGAGTAGAGGAAAATCTCAACATATGAAAATAGGAGTTGATCATGTATTTGTGTATGTTTGTATCACACTCAATTAGAAGTGTGACACACATGTGTATGTAGGATTAACTAAGTACATCATCCATCAACATTAAACTAACACATATATGCCAAGGAGCTAATAGAACATGTAGGTGCCAAAATTATTTTTGGATTTTTGAATGTTTTTAATTTTTTTTGGTATTTTGAAATGTTTGAAGAGTAAGATCATCCTATGATGACATATAATGGATGGTCATAAATATCTCCCCACTTTGAACCTAATGCAATAATCTTACAACACTATCGAGGAGTATGTATAGGTTCAATATTTGTGATAGTAATAATGGTGATGATTTGTGTATGTAAAATAGGACTCAGCAGTCGTATAGTAGTAATAAGAGTAATAGGAGTTGGGATTCATGGAAATCATTATAGAGTTCAATATGGTTTCTTTTGAATAATCATAATAAGAACATGTGTATATGTTCTAGATATCTAAATATGGTGTGTAGTAGATGGGGATTCTATGAGATCCACTATATGTCTATGATGTAATGGTCTCTCAAGTACTAGCCACCTAATAAAGGGGATTGCCTATTGATTACCCTTTTATGGTGAATTAGCCTTAGTAGGATTGGTAATTAACTATCTAGGTATAAGTTTTTCTTGTTCAAGATGATGCTCAAATGAAATTCTAAAAACTATAATTATCTAATTGTCAAGAATGTATTTTACACATCCATGCACTATAAAAGGTACTGCTCAAATTGTATGGATCTAAGGTCTTCTCAATAACATATAAAAGATGCCCATGGAAGATATGACTAAAAAGGTAGTAACTATATACATATAATATTTTCAAACTTTATTAATTATTGATTATTTCTATCCTACAGGAACCTATCAAGTTTAAATCTCTATGAGTACATGCCTTAAGAGGTGCACTGGGAAAGGGGTGGGCAAACCATTAATGCTTCATGAGATTAATGTCCCTATAGTAATATTTTTTACTAATACAACCATCTCCTAAAAACATTTCCCTGATATTTTCCTCCTCTTTCTCACCCTCCTCTATCCATTGTTACCCTTCATTAGCCCTTCCCTAGCCTAAACTCCTTTTTGTCAGTTTATGATACACTGTCAAACCCATCGACCCTGTACTTTAATTGATAAAACTCATTTATGTTCTAGGTCAGCCCTTGGCAAACATATACCAAGACCTAATTTTATTATATAAGTAATGATACAAAGTAGATTGGGCTGACCCTATTGGCTAAACTTTCAAAAAGGACTAAGGTTAGATTCAACTATATAAGCACATTCATTTCATCATTTCTTAAAAATAACAAGAGTTAATTATTCATGTGTGCTTCTTTACAATCTACTCTTCCACCATTCTACTTGAGGAATTTTATCCTAGGATTTCAACTTTGAAAATAATATAGTCTTGTGGAAAAGTCTTGGATACTTTGGTCTTTCTTAGTGATCCTTACAACCCATAACAACCTCTTAAAAAGCACCTTTGGACAAGGGAGAGATTGAGTCTTGACAAGTTCATCTCCAAGGTAAGTATCTCTAACTTTGCTCCTATCTTTAGTATATACAAGTATCATAAGTAATGTATTTTGAATATATTTCTCTCTCCATGCATTATGTTTTTACCTATACATAGCTTAAATAGGATTATCTTATGCATGTTTACTTTTCATGTTTATTACCCCCACTTTGTGCCACAATCTTTGGTGAGCACTAGATTAGACTTTACTTCACTTGTTATTAGTTTAGTGAATATGAAAACATAGGATCTAGTTAGGGTTATTGCATAGTTTTTCTTGATTAGAGGCTTTGGAATTCTTCCTAGTGATATTATTGTGGTAAGAGATCCCTTGGATAGTTATAGCAAATCCATCTTGGTCAGACCCCAAATATTAATGTGTTGACAATTGAAAGTGTAAGTAGGATTTATCTTCTCCAAGTTATGATTGAATTATAGATCAGTTGTAATTCTTTTTGCATACATTTTGGTGAACATAATGTGAATCTAAATCCTTGCAAGTTTTCTTTCACTCCATCATTTTTATCATTTTATTATATTTTTCCATATTTTTAGTACTATATTGATATAGTCGATATAGTTCTAACTTTTTATGCATAGTTTTAACATGTAGACATCCAATTCCTATCACTATTGTGATGAGATTGTCAATTTGAGCAATATTCTATGAAAATGCATAATTTGGGCCAAAATCACTAAAATGCATTAAATAGTTCAAACTTGTCGTGTATAGGTGCCAATTTAGACTAATGTATCCCTTAATGGGGTAGTGCATTTTATGTAATTTTTATATTTTCTCAAATCACTTTGATTTAAATTATGACCACAAAAAATGATGCTCTAGGCCACTAAATTCTTCTAATTTAAAAGCACACGTTACATAGTATTTCATATCCACAATACTCTAAATAGGGAATTGCTCTATACACAACTCACATTGTCTTATAATTATATTCTAGTCAAATTATGACTCAATAAATTGACATTTTGACCAGTTTGATTAAATGAACAACTAATTTCCAAAGAATTATAAAAAACTAATTAAACCCACTTAAGCAAATTAAACCAAATCAAGAGCTTAAGTGAAAAATCCATAGAAGTTATTGAAAATCTATAAAATGGAAATTCATTCCTCAAATATACATCACCCTATGACATCATCAATGGGATGGCATCCATAATCCATTAATGAAACAAATATTAGGTTTAATCCCTTTCATGCCTCATTAATGCCCCATACTTCCAAATATTAATGGAAATATATATGGCTTGTCCCTCCAAAATTGAATTTATCCATGGCCACAAATCTTGATCTCAAGATGGACAGTCATGGTTGATTCTGATCATTTTTAAAAATATATAAATAAGAGGATCAAGACCACAATTTTTAAGCTTCATTCATGCAAACTTATTATGCAAAAATTTTAATAGAAAAGCTTCAACTATTTGCATACATTGATCAAATTCATGAGCCTAAGCCATTGGTGCACTAAGACATGATGGAGTAGCATGCTACTCTTCATTGACAAAGACTTAGAGCACCAAATATAGAGAAAGTCATGATTCTTGGCCACTTGTGGAAGGAGAGGCACTCTTTGAAAGGTTTGATGGTATATGCCTTTCTTAAATAGTTGTTAGATTTCCTTAGCAATCCCCATTGAGGGAGTAGGCTTAGCACATTGTGTCTTTTATGATTAGTTAGGATTTTCTATACTAACATATGGATTAGCTTACTTTAGAATCCTAATATACATAACACACATTCACTTCAAAATGATTTTTTTCTAGCTATGTAAGTCTTCATAAATACATGTGACTAGATCGAGCTTTTAGACATAGTATTATTATTCAGTTCAAAATTAGCATACACTATCAAATAAGTTGACTCTATTAATTCATTTTACCAATATATAAGTCAATGAAAACTATTGAATAGGTCGACCTTATTAATTATTCTTCTTCAACATACAGGGTTTTATATAACTTGGTCGAACCATTTGACCCAATTTGTAGAACTCAAAAGTAGTAACTAAAGCATTACAGCATAAAAAATTGCCATCTAAATCATCTTTAAACCCACAAAGGTTCCTTTATTTTCTCTCTCTATAAATTTATTACTTCCTTCAATTCTATTTTTCACAAGTTGGCAATCTTCAAAATTGCAACCCTATAGCTAACTAGGTAGACCTAGTTGACTTAATTCTATAGTTTGTCTTTTGTCTGAGAGACATAGTTGACCTATTTGACTCTATTCTTAAACACCTTACTTTTTTAGAGGTAAAATCACTAAGAATGGGGTGAATTAGTGAGCCCATATATTTAAATTCAATTCCAATCCTTTCAAACTATTAAACAATTAGTAAATATCAACTTGATCAAGCAACCTTAATAAGAGAGCTCACTCATGCAATACATACACAAGATCAAACACAACACATAGTTCCTATGAGAAACCCTCATGGGTAATAAAACCCAATCTCAAGCCTAAAACACATGTAATAATTTTCCTATAAGATATTACAAACAAGATACTGGTCAACTCCTTTAGACTAGAAACTTTTATCAAGTCCTCCTGACCAAAGCCCTTTAGTGAAACACATGTTTCACAAGGAGCAACTGCCCCTAAGGAAGATCAAGTCCTTTAGACCCCTCTTTAAAATGAAAACATCCACATTATAATTGATGTCTTAAAACCTAATTATGGATATCTAATCATCTAACCCCTACTCAAATTCCCTCTCTATCTCATACAGGCCTCTCACATAGGCATGCCATAATATCTCTCCTTCTTCACTCAAATTGTCCTCATATGCACACTTAGACCTCTTTGAATATCCTCAACTTGTAATATCACTATTCAATAAATATAATTATGACCTACATGTCATATACTCAGTCCTCAATCTACTCTAAACATCAACCCATCCATAGGTTACACTTACTTTCCTTCCTTCACACGGTCTTCTTGCACAAGCCTTTTTCAATTTCTCAAATCTAGAAATCATCATCTCTGATTTCAATATTTATAAAGAATTCATGATTAATCAATTTCATAATATTTCTTTGTTGGTCATAATACATTCCTTTACCCTTAACACATCTAACATGGGTCACACTTAATCACAACTCTCTTTCAAATAAGCCTAAGTCACTTTTTAAGTCCTATGGAGACCTATTCACCTCTTTGATACTTATTTGAGAAAAAATAAGGACACATAACCACTTTAAAATACATGGTTCCACTCATTATGTCTCCTTATACATCCTCAAATTATCATAATCAACTTTTCTCACTTTTGCATATGCTTAAACAACTGAAACACTAACCGGTGCTCAGGAACATCATGAACGAATACATAGTCAACTTATTAAGCATTGTTCATATTGCATACGATTGGTCAAACCTTAATAATGAACACATATAGTTTTAATGGAGTATAAAACACTACCTAATATCTATTTCATCAAGATATATCAAAATAATATAAAAAAAAAACTCAAACATCATTTTTAGGTCACTTACAAAAGAAATATGAACACACAGTCAACTCTAATCCTTCATAACTTTGATTATACATACTTTCAAATCTTAAAAATTATATTCATAGATGAACCTTGGAGTCCTATAAAAATTATATTTTTACTACATGGTCAAATTCATCTTGGACCAAAATATATGGCTAAAATACAGAGAACTAGTTCTTTCCTTTGTTAAATTCAAATATTTGAATTTAAATGGTCACAGTTAAACCTCAGACACTCTGATATCATCTTGTGTCATTAATGCTTATATAAAACATGAAACATTGATATTATTTTAATTATATCAACCTTTAACATTTTTAAATGAATATTACTTTGACCACTTTGACTCCATTGCACAGTTAGACCAATTTGTACAAATATACATGACCCATTCAATCCTTATCCTTTACCTTTGCTCAACATTAAACATCATGCACTTATTACCATCTCACTCAACATACATCATTAGATCAATATTTTACAATCAACCATACACAATTGGATCCTCATTTGGTCTTGATCTTTATCTTTATCTCTTGTAAAATTGACTAAGTATGGGAACCATTACAATCTACCTAAAAGGCCAACTTTGGACCTCAATAACTTTTGTTATACTTTGATGCATGATCTAAAATTTAGACCATATAATCTCCTCACATAGGAGAATCCAATCATGTATCAAACTACTCCTAAGATCTTTTCATGTGTAAGATATGATGCCATTAATATACTCATTTAAATTTTTTTATCACAGAGCCAACTATGTCATGAACTATCTAGAAGGCCAACTTTTCACATGCATATCTTTTGATGCGATTCATCGCATGATTTTAAATTTAGAAAAAATAAATTAGGCATAAAACTAAACAAACCCATATGATCAAATTATCTTGAAACTACCACACATTTTAAATATAACTTCATCAATGTGCTTACTCATCTATTTTTACCACATGCAAATTTGGCAATGTATGGGAAAACAATGTCAAACTACCTGGGAGCCCAGCTTTTCACTTACATATCTTTTACTAAAATTATTTGCATGGCATAAGATTTAGTGCATAATAACTAGTAACAACACTAAACAAACCTATGTGACCATTTCCTTCTAAAACCTCCATGTGTGCAAATGCTAACATCATCAACATGCTTACTTGGCTCTTATTTGAATGTAGAAAATGCTGTCAAAATGCCTGAGATCCCAACTTTTCAACCACATATCTTTGACTACACTCATCACATGAATTTGGACTTAGTGAATAGAAACTAGTCACTAATATTATTACAGCCATATGACCAACTCCCCCTAACTCATCCACACATGGTAATAATGATGTCAGCAAAATGTCTATTCAAATTTTTTGCCACTAGACCCAAAATGTCTAGATGAAAACTATGGACTATCAAATGAATTCCACTCATGCACACAAGAAATTAAAGAATATAAAAAATTCTTATGGGACCTATTTCACATGATCAATACACCATACTCATACCTAAACATCTCTAATCATGCTAAAATAGAAGATCAACCAAGCTAACTTCAAGCATACTAGGACAAACACATTATACACTTTGTCATTATCACTTAGACTATCAATGAATTTCATCCACTCACTTGGACACCTCCATGACATCACCATGACATCATTTACCACTATCCAATAATATCCCTCTTTTTTTATTGATGTCAACAACCATTATATAGCAATATACAATTCATCTTCGTTTTCTCTCTTCAAGCACTCTCACAACAAGAACTCTCTCCCACTTTGATACAATGATAAAGTGGACATAATCTGATCTTGAGGACCTTAAAATACCATCAACAAGATAGGACCATCTTAAAAATATGATACAAACTCCCCCTTACCTTGAACCTACCTCTTCTTGCCTTAACAACTTCCTCTTGTTCCATGTCAACACTCTCTTTAACCAAGCAATGCAACAAATGAAGAAAGAACACACAAAAGTAATAAAATATAATGAATATCACAAAGAAATATCTAATAAGGACTCCCCTTAAGATATATAATCCATTACCTTTTGAGCATCTTTGAATCTTTATACACCAAGAAGGACCACCTCACAGGCTCACTAACCTTCTCTCTCAAACCACCTTAAGGACCACCAATAGAAATTTATGCCACTCACCAAATAGAAAACATGCTCAAAAAAACCTTATAACTCTCCTTGAAACACTCATGCCTTGCTCTTTTTGAACAAAAAGCACTCTTTTTCTCACTAGACTTGTCTAGTCTCCTTGTAGCCCTACCTATAACTTGCAGAGCCCGTAACTTTCATTAGACATACCATTAAGACATGAAACTTCATATCTATAGTAATCTCATATGCCCTATGAATCACATATATTTTCAACACCTAGAACAACCTCTACAACATACTTCCTTCACAAACCAACTTACCAATTAAGCCTCCATCTTAACAAAAACAGGAATAATTTGAAAACTAAAAACTTTCAAATCTCTATGAAGATTTATTTGACAACCAATCTATCCCATTAAGAATATTAAGAAGCATTGGTCCTAAATTCATAAGGCATACCACTTTTATAGTAAATTCCAAAACCCTAGAATCTCAAAACAAATAGAGTCAACAAACCTCCTTTTGGCCAACATCCACCTCTAAAAGTTCTTGTACACCTGGAGACAACCATTACACACTTCTAAGCCAAGATTTTAGATTCCACATATTTGGGAACCCATACATCCTATAACCCATTTTAGGACCTACATACTCTTAAGCATAAACTGGGAAACCCAAGAGTAAACAAAAATCTCAAATTTGTCTTCAACATACCTTCAGACCACAAAACCACCTAAAACATGATAAAATAAGGTCAACATAATTTGATATACAAAAATATCATCTTGAAAAAATAAAAATCCTCTTTTTCCACATGAAAACCTCCAATTTGACCTTGCAGACTGACCATATATAGTTATGACATCACCACAGTATATCTTCCACCTAGACATACATGATCCAATTGAAAATACTCATCTCTAGCCTTCTAGAGCATCTAAAGAACATCACAACAACACTTGTTTCTCCATTGAGAGGAGTCTCTTAAGAAGCATATATAGAGACATCCTTTACACCACAATGCTCTAAAACAAAGTGAAGCCAGGAGTGGCCCACATCTCCTTAGTAACCACTAGAATCCTCTTATAGCTATAACATTTCTTGCTTTTGTTTTTCTTCTTCTCAGTCTTAACTATGACAACTGGTTCCTTTTCTAAATAACTCTCCTTCTCTTTTAAGATTGGATTGACAATACATGGAGACAACATAGATTTATGACATATATTTTCATCTGAATAATCCACCTTGCAGTTAGGAACCTCATCACTAGGCACTAAAATTTGATGTTATTTGTATGATATATGCTTAGCAATGGGAGGATGTTCACTTGGATCCATACACATCTCAGAACTAGCCTCAACCAGTACCTTAGTCTTCTTCTTGAGTTTGGTCTCTTCATTCACAATATGAGCAGACAATGATAGCCCTTAGCACTCTTTACCTTTTATAGTATTCTCTACCATATTAGATAGATTACTTGGACCTGTAGTCTCATCATGACTCATACTTACTGCCTTTGGTTTCCATGAGATAACTTGCCTTCTTTCTTGCATTCTTGGAACCTGATTAATCCTATTCTAATTTATACACCTTTGCTTGCAGAATCTAGCAATGTGACCAATATTTTCACAGTTTTAGACAAAAATACTCCTTGAAGGAAAATCAGCTTGTTTTACCTTTTTCAAATAAAAATTATCAATGTGTCCAATGTCATGACAATTGAAACAAATTGCTCGTTTTAAAGCAGACTTACCTTACCTTTTCTTATTTGGACAATGCTTAGCAAAGTGTCCCTTATCAAGATAGTTAAAACACTCAACCTTGCTCACACTTTTTGACTGATGACCCCCATCATAGTCCCATGAAAACTCATTTCTAATAGGTCTTCTACATTCTCTAGCTCTATGTCCAAACTAATTACAAGTATAGTAGTAACCATTGAAATTTACATGCCTCATGGAATTTAGTTGTCTAATCTATTTTTTTTCACTATGCCAACACCTTCATTCCTTATCTGATGATTTATCTTCAAAAGTTGATCTACCTTTCTCTCCTTGACATTCATGTCAAATTGAGAAGAAAATTTGGGATATTCATTAAAACCCAATCCATATCTATCACTAGCTAACTTTTGACTCTTTAGGAGATCATCTAGATCATTATAACTTTTATCAAACTTGACAAATGATTTTACCTTTCTTGTAGATTTCTCTAATTCATCTTTCAAAGACTATCTCAAAAGCAAATCTTGATAATTCTTCTTCTTGGCTCTTAGACTTGTAGACTGATTCTAACTTAGAATTGAGAAACATGATAGTACCTTCATGATCTCTAGAGTCTTCAACTAATCTTGCCTCAAATACACTGAATTGCTCTTCATAGTCCTTGAGTTTAGATTTCATTTTCTTATTTATCTTCATCTCAATCTTTAGTTATTCAAGAGCATTTGTCAATGCAATCTCATAGTCCATCTCATCTTCATCATTATCTAAATCACTCCAAGTAGACTCCTTTTGATGTGAGAAACTACCTTCCTCAGTCATGAATAGGTCTTCATATACAATAGGACTATCATCTCCATGATCATACTCTAAGTCAATGACTTCACTCCCATCTGATAAGCTATAATCCTCTTTGGTATAGAGATTCTTCTTGTCCTTGAAGAAATTTTTCTTATTGTCAAACCTTCTAAATCCCTTTTTTATTTTATCAGACCTAAATGATCTCTTGCCATCATCATGACCTTGATCATGATCTTCATCTTCATCTTTTTTATACTTATAAGGGAACTTATTATTAAAATGTCCTACCTCTCCATAACTGAATAATTTGAGGGGTAATTTACCCTTATACTTTCCTTAACCTATTTTTAACTTTATTGAAATTAAAGCAATTACTTCATCCTCATCTATATCACAAATTTCATCCTCCTTGGGTTTCTTACCTTGGAACTTATTCTTTTTCTTCATTTTAGTCTTGAAATTTACTTCCTTCTTTGGTGGTATATCATCATTTTTTTTCATTTCATAGGTAGTAAGGGTGCCATGCAATTGATCCATCTTCAACTGAGTAATATTATGCTTTTCATCTATAGTACATACCTTTGGACCAAACTTGAGGGATATAGACCTTAATAAATTTTGAAATATAGTATCCTCTTCAAGGTTCTCTCCAAGACCTCTAATGATGTTCACAATCTCATCAGTTCTCTATAGAAAAGATGCCATAAAATATTTTTCATTCATTTTGAGACTTTCAAATTGCCTTCTGTGAGTTTGCAACTTAGTAAGCTTGACCTTTGAATCTCTTTCATAAGTGATCTACATTTTATCCCATATATCCTTAGTAGATTTACAATGGATTACCTTGGTGAACTCAGTATCTATAATACCACAAGTTATGGCATTCATTTCCTTAGAATTATTTTCAAATAACTTCTTGTCTATAGCACTAGATGGAAGAGAAGTAGGAGAAACATAACCATCCACATCATATTGCCATACATCAAACCCTAGGGACATAATGTATGTCCTCATCCTTGCACTCCAAAAATCATAATTGGATTCATTGAACATCAGTGCTTTCTTAGTAGATAAACATCCTTGATGACTACCTATATTGTACCTTGGATCACCTTCAAGCTATCAATCCTTTATCAAAGGACCCACTCTAATACCAATTTTCAGAGGTATAATCACTAAAGCGGGGTGAATTGGTGAATCAAGGTATTTTAATTCAATTCCAATCCTTTCAAACTATTAAACAATCAACAAATATCAACTTGATCAAGTAAAGTTAACAAGAGAGCTCATTCATTCAATGCATACACAAGATCAAACACATAACACATACTTCTTATGGGAATCCCTCATAGATAATAAAACCCACTCTCCAGCCTACAACACATGGACTAATTATCCTATAATAAATTACATATAAGAGACTGGTCAACTTCTTTATACCATAAACCTTAATCGAGTCCTCCTGGCCAAAGCCCTTTAGTGAAACACCTATTTCATAAGGAGCAACTACCCCTAAGGAATATCAAGTCCTTTAGACTCCCCTTTAAAATTAACACCTTCACCTTGAAACTGATGTATTCAACACTTGATGATAGATTTCTAATTATCTAATCCCTACTCAAATTCCCTCTGGATCTCATACAAGCCTCTCACATAGGCATGCCACAACCTCTCTCTTTCTTCACTCAAACTATCCTCATATGCATACTCAGACCTCTTCACATATATTCAACTTGTAAGAGAACTATTTGGTCAATATAATTATGACCTATATTTCATACACTTATTCATCAATTTGCTCTGCACATCAACCCATCCATAGGGCACACTTACTCTCCTTCCTTTGCATAGTCTTCTTGCACAAGCCTTTTTCAATCTCTCAAATCTAGAAATCATCTTTGATTTCACTATTTATAGAGTATTCATGATTAATCAAGTCCACAATATTTCCTTGTCAAATATAATACATGTCTTCACCCTTAAGGCATCTAACATGGGTCACACTTAAGTACAACTCTCTTTCAAATAAGCCTAAGTCACTTTTTAGGTCTTATGGAAACCCATTCATCTTTTTGATACTTCTTAGAGAAAACTAAGGACATAGGACCACTCTAAAATACATGTTTCTACTCCTTATGTACCCTTAAACATCCTAAAATGATCATAGTCAACTTTTCTCACTTCTATGTATGTTTAAACAACTCAAACACTAACCTGGCATTTAAGAAAATTATGAATGAATACACAGCCAACTTATTAAGATTTTTTCATATTGTATACAATTATTCAAACCTTAATAATGAAAAAAATGGTCCTCTTAAAGTCCAAAACACTCCCCAATATATAATTCATCAAGAGATATCAAAACAAACTCGAACATCCTTCTTGGGTCACTTGCAAAACAAATATGAACACATAGTCAACTTTGAGCCTTTATAATTTTGATTATACACACTTTCAGATCTTCAAATTTATATTTCCAAATTTTCCTTGGATTCCTCTAAAAATTAACTTATTATTTCATGGTCAAATTCATCTTGGATCAAAATATAGAGCATTGGTTTTTCCCTTTGTTAAATTCAAATATTTGAATTCAAACAGTTACAATTAAACCTCGAACACTTTGCTATCATTTCATGTCTTCATTGCTTAGATCAAACATGAATCATAAATCTTATTTTAAGTATATCAACCTTTAATTTTTTTAAATGAATGTTACTTTGACCACTTTGACTCCACTCACACTATTAGATCAATCTGTATGAATATACGTGAACCATTTGATACTTATCCTTTACCTTTGCTCACCATTAAAAATCATACACTTCTTACCATCTCACTCAACATGAACTATTAGATAAATCTTGTAAGATCTATTACACACTATTAGATCTTCATTTGGTTCTGATCTTTATCTCTTACAAAATTTACTATGGGAAGCATTGCAATCTACTAGAAAGGCTAACTTTGGACCTCAATAAATTTTATTGCATTTATTGGCATGATCTAAAATTTTGACCATATGATCTCCTCACATAGGATAGTCTAATCATGTATCAACCTACTCATGAAACCTTTACACATACAATATATAATGTCATTAAACTTTTCTTTTTAATTTTTTTGTCATAGAACCAACAATGCCATGAATTGTCTAGAAGGCCAACTTTGCACATGCAAATGTTTTGATGCACTTCATTGCATGATCTAAAATTTATCACAAATCAACTAGGTACAAAACTAAACAAACCCATATGATCAAATTATCTTGAAACTTCCACATGTGTGAAATATAACTTCATTAATATGCTTACTTAGTTATTCTTTCCACATGCAAATTTGGCTATGGGAAAATAATGTCAAATTGTCTAGGAACCCAACTTTACAATTACATATATTTTGTGTCAGGATCTTGCTCCACCAATAAGAGTATATATGATTACCTCTTGTATTAGCAACTAAACATGAAATTTAACCAGAATGATAAGTAACTAAAAATATGAAACAACACAGGATATGAGAGACAATACACAATTGTATTAATAATCACTCAGAAGAAAATACAATAAAGAAGATGCCACTTCTTCTTCCACCTCTAAGGCTTGCCACACCTCAAGGACTTCTTCCCTCTCTCTCTTACAGTCCCAACACAACTCAAATACAGAATTGTTGTTCACCTCCACCAGTCAGTAACAATGCTACCAGTACACCAAGTATACAACCGTACTCCAAGTAGATCTCCCATTCCTTGCTGCCACCTACAAATCAATAGACCTTACTTGCCCTGTAGATATCTCTACACCCTGAAGAACCCTTGTCCTTGCCTCACCAAGTCCTTATGATTCTTTAATCAGTACCTCGATGGATCTTCTACCAGAACTTGCACACCTGCAACTCTCTAAGATCATACACACTCAACACCCCTTTGGAACTAGGAGGAACACACCATGCTCTCTTCTTTCTGAAGGAGCTAATTTCTACTCTCTTACTCTCTAGCACACTTTTAAAATATAGCCCATGAGTCTATTATATAGATCTCATGCATACAATAATTAGACCCTAATTACAATAATTAGATCCGCAGCTTCTAGTCTAAAATTGGCTCTTAACATGCAAACACTCAGTTCGTTAACTAACTGTCTATGAAACTGATAGTTCTGAACCACACAGGCGACTGACTTTGGTCCCTATTTGCCTGGAGATGATCGACGCCGGCTGATCCCTGACTGACGTTAGTTGCTCTTCCTATCTAATCTTGCCGACGTCAGTTGGCCTAACCGATGTTGGTGTCTGTGACACTTCAACAACTCCTCCTATTTGCAACTTGGTGAAGCTTTTAACTCCACAACCTAACAATCTCCCACTTGGAGATAAATAGCTACACCTATACCTGTACCTGTACCTTTGTCTAATTCATTTTTTGGCTTATATCCCTCTTCAAGATCAATTCTGAAGACCAACCACCACACAACCTATGATGCTACACCTGTCATCCAAGTAACCTGCCACATCCAAACCTACAAACCTATGTAGTGAAGACCTTGACCCTGCATAACATGAATCCCTACTACTGGTCCCTCTCAGATACTTGAGAATCCACCTTCCCCAAATTGGCTCCAAACTCTCTGATAACTCCCACTGCTTGGGAAAACTTAGGTCTGCACCAGACCTCATGTGATTTCAAACACTGTTCTAAGCTCTGCTTGAACTGTCCAGCCCTTGGTGTGCTTACCGATTCTGCATCCTACATCTTGAACCTCACCAACACCTTCTTCACATCAGCTCCCACTGGAGACAAAATATCCATGTCTCTTATGCTAAATAATTTTGCTGCTCTAAATTCCTCATGACATACCTCTGAACTAACTTTACCTTTAGCTCAAAAAACTCCCTATGTGTGTAACCTTGCAACAAGCAACCACACCACATATAGTAACAAGATAATGTCGCGACTCATCATCCACCTGGTAAAGACAAACACAATAGTTGCACTGACATTGACTAAAGCCCTACTTTGTCATCCACCTATCAAAACTTGTACCACTATCCTGCAGGTTCCTCAAGACCATATACCTTGGCCTTCCATCTCACGTATCCATCCACTCTCTTCTTTAACTTGGGAATCCATCCATCTTTCAGTGCTTTCTTCCAGCTGACAACTCCACCAACAAACTTCTATTTGGTTCTTCTCCAAGGACTCACACTCCTCATCCATGCCAAGCTCCCACTATTTTTGGATTCTACCTGCATTGCCTCTTCACATCTTCCTGGTTCTCGACCATCAGTAAGCAACTAGTAAGAAGGTGAACAACGAATATGAGGTCCACTTACCATTTTAGTCCTCCATATGGATGTTTGAGACTCTTTGACAGCTTGTTGTCTGCCTAATATCCATTTTAGTGACCAATCTTGACCATCTCCCAATCTACAACTGACCGACATCAGTTCCCTGTGACTGACCCAGTCTACCAATGTTGATTCCCTTACTGACGCTGATGTACCTTCTATCGACATCAGTCTCTTTCTAACTGATGTCAATTCCTACTGCTCGACACCACTAATTCTATTAATCTACACATGACCGATGTCGGTGCCTATCTGTTCAACGTCGGTTACCTCTGACCGATGCCAGTACATGTGTTCACCTGTGAGTGATGACTTTTTACCTGTGAGCTCTCCATGGATCAAAACCCTATTCAAATTAACATAGCCTTGCTCAGAATAATTCAGTCCCCTCAGTTGATCTCTGTCCATCATCTCCTCCATGAACACCAAGGCTTTCTAGTTCTTAAGTTTATCAAAGATATATGTCTTCCACTTAAGAACATACATTCCCTTCTTACACATGTGACCAAGCCTATAAAGCCACATCTCTGCAACAAAAGGTGAATCAGTAATATATGTAGATAGATAAAGGATACCTACTTTCTTACCACCGTCTAATTCAAGTGCATCCGCTATGAGAGTTACTGTGCATCTCTCATCACCCAAATTTCCTAAAGAAATTAGACTCATCTCCAAGACTGGAACCTGCATGACCTTCTTCAACACTTGTGTGTTACCCGTCTACAATTTCAGCTTCACTTCCCCTTCGTCAATAATCTGACAAGGCTCACCAACCCATAAATAAATCTCTCCAAAGTCTCCAAAGACATACCCATGAAAAGATGCTCTATTTCAGGCTGCATGGAAAGAGGCAACAAAATCTGTAAACCAAGATTTTACTTTATCTAGAGCAACCTGTGCAACATCCCCTGCAACATCTACTTCTACACGCTGATCTTCTACCGACCAACAATCTTCCTTTACCTGCTCTTTCTTTCCATCAATCAGACCATTCATGCTATTTAGTTTCTCCATTCATAGCTTACTTTCTTCTGTCATTGCTATACTCCCACTCAATCTAAAACCCCTGAGAGTGATCTGTAATCAACAAACACTAACCAGATCTGAACCACCTGTTAGTCAACTCAACCAAAAAGCTCTGATACCAACTGTCAGGATCTTGCTCCACCAATAAGAGTATATATGATTACCTCTTGTATTAGCAACTAAACATGAAATTTAACCAGAATGATAAGTAACTAAAAATATGAAACAACACAGGATATGAGAGACAATACACAATTGTATTAATAATCACTCAGAAGAAAATAGAATAAAGAAGATGCCACTTCTTCTTCCACCTCTAAGGCTTGCCACACCTTAAGGACTTCTTCCCTCTCTCTCTTATGTTCCCAACACACAACTCAAATACAAAATTGTTGTTCACCTCCACCAGTTAGTAATAACACTGCCAGTACACCAAGTACACAACCGTACTCCAAGTAGATCTCCCTTTCGTTGCTGCCACCTGCAAATCAACAGACCTTACTTACCCTGTAAATATCTCTACACCTTGAAGAACCCTTATCCTTGCCTCACCAAGTCCTTATGATTCTTCAACTAGTACCCTAGTGTATCTTCTACCAGAACTTGCACACCTACAACTCTCCAAGATCATACACACTCAGCACCCCTTTGGAACTAGGAGGAACACACCATGCTCTCTTCTCTCTGAAGGAGCTAATTTCTGCTCTCTTACTCTCTAGCACACTTTTACAATACAGCCCATGAGTTTATTATATAGATCTCATGCATACAATAATTAGACCCTAATTACAATAATTAGATCCACAGCTTCTAGTCTAAAATTAGATCTTAACATGCAAACACTCAGTTCGTTAACTAACTGTTCGTGAATGTTTTGAACCGCACAGGTGACCGACGTTGGTCCCTGTCTGCCTGGAGATGACCGATGCCGGCCGATCCCTGACCAACGTCGGTTGCTCTTCCTATCTAATCCTACCGACGTCAGTTGGCCTGACCGACGCCGGTGTCTATGACACTTCAGCAACTCCTCTTATTCACAACTTGGTGAAGCTTTTAACTCCACAACCTAACATTTTGTCATGCTTATTCACATGACTTGAGATTTAAAAATATTAGGCATAATATTATACAAACCCATGTGACCATTTCCTCCTGAAACCTTTATACATGTGAATGCTGATATCATCAACATGCTTACTTAGCTCTTATTTGAACATAGAAAACACTATCAAAATACCTGAGAGCCCAAATTTGCACCCATAGATCTTTGATTGTGATTCATCACATGAATTGAGATTTATTTTATAGAAAATAGTGACTAATTTGATCACAACTATATGTCCAACTCCCTCTGACTCATCCACATGTGGCAATAATGATTTATCAAAATGCCAATTTAGATTTTTTGCTACTAGACCCAAAATGTCTATATGAAAACTAAGGACTACCAGATGAATTTCACTCATGAATATAATCACTCAAATCATATTAAAACTTCTTATGGGACCTATTTCACATTTTTAATACACCATACTCATCCTTAAACATCTCTAATCATACTAAAATAGAAGATCAACCAAGCCAACTTCAAGTATACTAGGATAAGCACATTGCACACTTTGTCATTATCACTATCAAGGAACTTCATCCACTCACCTAGACACCACCATGACATCACCATGACATCATTGATAGCTCTCCAATATTCTTCTATAAAATAACAGTGACCTAGTCAACTCTATTTTTTATTATTTATATACAGTGTCACCTAAACTGACTTTTTATAATTCTTAATCAAAGAATTAACATTTATTTTATAGTAATTAATTAATATTTCCTTTTCAAATATTTTCATACTTAGAGTAACTCACATAATCTAAATAGGCGGTTTTTCAAAATCACCATTTTAGTTCCATTATTTTACTCTTTTGCACATGCTACCAATTCACTTAACATTCAAATTACATTTAAATATTTGTCTTCCCAAAGTCTACCTACTTGGATTTCATCACCAAGGGGGAAGCCAACTTGGTTTTTTGGCCAAGTATAAATATGTGGTTAACGGTATATATTGGTAAAGCATCTAACACCCTTATCACTGTGGGTTTATGAAGTCATGTGGTAGGCCCCAATACCAAGCTAGTACCATTTCCAATACAAATCCTTTTCATCCCAAACATCCTAAAACTAAATTTAGACTACTTTCTATTTCACTATTACAGCTAACTTTCCTATCACTTTAAAATCAAAACGTTTTAATAATCTAATAACACTTAGAGTGACCAACTAGTTAGCATTTATTTCTTAATTGATTGCCTTATCTTTCATCATTGTGTGTTGTATTAAAAAAATTGCATTGGCCAATGTTGTTTCAAGGTTTGTGTTGTGTGCCCCAATTGGATCAATCACATTGATCCAATTTTTGTGTATTTTTTTTCATTTTTGCTTCAAACTACCTTTAAAAATCCTTCCCCTATTTCAAAACATTGTTATCTTACTTGATATAGTCTCTTAAAGAGTATTTCTCACCTTTCTATCTATAATGCATGGTCAACCTAAATGACTATGTATTCTTATCTATATTTGATCCCTTGTCCAATAATGCATAGTCAACTGATATGACTGTGTATTATTTTTAGCCTATATCTTAGTAATACCCTGTCAACCTAGTCAATTTGGTACCTATTGACTGACTTTATTCTCTATTCAATTTAATTTGTCCTTGATTCTCATTCCTCATTTCTAAATATTTTGTTTCTTTCATCAAGCATCAGAAAATCCCTTATCAAAATCTTGTTAGATAACATGAATCCATTTATACACTATATGAGGTGCTCTTTTATTCCTTTCTTTACCTCCCAAGAGAATCCTCACTCTTGGAGTAATTTTTATCCTCCCTCATCTTTAGATTGTAATATGGTTTAAATCATGCCTCAAGATGAGGTAGGTGGATCAGATCCTTTTTGTACCTATCAATACATTTACCATCTTTAAACATCTCATCATAATGTGGAGGTGATTGACACAAGTCTATCTAACAACCCCACTGATAATCCACCTCCTAACAACCCTCCCCCCAATAATAATTTAGGGAGTCTTCCTACAAACACCAACCCACAAATTGATACCACCCAAATTATTTCATAGATAGTGTAAAAAATGAACAAAATGCAAACATCTAACACCTCCCAAATGATGCAACTCCAACATCATTTGATTAATATGTCCAATCAACCTCATGTTCTACTCCCTCAAAATAACTAGGACTTTATTCCTCCACCTCTTAGAGATGTCAACATAATTATCATTCCCCAACTTATCATGAATAAGAAGATGCTTCAAAACATACAAAATGATATTATATCCCCTTTTATTGTTCCATTGATATTGGTAACATATCTCCAACTATCAAATATGATGGGACTAAAGACACTGCCTCTTTTCTCAAGGCATTTGGAAATCTTTACAAAGAATGGATCCAAACTAATACTTTCACCACAACTAAACTTTTAGTTAAAACCTTAATTGGTGATGTATTGGAATGGTACAATCAAATTCCCTAACATTTCATATGGAAACTAGAGGATTTAGTCAATCCTCTGGTTAAAGAATTTCAATAAAATGATCTTCCCAAAAACTACCTTAGCCATTTCATTAATGTTAAGTAATCTCCCACTGAATCAGCTTGTGATTTTATCAAACAATGGAAATATTTAGCCCACAAGGCTGACCATAACATGACTAATGATAATCTATTTAAACTCTTTATAACTACATTTTCAATATAAGGTTTAAACTTTTTCCCCTCAAATGCTTGAAAAAGCTCTTGACCAAGATAAACATCTAAACTTTTTAATAAAATAGTTTGAACCTAAAACCAAATTCCTTAAAGGGTATTTTCAAACTTATAATTATGCAATCATCATTAATACTCCTCAAACAAATTTAGGAATTACCAAAGTTGTTAATCCCCCATCTTCTCACACACCTTTAACTATGTAGTAAATGAAACAATTTTTACCACCCTCTAAACCATTTACTTATCCCAATAATCTTCATCAATTGTATGACCCTAATTAATTTTTTTGCTTCCATGCCGACATTGGTCATTCTCATGAAAATTTTAGAGGGCTTACCAAATTTACTATTTCATATATGATTGGTGATTCATTCAATCACAAAGCCATGATTCAACTCTATCATCAAGATTAAAACACCACTTCTTAAAAATAATAAGCTCATAAAGTTTCTTCTTATAATAACCAAAATATTTTTCCACATCTAAATTTCAATAAAATAACAAGGATGTGTGTGTCATTTATGCCAACTATGACCAATATTATAATAATTCTCAATATGTTAATGTTGCTAAGGTCAATTATCATTGAAAATTGGCTCACAAATATTTTGTCACTAAACCTCAAAAACCATATTTAGAATATCAACTCCTCAAAGAAACCACAACCACTCACCTAGTTTCAGAAGCTAATTTAGAACCATCTCCTTATTTTGAACTACCAACCACTTTGATTCCTCCCAAATCTAGCTTACCTTTTAAACCTCATTGGTTCTTCTTCTAAAACCCATCAAAACTTCTTAAAAGAGCTTAACTCCATGCCTTATAATATTCTTCTTATAGATTTAGTTCATACCTCCCCTTATCATCATAAATTCCTCATACAATAATTATAAGAAATAGAATATCCATTTTCTGTAGAAGAAGAACCACCCTCTCATGAACCTCAATCCACTGACATGTATACCATTTAATCCATTTCTCCTTCAAAACCCTCCATAGAATTCCTCAAATAAGACATGATTAATTATGATATCCTCTTTTGCATTGATGATCCACCCCTATTCATTAAAATTAACATCAATACCACCCTCATTCATAAATTATTAGAAGATGAAGGGTCCATTATTAATATGACATATTTGTGGCTTATCTAACAACTTGGATATAATAATTATCATCTCAAGTAAGCCCACCTAAAATATCATGGATTTGAAAAAAAAATCAAAATCCACTTAGTTGTATCTAGCTTCCTCTTACAATCGGACATAAGATTATTCTAACTAAACGTATGGTCCTTGATTTACCCCTATCTTATAATATACTCCTAGGATGACCATAGACTTATAGAATGAGGGCTATCACCTCTTTTGATAGCCAATATATCAAGTTCATTCATAATGTAAAAAGATATAAACATGAGGTCGATCCAAACCCTTGGATTATTCAACTTCCAAATCCTAAATCTTAATATCACATTCCCATCATTTCAACAATCAATAGTGTTCCCTTACCTGAATTCATCAACATGAATATGGAATTACATGTCACTCTTGTTGATTCAAATGAAAATGAACCTAATGACCTAAAAAATACTTGAAACACTACTAAGATACCACTTTACATATCAGAGTGGCTTCTTCCTTCTTTATTGCCTCATGATCACACCATCCCCCTCATTGATGAGATCACTGATTTCCCCCCTCCATGCAATGCTTAAGAATCCTCTTATACAAAATATGCCTTAAAATTCAATTATTTTGGAGTGGCAAAATTATTTCAAGGTCCTTTAATCATGTTTCCACGTAACTTTAGTGATCTAGGCATTTCCCCTTCCAAAATTCCTCCTAAATCTCAAGCATGTACAACTTTTCCAACCTATGATGATAATTAAATCATGGACCAAGATCAATCACAAGACTTGGATGTTTAACATTATCATAAAAATATAGCTCAAATACATGCTTTTAATAATGATGTTCATACCATTTCCACTAAATTTGAGTTAGCACCTGAAGGTCACATACCTCCTACCAATTCTCTACTCCTTGATACTCCTTGGGTGGTCGAATAAATCTTACCTTTTGAACCTCTATAACTTCTTGCATATTCTATACCACCTACAAAACCAATCATTACATATAATTCTTCCCCCATCAATGATTCTAATGACAAACCAATCAAATATGATCAACCTTCTTCCACTGCTCCACCTACTCCTAAGATTACACTAGATGTCAAGACCACAAATGTATATCAAATACACTCTAAATATGATACCATGGTAATCAAATTATCAATCTCAAAGTAGATGTCGATTATTATGGTCCTCTTCTTAATTTTCCTAGAGATGAATCCATTCCTTAATTACTTCATGCTTGATAACCTCAACTCCCTAGATAACATCAAAAACTTAGGAATTTCAATAAGAAAGGCCCTCATTTCAATAACTTCATTGCTATATTTATCCTAATGCAAATCCAATTTCCTCTTTACCTAATGCACCATATCATTTACAAGATGGAAATATTATGCTTATCAAGCAAACTACTAAAATAGAATATGGTACCCCATCATGCCCTTGACCAATTATAGTCTCTTATGAACTTACACCAATTGAACGTGATAACTTTAGCTTGTTATTGAATAAATATCATGAGACTTTCACTTGGACCTATAAAGACATGCCTGGTATTGACCCTATCATTATGGTACATAATATCATCACTTATCCTAATGCCAAACCCATGCAATAAAATCAATGGAAATTTCCATGATAATTTTCTAATTTATTCAATAAAGAAATCATTAAACTTCTCAAAACTAACTTTATCAAGCATGTGGACTATTCAAAATGGGTCTCCAACATTGTCCCTATTTGTAATAAAGTCACCATGATCATTCAAATTTGTATTGGCTTTCATAATCTTAATCTTGATTCTCCCAAGGACAATTTTCCTTTACCTTCTATTGATGCCATCATCAATTCCACTATTGGTTATGAAATGTTATCCCTTATGGATGGTTTCTCAGGTTATAATCAAATTCACATTGCCCCTGAAGACCAACATAAGATAATTTTTAACATGAAATGGGGCACCTATTGTTATGTTAAAATGGCCTTCATCCTCAAAAATGTTTGAGCTACCTATCAATGGGTGATGACCCACATTTTTCATGATCTTATCAATAAAATTTTATAAACCTATGTGGATAACCTCATTTCCAAGTCTAAAAATTGCAAGACTCATCTCTCTAATTTTGTTATCATCTTTGATCACCTCATTAAATATATATTTAGACTAAATCCCTAAAAATGTGTTTTCGATGTCACATATGGAAAATTTCTAGGGTCTTTAGTCTCTCTCCATAGAATTGATGTCAATCCCACCAAGATCAATGATATTGTCAACATGCCCATCCTTCATTCCATTCAAAATATTTACAATTACTTTGGTAAATGTGGGGTAATTAGATGATTTATCCCCAAAATGGTTTACCATATCTATTTTGTTAAATCACTTCTTAAGAAAGTTAATTCCCTTAAATGGATGGATCCTTGTCAAAAAGCATTTGACATTATGAAAGAGTCTTTGCTTCACCCACCCACTCTTTGTTTGCCTTATAATGATCACTCGTTAATCTTATATACTTCTTCCACACCCATATCCATTGGGGAAATAATTGCCCAACATGATGATACCGAAAGGGAATATGCAATCTATTATATTAGCTAAGGCCTCATTGACAATGTGAAATGTTATACAAAATTAGAACGTGACTGCCTTTCCATATATTTTTCCACTAAAAATCTCTAAAATTATATTCTTTATCAAACCACTTATCTTATCACTCATTTCAATCCACACTATCATTTATTCTCCAAAACCTTTATTTTTGGAGATATAATTGGCAAGTGGATGGTCCTTTTCATGTAATTTGATCTATAAATTATTACACAAAAATCTATCAAAGGACAAATGATTATTGATCAACTCATAACAGCTCTCATACTAGCTACTAACCACCTTCAAGATTGTCTTCCTGATGATAATATTCTTTATATTGAAGGTCTTAATCAAGCCATATCTCTTAATGATTACTTTTATACTTTCACTATTGATATTGAAGCACATAGTCTTGAAGAGTCCTCTATCTTCCCTGATATTACTAAACCAAAAATAGTTATCGAGGAACTTCTTGAAATTATGGCCAATTTATAAAAAGATACTTGGACCCTTCATTTTGATGGTGTCAAATGCCTTCAGGGAGTTGGGTCAGGTTGTATCCTCACTAGTCTTTTTGGTGAAATTATCCCTTTGGAATTTTACCTTACATTAAATGTCACTAAAAATATGGTAGAATACAAAGCTTTAATCTTGGGTATGAGAGCAGCCCTTAATTTAGACATGATATATCTACATGCTTTGGATGACTCCCAACTCATTAGCCACCATGTTAATGGTCATTATCAATAAAAAAGAGAAAATATTATTGTTTATCATCAAATAACAATTACCATTGCCAAATACTTTCCTTATTTTACCATCAAGCCTATCCCTTGAGATCAAAATTCTATTGTTGATTCACTTGTTTCTTCAGCATCTCTTTCTCATCCACACCAAGTTCTTACCAATTCCATTTCTATTATCCAAATAATAAAGATCCCATCAATTATTCAACCAAAAAATTCACATATCTACCAAATTGAGGTTATCACCATTTGACAAATCCTATGGTAAACATACATTATTCAATTTATTAAACACCAAACCTATCCTCCAAACATTAATTCCCATGAAAAGACTCAAATTTTCAATCAAGCTTTCAAGTATGTCTTTCGATAAAACATATTCTATTATTGCAATGTTGAAGGTACCCTGATCTATTATGTTATGATAGAATAAGTTCCTCCTCTCTTTGAATAAGCACATGGGGGCATTTGCAGTGGCTACTATAGTGTACATGTTATAGCCCACAAATGCTTACGTATGGGATACTTTTAGCCCACTCTTGAAATAATGACATCAAATTCATTAAAAATGTAATCCTTGTCAACTTCATGATGGTCTAATTTATTTACCTCCAATCAAGACTCAAATTGAGGAGTCTCCCTAGCCATTCTCAATGTGGGGATTAGATCTCATAGGCAAATTACCTAGATCTCAAGATGGGCATGTTTTTATTGTCACAGCCACTGAGTATTTTACCAAATGGGTCAAAGCTATGCTCCTCATCAATGTCACTAGTACCACCATTTCCAAATTCATTCTCAATAAAATCACTTGTCACTTTGGCATTCCTCATACTCTCATTTTAGATAATGGTGGTTATTTTAAAAATAAATATGTCAAATAGTTTTGTGCTAAATCCAAAATCAATCATAAATTTTCCATACCTTATCAGCCCCAATACATTGGATAAGTAGAGGCCACCAACCAAATCCTTAATAAAATTCTCAAAAATAAAATTTTTGAAACTCACACAGATTGGCATCTTCATCTATATCTCACTATTTAGGTTTATTACACTAGCATATGCACTACTACTAGGGCAACTCCATTTTCACTAGTTTATGGTTTTGAATCAGTCCTCCCTTTTGAAGCTGAGATTCCCTCTCTTCGTATCTCTCTTCATGGTATCACACCCAATGAATAGTTATGTGAAACTCACCTTCATGTTCTTTATCTTCTTAATAAACACCATCTTTCTAGATTACAACACAATTGCCAATACAAAGCCCACATTGCCAAACAACATAACAAAAAAGTTAAATTTTGCACTTTTAATGTTGGTGATCTTATCCTTAAACTAGACTACACTCATGATAAAGAAGGTAAATATTCCCAAAAATGGTGGGATCCTTATTTATTCAAAGACATCCTTGGTCCAAGAACTTATCACCTTCAAACTAATGAAGGCCATATTTTCAAAGAACCTGCCAATGCATAATTTTTAAAAAATTATTTTGCCTAAGTCCTTTCCCTCTTATCATGCTTTTTATATTCTCTCCTTATAAAAATTTTTTTAGGATATATACATGGGTCTCACCCTCTGCCACAATCTCTCTTTTCAAAAACCTTAGTTCCTTATTTTTAGTCCTTTGGTTTCTCTTTTCTCATGAGTTTCATTATAAAATTATGGATAGGACCCAATCTTCCTCATGATTTCCATTTTTATTCTCCTTGTTTCCTTACTTTTCAATACATTTGTCACCCCTTGGATTTTTATTTTGTGAGTTGTAGTCTAAGACCATGGATAGGACCTGACCTTCGTCACAAATACCATCTCAATCTCATTTACTTTTCACATTCTTTGTGCACCCTCATGGGTTTATGTTTTATGAGTTACAATGCAAGACCATGGATAAAACCTAGCCTTCCTCATGAAATCACCATATTTTATTTAAAGTTCCTTTTCTAAAATGTGTCTAGCAATGGTTACAAGTTTTTTATTCTTGTTCTCAACTTTAGATTTTGATTTTTTTTGTAGATAAAAATTGCAAAACAAACTATGTTAGCATGTTTTCCTACACTTTCCTCATTCTTATGATAAGGAATCACAATTCACTATCATTGTATCCCTTTTTCACCCTTTATCACATTTTTTTCAATTTGAGGTAATTCAAATTATTTCATGTTTTATTCCTCTTTATTTCCTCTTCTTTAACTTCACTTTGGATAAAACAAGGTCAAAGTCAAGATAGCACTTTTATTTTACGTAAATTAACTAGATTTTTAGACACCATGCTCTCTCAAGTTCTCTTTCTTAGCAACCAAGTCCAAAGTCTTCAAATGATAGTCATATTTAGCACCCATGTTTGGTTTTTCAAATTCATGTGGAGGAGAAATAGAAAAAGCCATCAAGACAATTAAAATCAATTCATTTAAAACAAAAGGTAATGATATAAAAGACAACATACATAGTCAAAAAGGCAAAATCACGCCAAACTAAATGATTTAAAGCATATCTCCTATTTCTAATCAAAACTCAAACTCCATAGTTGACCTCATGATAGAGCTAAGATATATTAGGGTATGATAGGCCAGTAGATTGGAATAGGATAATTCAACAAACTCTATAGTGCTACCTATTTTCTCATGTAAGTACCCAATCTTCATAGTAGACCGATGGCTCTATAAGGGGTCCTAAGGAATGGGGAACACATTATGGGAAGGTAGGTCCATTTTACTTTTCATGCATATAGCCTTCATGGTATGATATACATACTTTATTTGTTGACCTAAGACTTGTGTGGCTAGGAGCAGTTCTTCAAAGTCCTTAATGTTGAAAGTTCTCTTATTTTGACAAACTTAATTTGAGAGTCTTGACTTCGATAAAGAGTTCCTCTACCTTGGTTTTTCCTTCATCCTCCCCTTCACCCATTTCATTTTCCCTTTTGATAGGCAAGTGTGATTCTAAATATATTTTCCCTTCTTCCATATCTCCTCTTCTTCACATTCTTAAAAACATGCTAGCACTACTTTGTTTCAGTTTTCTCTATCCTTAGAACAAAACACCATACTTGAGCAACTATATATTATCTCCTTTATACCATAGCTCTACAATTATAGACTAGATTTGCTTTCTTTCACCATTTCTTATTTTTGTACTACCTTTTTTGTGGACACCTGAGTCTATTTCTACTTTCATGTACTTTTTCCATTATTGAGTGAGGTTAGCTTGTTGTTCCTCACTCACCAATGTTTTTTTCTCTTTTATGCACTTTTTCCATTGATGATTGAGTAAGGATTGTTATTTCTCACTCATCAATGTTGTTTTACAATTTTTATTATCCATCTTTGTTTAAGTAAGGATGGTTACTACTTTCACATTGATGTTTGATTACCATCCATTTTTGACATATATCCTTAGTTTGACTTGGTGAGTTTGTCTTTCTTACTTATGGTTTACTTGTTTGAGTTTTTTAATCTTTATTAGCTTTGAATTTTTAGTTACTCAATTTACTCTAAAATTTTTTGACTTAGTCATTTGGTCTAACATAACATTTTTTATCTTAGCTTGCCAAATATCCAAGTACATACCATTTACAGAGCATCAATTATCTTGGCTTTCCTACGTTTATTTATTTTTGCTCTTTCATTTTGTATCCTTGGGTTTGTCAAAATCAATATCTATACCCTCCATGATCAAAACTAAAAATATAGTAGACAACCATCCAATGATAAAGGTATGTTAAGGTACTCATATATTTACTTTTATTTTTAGTTATTTCTATTTTATTCATTTAATTTTAGTTATTTTATGCTTTTAAATACTACAACTTTTGTTTAGCTTTAGTGTTGTGTGTTACTATGTTATTTTCTTGAAGCACCACCCCCTATTGTACCTAAGTGACATGTGATGAGATTCGAGTGGGGCATATGTATACACATAATATTTTTAAACTATATCAATTAATTATGCTTTCTATCTTGTAGGATCCTATTGGGTCTTAATCTCTCGAAGTGCATGCCTTAAGGGGTGCACCAAAAAATGGGTGGCAAACCATTAGTGTTTCACAATATTGTTGTCGCTATACTATCATTTTTTACCAATCCAATCATCTCCTAAAATCATTCCCCTAAGCTTTGCCTCCTCTTTTGTACCCTCTTCTAGCCATTTTTTGCCTCCATTAGGCCTTCCCTAGCCTAAACTCCTTTTTGGTAGTTTACAATACATTGTCAAACCCATCCAACCTATACTCTAATTGACAAAACTCATTTAGGTTCTAGGTCAGCCCTTGGCTAACATAGACCAAGACCTAATTTTATTTTATCAATAATGATATAGAATCAATTAGGTCAACCCTATCAGCTAAACTTTCAAAAAGGACTAGGGTTAGATTCAATTATATAAACACATTCATTTTGTTATTTATTAGAGATAAAAATATTTAATTATTCATTTGCACTTGTTTACAATCTATTCTTATGCCATTCTACTTAAAGAGTCTTATATTAGAGTTTCTACTTAGAGAATAATCTAGTCTTATGGAAAAGTCTTGGATGCTTTGGCCTTTCTTAGTGATTCTTACAAACCACAAAAACCTCTTGTGGAGTACCATTGGCCAAAAGAGAGATTGAGTCTTGATGGGTTCATCTCCAAGGTAAGCATCTCTAACTTTTATCCTCTCTTTAGTAGATATAAGTAACATAATCAATGTATTTTAAATATATTGCTCTCTCCATGCATTAGAGTCTTACCTATACATAGATTAAATAGCATTATCTTATGCATGTTTACTTTTCATGTTTATTACCCCCACTTTATGCCATAATATTTGGTGAGCACTAGATTAGACTTTACTTTACTTGTTATTAGTTTAGTGAATATGAAAACATAGGATCTAGTTAGGGTTATTGCATAGTTTTGCTTGACTGAAAGATTTAAAACTCTCCTTTGTAATATCATTATGGTAAGAGATCCCCTGACTAGGTATAGTGGATCCATCTTGGTCATGGCCCTAAATATATAATGTATCAACAATCAGAAGTGTAATTAAGATTTATCTTCTTTGAACTAGGATTGATTTATAGATTAGTTACATTTCCCTTTGAATACAATAACCACATATGTGGGACTGACCTATAAATTTAGGTCAATATTACCAAGAACCTTTTGGGATATCCCATCAAATTCTCTAATTGATCTAGTAGAAGGATGTAAATTATTATGAGAATAACCCAAGTGTGTAAAGTAATGTCATGGTATAAACGTTCTCACTTGTACCATTATGAATCATAACACTACATATTGGGTGTTTATCAAGGTATTCTTGAATGAATAAAGAATGAATATTAGAGTCATCATCCTTAATCTCACTATCGTCAAGATTAATAGATGATATTTGAACCACAATAGGTATATGTCATGTGTAAGTCCCAATAACCCCATTTAGCGACTGTCCATTATGTGGTGGGGGAGGATGTGCATTATATTTCATTTGCACTTTTGGTTCTTTTTTATAATGGTCTTACAAAGGATTATTAAATATTTTCTATTTATGGTGATCATCAGGTTGTGAGCCTAATTCCTTTGGAGGATCCTAAAATATAAGCTTTTGGTCATTGATAATATCTTGGATCTTGTTCTTCAAAGTAAAGCATCTACTTGTATAATGTCTTGGCCATCGATGATAATCACAATAAGCTATTTTATCATATCTTTTAGGTGGAGGTTGACTCATATCAACCTCAATAGGATGAGGGTAAGATATAAGCTATCACTCCAATAACCATAGGAGTAATAAATCTAGAGACTCAAGTAAACATGTAAATTATCTCATTGGTGCATTGGATAATACAAGTCAATTAGATTGTTGTGAAACTATGTTAACTATGATGATTATTTATTTTTTAGGTTCAGAAGGCTTTAGCTTATAACTTGGTTTGATTGTAAATTTGGTACTAGATGTAGATGTAACTAGGGTGTTTGATATGTATTTAAGCTTATTAAATGACATAATATTCATTTCATGATCTCATACAACATTGGATAATTCATCAAAATACTTGAACTTCTTAAAATAAATGGACTCATATAACGGAGCAATCAAACTTTGCTTGAATATGTCTTTCAACTCCTATCTTCCATAAGATTATTTATTTTGGCTAGCATTGTCTTATATCTAAAGACATATTCATTGATAGGTTTATTGGTTCCTTGTTTTATTTTGTCAATTTGAGCGTAGGAAACTTTTTCAAAAATATTAATGGAAAATGTGCTAAAAATTGGTCTACGAGAGGCTTGAATGCTTTCACAAATTATAGAGGTAAATCATATAACCACCTCAAAGCATAATAATTAAGGCTTCTTGGAAATAATTTGGTCAAAATTTTATCATTAGAGTTATAGTCAAGGCATGTCACATAAAAGGTTTGAATATATTATTTAATATTACCCTTGCCATCATAAAATGTGAACTTAGGTGCAATAAATCTAGTTGGCAAAGGCTGCAAGGAGATATCAAGTGAAAGAAGATTATACAACACATCTTGTGAATATATAGAATGGGGGGATTTTTTTTTTAAAATGTTTCTAACCTTGTCCTCTAAGGTCTTTATGACTTGGAGTGTTTAAATTAAATTATGACTTAATGTGATTTAGATTAACAATTTGAGTAGTCACCAAAGGGGATGAAAAAATGTTTTAAGTAGTAATTGGTATTTAAACTGGTATTTTTGTTGAAAAAAAGGGTAATTCCATGATAGATATAGAAATATTATTTTTAGGAAATAAATGTTTAAACACATAACTTGTGCCCTCACTAGATGTATTAGATTGTAATGTGTTCAAGGGGAGGGATGTTTCCACTATAGTTTTGGAATTTTTTTATTTGAGTGTAGTTTTTAGGATCTCATTAATATATTAATAGGTTTTGTTAAATATGCTCATGAAATAATGTAATTTCTTGCACTTAATCATGGTCTATGTGATCATTTTCATTTGTTTCATGGTTTTCATTATCATAATCTTCTTCTATAATAACCCTATTAGTTTGTTTTTCATGATCAACATGGGTATCGTCATGATCCAAAGGATGAGATCCCTCATTGATTAGAGACATATTAGATAGTAGGATGGGAATATCAATGTGTTCAATAGGAACACCTCCTAATATAGGACTATGCCTAGGTTTCATGAAAAATAGTAAAAGTAAAAAATTAAAAAGTACAACAATTGACCCTAATTGGTTTAAAACCCCTGAAATCAAAAAAATTTACATCCAAATGAATCAAGTTCACCAAATGTTTAACCCTAAATTAGATAAGGTGGGTTATCCTATCCTTCATAGTATAGTGGTTAAAAATATAGAAATGACAATGCAAAAGGGTGATAATCATATCTACATCAGGCCAATTAGGTGTCAAACTCATATATAAGCATACACTAAATTTATTATGTTGAGTATAGTCTAAATATAAAAAGTATGACTAATATATGCATGAAAATGATAAATAAGTAATATGATTATTTGGTTCTAATTCTAACATAGTGTTTGATCTATAATAGGTAGAAAAGAGTGTGGAAGATGATTTTATAACAGTCATCAAATTCTCAATTTGATGCTTCTGACACTCTAGACACTAATGTAATCTTGGGACAGTTGTGTCAACACTATTATCTAGGTTAAACATAAGTATTATTTATAAAATACTTACTGAAAATGGATATGACCACTTAGATGCTTCTATATTTGACATCACCTTTACTCTAGTGCATTCAGATTTGGGTCATGGATTGTCGCTCCTCATAAATTTTCAAAACCCTAGTTTTTCATCTTCATAGTGACCTTGAGGGAAAATGGATTAGTGGGTACATGATATTTATCTAACCCAAAACACCCCACTATCATTAAGAACTACCTATATATCCAATACTCCAAAAGAGGGCCTCATACTCATGTAGTTCTTCCCTACATGTTGGCTTGTGTGTGAATCATGAAATATTGTGCAAATCAAGTACAATAGTGACCTAAATGGTAACTTAGAAAATCAATCTCTTGAACTAATCCTTTATTAATTCAAACTTACATATGTGACATACCTATGATTTGTGTGTAAATAGAGAATATTTTTTAAATTAAATGTTTGATATAGTCTTTTTTATAAGTTACCTTGGTCTCTTTGGTATTTTACTAGGTATTTCTAAGTGAAGAATGAATGAGGGTTGATCTTGTATTTATATCAATCCCTTTGGATTAATAAATAATAATAAATCACTTAGGCCAACTATTATGATACATTTCATTTACAAATTGGATGACTTTATGGCACTAGACACTTGTGTTGGGTCAGGACACTAATGTCGATGTTAGTGTCTATCCTATATGTTAGTGTCCAGAGAGCAGGAAATTAGGTATAGGTTCAAAACTTTTAGATATGGAAGATAAGTACATTTTAATCATTTTGAGAAATATATAAATTCATGTCATCAAGATAATACCTTTTAGACTAAGATATATAGACCAAGGTGCATAAGATAGAATAGATGCAAGACTTGTGGAAATGGGAAAGGTCTAGAACTAGGAAGAACAGCCAAGGTCTAAGTTTTCCAAGTGTACAAGACTTAGGTTCTATATAATCCATAAATATAATCTATAGTATAAATCATGTAGTAATAAAACATATAGTAGTATCATTTCTAAGTAGATATATCAATGAAGCTTGTAGTATCCAATCATAAAAATCTTTAAGATGCATGATATGGATCATGGAAACATCTAGGAGTAACAAACACAAGCTTAGAAAACAATAAAGCACACACATAAGATCACTCAATGTAATGAAAAAGAGGTCTAACGATAATGAAAAAATGGGGCATGTTAAAATTCTACACACTCAAGGGGATGACATGTTCAAATGTCTACACACCAAATAAATAACACTCAATGGCATTGTGGCCAACAAACAAGGAATGTGTTTAAATGTTCCATAGTCAAAATAATGGTATAAAATAATAATTACACTCAATTAATCCATTAGATAAGATGAATAAGTTACATATAAGTAACCATCATAAGCATATCATACTTGTCCCTGTATACATGTGTTAGTAAATTATTTTGTAACAGAGCATATCTAGCACATTGTGTAAGATGTAAGTGTGAGTATAGACATGTGTAAGTGTTAATATATAAGCTCAAAATGATAATTTAAAGTTATCATATAATAATGTAACATTTATCAATCACGATTAATGAAGTAGGTGCCCCCAATTTAGTGTGTCATGCAGGTAGAGGAAAAGGTCTAACATTTGTATACTCACATATCATGTATCTATTGTATGCATGTATTACACTCAAGTACCCATGAAACATATTTGTATATATAAATTAAATGATATGTTATCTACTAACATAAAGTACACAACATATATTAAAAAGTGATAAAACATTTTTATGCTTCTTTTTTTTTTTGGTCTTTATTTGAATGTTTTTATATACTCTTGATTATTTCAAAATAAAAATTTGCATAATTGAAATTGAAAAACTTGAAAATAAGGTAAGAATATAATTTTTGAAAATAGGAGGGGGAGATTCAAAAATCCCTCAATAAATAATTAAATTATGGCCATGTGGACTCATGTAAAAGTAAATAGAGTGATTCTAAAAATACTGAGAGCTATAGCATGTATAAGTGTGAAATTATAAGTAAATAAATTTCCATAAAGAATGTGCATTGAAATATTACTAAGATGTTGTCTTATAATGGCTGAATGGGGTTACCAAACAAGGGAGCAAATCTCCCCAAAATGAAATATAGAGCCAATGGTTTAGAATAAATTTTAAACAAGGTGTATAAAAATAAGCATCAAAGTAAACAACAAAGAAGCTATGTACAAGGAAAAGTTTTACTGGAAGCCAAGGAGATGCCTCTTTGAATGCCATCTATCATGTGTCATGTTCATATTATGTGTAATTCATATCATGATAATCATATTAATATGAAGTATCTTGATGTTGGAATTATGAAATTCCACTCTTATCTTCTTTTGTATCTGAATATCAATAACTAATTACCCTATACTATGGGATTGGCATTTTATTTCTCTTTTGAAATATTGATTGTGCCTTATGCCTCTATTGATATGCCATTACTTATATTTATGTGTATATTATTTGAAGATATATCCTCTTCTTTATGATTTTTCTTTAAGTATGTTCCTTCTTTGGAAAATAATGTGACTTTACCTTCATGATCGAATGATATACAACCTTTGTTTTTATCAATCATTGCTCTTATTGGTTGTAACCATGATTTTCCAAGAATAATATTGTATGTGTTTAGATTATAAATATCATGAAAATAAGAGAACATTATTTTAAAACAAATGAAACTTTTAACTAAATTGATCCCATACTTATTGTAATTGCATTAGTTTGATCTAATTTTTTATGCTTATTTCCAAGATATCTAAGAAATGACATAGAAAAAAAATTTATATCTTGATATTCCATAACTTTGATATCTATAAATTGCTTGACATCTATGTGAGCAGTGATAGTGAAAGGGTATTGATATGAGGAAAGGCTTGTGATTTCCCCCTTTGCAACCACATTTAAAACTTTAGCTTTTTCAAGTGTCTCTTGCTTTTTGACCTCTTTTGTTATAAACCTTGATTTAAACATGTTTTTTTTTTTTTTTTACCTTGAATTTTATTTACCAAGTTTTATTTTAGTAACATTACTTTTTCTTGTTGTAGCTTTTGTAACTTTTTATTTTCAAATTGTTCTTTTTGTAATTTCTCTTTTTCATCTTATGCCTTTCATTATCTTACTTATTTTACATTTGTCTTTTGAATATTTTCATGCTCTATTTTTTTAATTACAACTATTTTTGCTCTAAATTATCCTTTTGTACCCATATTGATTCTTTTTTCCCTCGTGTTGTAGAAAATGCATGCATAAGGTGAGTGGGTTTCTTGATTGATGTATTTATTATAGGATCACTACTATTAATTGTACTTTTTATTTTATTCTTCAAAGCCACACAACTATATTTATGATGCCCGTGAATTATATGATATGCACAATAGTATGTTTATATCCTTAGAGGATGTAAAGGAGATAGTTTTGATGAACTTGTTTATAATAATTTATCTTAGAATATCACTTGAACTCTTATTAGATTTTTTATAAATTTTAAATCACTCGTTCTAGATGAATTATTTTTTTGCTTACAATCTTGATATGAAGTCATGTTAGGCATAACATTTCTAGATGAAGATATCGATACATGATTAACACTAGCATATTCTAGATTATTTGCATATGTGACCTAATTTTTCAATGATATGATCTTTGAACTAAAATATTGATTTTGATTTTTCAACTCTTATATTAACTTTTTCATATTGATGATTTGATCCTTGAGGGATTCATAAGCACAAACCCTAGGTAATTCAGATTAAACATGCATGCACACACTATCTACAGCAGACATGGGATGTGGAGGGGATTGAGGAAGGATATGTTGGTTGCTTTCATTTGGCACTATAGGATGGGATACTTTACACCTTAGAGTAGTGATAGCATGGACCTAGTTAGAGGTAAAGTAGCTATCACTCTCCTTAGGGTTAGAAAGAGGAAGAGGTTTATTTTTATCCATTTTAAATGTTTTAAACACTAAGATAAGAATCAAAAAAGAAACATACAAATTCTAAAATATAATCAAACATAACAAGGAGATCATAAATAAATCTGAAACCCTTAAAGGTTGAAAACCCTAGAGTAAGCTAAGGTTTCACAAGAAGAATCAATGGTCAAGTTTATCAAAATGCTTAACCCTTTTTATAATTAAGGTTTGGAGGAACAACCTAATAAATTATGAAATACTATAGTCTAAATAAATCCAATTAGATATTTCATATTTACAATGTTTTGATAAATATATTGAATTTGAGAATATACTAAATATAAAAAACTACAATGTCAAATAATATTCTAAAAGTATAAATGCAAAGGAAAAATAATAATTAGCTTATGTAATTATGTATAGATAGATATGATAGGCATAAGTAAAGAATAAGATAGTTTGAATATTCACCTAAATTCATCGAATTCTAAAAAAATAACTTTCTGTCATTTGAGACACTAGTTGGATTGTGAACACTAACATCAATGTTTTTATCCTGATTTAGACAATTTTGTCTAGCTCTAAATATGGATCCTTTTCTATAATATTTAGTTTCACCTATTAGGGTTCATTTTTAACTTTCAAATTATCAGTTCAGATTGTATGCATAGGTTCTTGAAATTAGTCTTTTACTCAAAACCCTAAGTCTCCTAATTTGGGCATGTCATCTTATAAAATAGCATTTAGTGGGCTAAAGTGAATATGAGTTGATCACAAAGACCCATATGTCAATGAGTGTTGACCACATAGCCATATACTCTAATTGATATAGTTATCCCCCTTATGTGGGCTTCTGTGTGAAAAATTATGCAATATGTTATATGTGAGTGTATTTAGTGATCTAACTTGTAACTTGATAAATATTATTTATGGGCTTATCTTTGAATTCTTTAGACTTGTAAGAAGAATTTTCCTATGACTGATTTGTAAATAGGGAAGAATATGGTAGTATATCTCAATTATACAAATGATTTTCAGTAGTGTAGTGTGAGCTTGAGATGTGCTTGCTTGGTATTTCTTAGATTAATAATGAATGACCTTTGATTTGTATTTACACCACACATTTTGAAATAATATCATGAGAGGGTTAAAGAAGACAAATAGGTTGACCTGTGAATATAAGGGGATTTACAATTTGATCATTTAGAAGATAAGGATATTAGCATTGACACTAGTGTCCTAATATGAATGCTAGTGTCTTGTAGGATAAAAAGTTGTTAAGGATTTATAACTATTTGTGCAAGATAAAAATTAGGTTTCATATAAACTTTAGGCTATAAGTGATATGTGTCATCAAAAAATTATGGTTGGACTATATTATAATCAATTAGGCATAGTGAGATGGTGAATGCAAGCCTTTTGGCAAAAAGAAGGTCATAACTAAATAGTTGAACCCTGATTGGTATTTCTCAAGTGTATAATATTAGTATGTCATTATAGATGATATTTATGGATTATATAACACCTTATTATTATACACTTAGTAAACTTAGATGTTGGTTTTTACTCTTAGTTTTGAACCTTTCCCACTTTTCTAAGTATTGCATCTGATCTATCTTGTACCCCTTGGCCTATCTCTTGGTTTGACCAGTTTTATGTTGATGAATCAAACCTTCTATCTTGCCCAAAATGTTTAACACATGCTTATCTTAATCCCCTATAATTTTTGATCTTGTACCTATTTTTTAACTACTAGGACATGAGCATCAACCCTAGACCCCTATGTTGATGTTAGTGTCCTACCCTGACATAGGTGTCCAATGCCCTAAAGTCATTTAGTATTCAAATTAAATGTATCATAATGGTCGACTTAAGTGCTTCAATGTAAGATATTTGTTGATAGGAGTGATATATATTCACAATCACTCCTCATTCATTCCTCACCTAACATTCATATTAAAGAGCATTAAATTAATCAAAGCTTTCTTATTTATTCATATTTCCAGATCATTCATAGGGACTACACATCTACATGTATGAAGTACTAAGGGAGTAGCCTAAGATCTTGCTTTGCCAAGTTACAAGCTAGGTCACTGTTGTACTTGCTTTCCACATACTTCATAGTTCACACAAAAGCTAACACATAGGGAAGAACTAAATCAATCTGAGGCCCTCTTTGGAGTATTGTCTATGTAGGTAGCACTCATTTATAGTGGGGTCTTTAGGGTTAGCTTGATACCGTGTGTCCACTAACCCATTTTTTCTGATATCATTATGAAGATGAAAAACTAAGGTTTTGAAATTTTATGAGGTGAAACATTCCATGACCTAGGCATGAATGCACCAAAGTGAAGGTGAAGACAAACCTAGAAGCATCCAAGTGGTCGCATACTTTTCCAACATATATTCCATACTAGGACATATGCATCTAGTTCAGATAGTAGCGTTGACGTAACCATCCTAAGTTGATGCTAGTGTTTGTATCTCTAGAGGCACTTAATCTAGAATTTAGTAATTGATCTAGAATCATATTTCGATATGTTTCTTTCATGTTTTAGATTCATAACTATGTTAGTATCAAAACTAGCTAAGTACATTATTTCTTTATCATTTCCATATCTAGCATAGTTATACTTACTATTTTTATCATATCTTAGTTTAATGAATTCATCATATGTTATATCTGAGTTTATCATTTAATTAGCCTACTATAGATTTTATTATTACCCTTAGGCATTTTCATTTCTATATTATTAACCCTATCTACCCAAGCAGGATATTTATCCAATTTAAGGTTAAACATTTGGAGAACCTGAACTTTGAGATCAAAACCCTAGGTTTTTTAGGGTTTTGTGTTTCTTATTTTCTTGGTTACTATACTTTATCGAAAATATTACATTGTTCATTTCTAAAATTAATGGAAAACATTAATCCAAAAACTCGATTTCAAATAGAAGATAAAGAAGCATTGATCACTCATATTAATAATACAAGAGATTAATAGATGCATTTTTGTATGTTACAAGAGATGAAATATGTAAACATGAAAAAACTAAGGCTTCTTCACCTAATGATGGTGAGTCCTTAGAAGTTACTACAATTTATTCCATACCAATCAATTGACCTATTTTTAGTGGAGGCATAGATTATGTCTTCCAACCTTTATATCCTAAAACTATCATTGGTACATCTACCATGGGGCTAAAAAATGTTTCAAATCAAATACTAGTTTATATGCATATTCAAACTATCATTACATACCCTTTGGTGACTACTCAAATTGATAATTTAAATCCCAATGGGTCCATAGTTCAAGCACTCCTTCAAGTTATAAATACCTTAGAGGACAAGGTTACAAACATTGAATAAAATGCTTTCAATTCTCCTTATGTTATTGATTCCCAATATGTGTTACATAATCTGATTGTACTTGAGATATATTTGCACCCTTTTCTAACTAGTTTTGTTGCACCTAAGTTCACATTTTATAATGTCAAGAGTGATCCTAAACAACATCTTTGACCCTTTTATGTGGCATGCCTTTACTATGCCTCCAACGATAAAATTTTGACCAAATTATTTCCAAGAAGCCTCAAGGACTATGCTTTGAGGTGGTTTTATGATTTACCTCTCTAATCTATGAAATCATTCAAACCTATTGCAAATCAATTTCTGGCACTCTTTTTCATTAATATTTTTGAAAAGGTTTCCTATGCTCAAATTGCCAAAATCAAACAAGGAACAAATGAACCTATGAATGAATATGTCTTGAGGTACAAGACAATGTTAGATAAATTACTAATATTATGGTAGATAAAGCATCACAAGACATATTCAAGCAAACTTTGCTTGTTCCTTTACATGAGTCCATTATTTTTAAGAAGTTAAAATCTTTTGATGACTTATGCCATGTTGTATAGGACTCTAAAATGAAGATTATTTCAATGACTAAACTAATATATGTATCAAACACACTGACTAAATCTATATCAAGTGCAAAATTTACAATCAAACCAATTTATAAAGTAAAACCTCATGAGTCTAAAAAGGAATAAACCATCATGGTTGACACAATTTCACAGTAGCCTAATAAGATTATCTTACCTAATTCACTAAAGAGATAATTTTCACTCTTACCTTGTTGGAAGCATAATGACTAAGGGGGAGTGAATTAGTTTTCAAAACATTCATTAATTTCAACTTAATAGTCATGAACCATTTATACAAGTACATAGATCTTAGCAAGCATAAGTAACCATATAAGAGCATGAAACAAGATAAGACATCATATATGTGGGAAACCCTCAAGGGGAATAAAACCCACTAATATTTTTAAATGGAATATAGTCCTATTATAAAAAACCAAGATTTAGTGAAGCACAAACTTCACATAGAGTACCAACCCCAACTAGCAAAGCACCAACCTAGCTAGGCTTTAGCAAGCACCCACTTGTAAGGAGGCACCAATCCCCTAGATGAATTAGCACCAACTCAACCACCTAATTACTTTGATCAAATTCATAACACTATTTTTTTCAACCAACAAATTTTGGTCATCTCTTTACATTTTTATCATTCTCAAACTATCTTTTAGGCCTCTTCGCTCATCTAGGTCTCTTGAAGACTGATTAGGTCATATGATCTTGACATTCATACTTAGACTTTTTGTTATATATTCATGACTTTATCTATACACCCCTATGATGGTCTACGTGACTTAATTCTACTCCTCAATGTGCTCTTTCATTCACTTATACACCCAAATTGTCTAACTTACTCAATTAGGCCTAATTAATCTCGATCTTATACAAGTCACTTACTCTCACACACCTTGGTCATCCATAGATACTTTCACACTTAGATTACCCTTATAATAGGTCTTAGAACATGTTTTAAATATGAATAAAATAATACATTATGTTGGACACAACTTAATAAACCAAATCTTTTTCCTTAAGGAGACTTAAATCAATTAGGCCTACTTTGGCAACATGTTACCTCATGACCCCTTAAAAAAAATACACTTAATTTATGAATAATATCCTTTAAAAAATCATTCAAATAAACCTTATCAAACTTCATTTTAAGTTCAAAACACCTTTTAGGTCCAACCACCACTTGAACCCCTTCTCAGAACACTGTTCACAATAGGATTTTATACACACAGAAAGTGTCTTGATCAACTAAAGCATAAACACAATTTTGATAGATAAACATAAAAATAAATCATGTATTCATAACCTCATGACCTTAGGGTCATCACAAACTTTATTAGATACTTTAACTCAAGGTATACAGGCTCAAACTCTTCATTTTAAAATGCTCACTCTAAACTACCAACTAGCCTCAAAACATAGTCATAGAAACTTGAACTTATGACACCTTAAAAAACACAATCAAGGACTTCCAATGCATAAACATGATCCTACAACATCCTCAAAAACATAACAATTTTTTCAAATAACATCCTTAAAAGAATAAACATAAACTCAATTTTTCCAAATAACCATAACAATAAATCACATATTCATAAACATAATGATCTCAGGGTCATCAAAAAATTCATTAGATACTTTAACTTAGGGTATACAGTCTCAAACTCTTCTCTGTAAAATGCTCACTCTGAACTACCAACTAACCTCAAAACATAGTCATGAAAACTTGAACTTTTGACACCTGAAAGAATACAATCAACGACATGGTCCTAAAATATTCTCAGAACAAACTCTCAAAAAAATATCATGATCTCTAATAGCAACAATTGGTCTTGTAGACCAATTTGTTGACCTTCTCTCTCACAAACCTCACTCAGCCAGATAAGCCATTTTGGATTCAACATTTTCACTACTTTCAATAACTATCAAACCTTATAAAAATCATGAATAGGAGATAAAAGTACCAAACAACATATCCATGCACTTATATCCATCATTGTTTCATGAAATCACACCAAAAGCCACCTTTTCATATTGTCTAAGTTTTACACTTTTTTTCTTCATTAGGCCTACTAACGATTGGCCAACTTGGATCACCAAATTTAAAAACCAAAGGGATATAACTTATCCATAAACCTTCATGGACATAGACTAAAAGTCTTAAACTTTGTCCTTCATCCATTTAGCAACTTTGACTTGGTCAACTTTGACTGTTATAGCAAATCTTCAAGAAATAAGGCCTTTCATGTAGGGTCTACTCACTCACTTGAAGACTCAATCACATCAAGAGGTGCCTAGGAGATTTTAATACAACCTTCAATCACTAAACTAGCCATACCAATCCATTTTGAGCACTTTAGAATAACTTTTTTCATATCAGATCACTATCAGGGTTCTTTGAGGGTTTAAACCATCTTCCACTATTAACAATCATTCATAAATTTTAGCCCCTCATTCTATAAACTATTTCTTATATATTTTATCTAGGATCCTTCCCCATCTACCATGAATATCTTAAGTCCTCATTCAGATGTTTCACATGCCAATGAACACTTGAAAGATCTTCTCAAGTAGATAACTCTTCATCATATGCACTCGAGAGACCTTAAAACACTTTTTCAAGTCTAAACCTTCAAAATTTAACCTTATACTTGGTCAACACACCTATAAAAATATATCACACTACTAAAAATGATAACATGTTCATTCTTATCTTTAAATTTGAATCTCATACCTCATTTGGCCACCATCTCTTTCTTTGCTCTTTAGACCTTGACTTACAAACTACATTAGTCCTTGAAACTAACCTTAGAACAACTATCCAAGCTCTCAATACCTCATATACATGCCATAAAACCTATTACCATGGTCAACCACTTCCATACATCTTCTCACATGCCTAAGACCACTCATCTCACCAAGAAACCAAGCCCATGCCTTCACACAAGGTTTCTTCATGCCATGACTATGCCTTGAACTATCCTTCATGCCTTCTTCCATGATCTCAACACCTCAATGTCATGATCAACACTTCACTCTCATTACATACAACCTATCTCATGCTTACACATATCCAAACATCCTTCATATGTCTTGACAACATCTCATGATGCCTCATTAGGTCAGGAAGAGTCTAAATGTGGTCTAGGTACATACTAGGTTTGAAATTCCTAACCATGTAGGCTTACCCTGAGACTCTTATGAGTGATGTATTGATTCAAAAATATTTTCAATCATACTCATACAACTCATTCCTATGTGTACTTATCTCACCCATCTGTCATACTCAAATCTTCTCATTGGGACTTTGCATGCCATGACTAGTCCCATGACTAGGCTTCTCAAACACCTTGTACTTAAGAACTAGTACTCAAACATGCTTACCTCAATGATATAAAATAATAAAAAACTTCATACATCACTTTCACACCATTTTAAAAATCTATTTCTGACCAACATGCTCTCATGACCTCATGTAGACCTAGAGCCTCATAACCATGCTTCAATGCTTACTTGATCATCAAATCTCTTTGTGACCACACTGACAATCATCAAGCTGACCTGAATCATGACATTGAACTTGACATAAACGAATAGAATAATTATTATGTTTCTTTAAAATTCTCTCTTTTCACATGGCTTCCTTATCACATAAAGTACACAAGGTCATATCTGACAGACCACTCACCATTCATCTTCACTAGATGCACCTCGACATAATTGACATCAACCTAGACATCAAATGACATCAACCTTGACATCAATGACAACACTTTTCAATATACCTAAGTCTTCCACTTCATTACTTATATGGCTAGTAGAGTATCATCTTATATCTCTCTCATCCTATAGAGATTGATATGAATAGAACTCTACCCAAAGGATATGATGTGAATTCTTATTTTCATTATCACCAGGGACTAGAACATTCTATGAATAGATGCTTTAATTTGAAGCATAAGATCCAAGACCTTATTGTTGAATAAAATATTACATTTGATGATCCTCTCAAGGAATCAGGTTCACAACTTGGTGATCACCACAAATAAAAAATATTTAATAATTCTTTGCAAGACCATTCTAAGAAATAACTAGAAGTGAAAATGGCATATAATGCACATCATCTTCCATCACATTATGGGAACCCATTATATGGGATTATTGGTACTTATATATGACATATACCTCCTATGGTTCAAAGACCTTCTATTACTTTTGATGACACTAAGATTAAGAATGATGACTCTAATCTTCATTATTTATTCAGTCAAGCATTCCTTTATCACCAGCCTATACACATTGTTATGATTGATAATGGTGCAAGTTAAAATGTTTGCACCATAAAATTACTTTCACATCTGGGTTATATTCATCATGATTTTCATCCTTCTACTAAATCATTTATAACATTTAATGGGACCTCTTAAAAGATTATTGGTGAGATTGACCTACTTTTACAAGTTAGTCTTGCACATGTGTTACTATCTTTTCAATTATACTTTCCATAGGAATATTTGATACGTTATTTGAATACCTTAGATCCAGCCACTTAAATTAGTACCTTCTACAGTACATGGGTGTGTTAAATGCATTCATGTCAATCAGGTAATTACAATTTCTATAATCCCATATGAGTATCCTCTTGAACAAGAAAAACGTATATCTAAGCAGCTAATTATAAAACCTACTAAGGTTAATCCATCGTAAAAGGGTAAATAATAAGCAATCCCCTTTAGTAGATGGCTAGTACTTGAGATACCATTACATTAGAGACATACAATGGATTTTATAGAATCCTCATCTTCTATTATACACCATGTTTAGACATCTTGAACACCTAAACATGTTTCTACTATTATTATTCTAAAGAAACACAGAGCACACAATTATTGGTTCCACGAACCCCTATTCTTTAGATTTTACTTCATGACCTTAGAGTCTTATTATACCTACATAGAGCATCATAGACACTATAGTCATAGATATTGCACCTATACATGTTTCTTGGTAGTAACATAAATTTCTTACACCATGCTCTAAGTGGGGAGATACCTATGACCATTATTTGGATGGAATTATAAGATGATCTTTCCTCTTCAAAATTCCAAAAATACCAAAAAAACAAAAAATAATCAAAAATATAAAAACATTTTTGGCACCAACATACTTCATTGGCTCATTGACATCTATGTGTTAGTTATATATTGATGGATGGTATATCAGTTACTTATACATACACATGTGTGTCATGCTTCTGAGTGTGATATAATCATACATAGATACATGATCTATTCCTATTTTGGATGTTTGGCCTTCTTTCTACTCATGTTGTGTACAAATTGGGGGCATCTACTTCTTTGATCTTAACACACATAGGTTATATCATTTTATGGTCTCTTCATTATCATGTTTGATCTTATACGTAATTACACATGCCTTCATCCATGATTGTATATTTCATAAGATACTTGTTATGATATACACTTGACATTTGTTTCTAACACATTTGATATAAAGGCTACTATGATATGTTTATGTTGGTTTCTTATGTTTTCTTTTATGCACTTCCTTGAGTGTCTTGCCTTGTTATTTTCTCATGTGTTTAAGCATTTTACTATGTTCCTTTGTTTGTATCCCCTGTGTTTTTTCTTGCTTGATTTGACATTGGCATATGTCATTATTTTTTTATATACATTTAAATATGTTATTATTTATTTTATGGATATTTTACTAAGTCATGTCCCTTTGATTGTGCAACATTTGAGCATGCCCCTTGTTTGAGGTCTCCTAGGACCATTGTATGTTGAATTGATTTTAAATGCACTTGTATGTGTGTTTTTTTTCTTGATGAGCTTATATTATTACTATCTATATGTTTCCATGATATTTATCATGCATATAAGGCATTCATGTGATCGTATTGTTCTATGTGCTTCAATGATACATTTGCCTAGACATGTTATTTTATATGTTACATGGTTCTAGGCATAGATTATTCAGTTGTCTTATCCTTTTGAGGTGACGTAAATATCAGTTTCTATTCTTCCCTCACCTTAAAGGGACGGTATATCATTGGGGGCATGTCATAGAGGCATGTTCTTCACATTTGACATAGTTTTTTGATACAATGGGGGCATGTTCTAGAAGCATGTTCTCCACACTTATTTAGCATTCAACAAACCCAGATTCAGTGGGGGCATGTTTTGGAAACATGTCCTTCACATTGGCACTTATTTTAGTTTTCAAATGTTTCCATATATAGTGGAGGCATGCTTTAAAAGCATGATCTTTACACTTACACAATTTTTAAATTGGCCAAAACACATAATTATATAATTAAAATTCACATATGTGGTAATATTATACAATGGTATCTTATTATACATATTTTTGGCATGAGACATATCTAAGGTGCATAAGTTATGTAATGTGTGCTTAATATTTAAAAATCCAAATCAATTTCAGATTTCAAAACACTCTTAGGGATTATCACCACCCACCATGTTGAACTTTTATGGACTATATTGAGTTAATCTACTATAGTAGTTGGTTCACTTTTGATATGGTTGAGGTGACTAAATCACTCAATCTCTCATATTTTTTTAGGTTGGACTTGATTGTATTTTTAGTCATATAAAATATCATTTAATGTAATGAGTGTCACTTGAGACCACCTTATCCTTAGTTTATCCCTGAATCTATCTTAGGGCCTCATTTGATACTTTTCCAATTCATATACACTTCTATCACATGCTTAGATATACCAAAATTCACATTAAGCCATCACCTAAGCATCCCAAGTCTTTTCACACACATGCCAGCCACCTGGACAATAACACAACCCCTTTGGTCTATAACATAGTGTGTTATTGGCAAAGGGGGTGGTGTTATTGACCCTTAACTCTTTATGCCCCCAAAAGATATTTTTCCATTCCCTAAATCATATTAGGGTCATCTTAGACTCATTTCATGTCTTGAATAGCACTATAACACTATATAATGACCACTCTCATCCATTCATCCATTAGATGGAAATTCTCATGAACAAACTCATAAACAATTATGTAAATTAAGGTCATTGATCCCTCTTTGCCCCTATATCTGCATACATCCATATGTAGTAGCCTAGACATCAGTTTTACTCAGATTTCTAAAAGATTACATAGAGAAAGCCAAAAGAATATGTGATATTATTCAAGTCATAAAAATCCTAATATATAGGCAAGAAAAAAGCACCTACAAATACAGAGGTAGGTGAAACAAAGAGTTGATGGGAATAATAAAATACAAAACCCATGTAACAATACAACAATATTGGTTATAATAATATAACCAAATACATAAAGCTTAATTATTCTAATACCCTCCCTTAATGACTGAACCTAAATTAAATCCAAGCTTATCTCAGAATTTTATAAATTTGTCTTTACATAAAGGTTTAGTCATTATATCAGCTAGTTACTCAAAGGTGGGGCAATAATAAAGACATAAGTCTTCATTAGAACCAATTTTTGGATGTAGTTATGGTGAACTTCAATGTGCTTTGTCCTAGCATAAAATACTAGATTATTCACCATCTTTAGAACACTCTGGTTGTCACAGTAGATAGGTGTAGGTATTGATGAATCAAGTTGAAGATCCTCTAATACTGATTGAATCCACATCAATTCTCTACCTGCACTAACAATTGCTTTATAATCTTGTTCAATGGAAGACAATGCTACTATATTTTGTAGCTTACTTTGCTAAGAAAAGGCTCATGAACCAAGAGTGAATACATAACATTTTGTAGACTTTATAGAATCAACTGATCCTACCCAATCTAAATCAGTATACCCTGTTAGCTAAAACTCAATAGATTGCTTATACAGAATGCCAAAGTCAAGAGTACCTTTAACATATCTAAGAACATGATTTGTATCTTTCCAATGTTCTTCATGAGGTTTTCCCATGAAGAGAGAAAGATAACTAACTATAAAACATAAATTTGGTCTAGTAGTAGTAAGATAAATCAAACTACCTACTAATTGCCGATACATTGTTTCATTTACCAATGTTGAATCAGTGTTAGTTGAGATTTTTGTCCCAACTTCCATAGGTGTAGCTACTAGATTAAATTAATTAATTCTAAATTTCTCTAACAAAGGCTTGACATATTTTGTTTGGGATATAAAAATTGAGTGCCCAAAATTGTAAAATTGCAAAAACTCCACACCTAGACAATATTGAAGCATGCCTAGATCAGTCATTTAAAAAATAGAATAGATATCAGATTTCACCTATTTAATCAAATCAATGTTTCTTTCAGTGATGGAAAGATCATCAACATATACAACTAGGTACAATATGTCATCACCAACTATTTTAACATAGAGATTAGATTATGCATCACATCTTTTAAAACCAAACTCTAAGATATTTGTCTATTTTAAAGTACCAAGATCAAGGAGCCTACTTAAGTCCATATAAGGACTTCACTAACCTAAAAACCATATGTTCCTTACCAGACACTTTTAATCCCTGTGGTTTTGTCATGTACACTTCCTCCTCTAAATCCCCATTCAAAAAAACACTTTTTACATCTATCTAAAACACTAGCCAGCCAAACTAAGCAGTAATGGAGATAATCATTCTGAATGTTACCATTTTAGTTGTAGGAGAAAATATTTCTTCATAATCTACTCCCTCTTCTTGTGCATAACCTTTTACAATAATACGAGCTTTATATTTATCTAAAAAACCATCAAATTTGCATTTTACCTTATAAATCCATTTATAACCAATGGATTTCTTACTGTGAGGTAACTCGAAAAAAACCCAAGTACCATTCCTAATGAGTGCATCATAATCCACCTTCATTTTAGACTCCCATTATGTCTTTCCTTTAGCATTTGGATATGTATTAGGCTCAAAAATTTGTGAAACAATGGAATTGAGAGAAAATTTTACCTACTTGGGATTCGGTACCATTTGTTTCCTTGATATTGTGGATCTACCTTCCAAAGAAATTGGAATATCCTCTTGATAAATACCTTGCATTGTACTGTAATACCATTTTGGCCATTTGTGTTGATTTGTGGAAGCACATGTTGGTTCACTAGGACCAACCATGGAGATAAACTATTCTAAGGTTTGCCTCTTTAAGTCATGTTCCATTTTAGTACTAGTACTTGATTCACATTCATTTGTAGGAATCCAAAGATTACTAGTATCTATAGGTTTACCATATTTTAAGAAATAGGGAATTTTTTCATCTATTTTGACATCTCTATGCATTATTACTTGATTTGAAGAGATATCTAGTAACCTATATGCTTTGAAATTCTCATTGTAGCCTACAAACATATACTTTTTACTCTTTGCATCTAAACCACTTTTTTTCACTTTAGGAATTAATGCAAAAGCATTACTACCAAAAATGTGAAAATTACTTACATCAGGGTTTCTCCTTGACCATGCTTCTTCTAGATTAATATCTTGCACAGCTTTACAAGGACTCTTGTTCAAGATGAACACTATAGTGTTAACAGCGTTTGCCCAGTACCGAAATGGTACGTGCATGCTTCGTACCATGCACTGTATCATCTCCATAATAGTCATGTTTCTCCTTTCCACTACTCCATTCTGTTGTGGACTGTAAAGAGTGATATACTACCTATGTATCCCTTCCTTTGTGCAGTATGCATTGAATTTTTTGGAGACAAATTCTCCACCATTATCTGACCTAAAATTCTTGACCTTTTTACATGTGTGATTCTTAATCAATTTTTTCCATGCAACAAAGTTAGTAAAACACTTTGATTTCTTCTTAATAAAATACACCCACATTTTTTGAGAGAAACCATCAATAATTAATAAGAAATAAAGGGTACCAAATACAGTGTTAGTTTTCATAGGACCATGAAGATTTACATGTACCAAATCTAACACACATTCTTCCCTCCATGCTTTACCAGTAGGAAATGGTTGCTTAACCTGTTTACCCAAGTGACACCATTCACAAAAATTTTGATTTTCTTAAATGGATGATAGTCCATGTACCATTTTATTTTTACTTAAAATACTTAAATACTAGTAACTCAAATGACCATACCTCTCATGCTAGAGAGTGCTCAACTGTTGCTAAAGCAAATTGTTCTACTAATTTAGGATCTACAAGTTTATACAAACCCCTTTCCCTCATACCAATAGCAACAAGTTTATCATTGAGAATAGTGATATTACATTTATTTCCCTCAAACTTAACTACCAATTGTTTATTTTTGGTAATTTCACTGATGAACAATAGATTTTTATTCATATCTGGTACATATCTGACATTAGTAAATGTATATTTGTACTCATTGTTTAAAATGATTTATACATCTCCATAACCCTAATGTCATGTGTCCATCCATCACCTAAGAAAATAGTTTTATTACTACTATTATCCTCAATGAATGTTACATACCAATCATGGTGACACATGTAGTGTCATGATGCTCCTGAGTCAAAATACTAGCTTTGTGACTCAGTTGATTGATCGTGTGTTGTTGTAAAAGCAAATTCAGTATATACCTCTTCTTCTTCTTCTTCAACAATGTTAGCATGTCTAGATTTCTTGTTTGAATTAGCCATGTCATCTTTTCTTTTCTACAATCTTTTTAAAAATGACCTGGTTTCTTACAATAAAGCATTTCCACTTGGTTTTCTTGGAATCACTTACATTATTTTTTGAAGAATATTTATGTGCTGACCATTTACCTTTCTCTTTTGTGTTTATTATAAAATCACTTTTTGTAGAAGTATATGTAGATAAAATTGCATGAACCTATCATCTCTCCTTATGCAATAGCAATGTTGACAACTTTTTAAAGTCCAAAGTCTACATCTCAATAGTCATGTGTAAGGACTCCACAAATGACTCAAATGAAGGTAGAATATTTTACATAACTAGAGCAATCAAATTTTACTCATCAATAGGCTTCTACACAGCCTTCAATTGGTCACTAATATCCTTTATCTGCAATAAAAAATTAGAAATGGAGCTACCTTCTTACATCTTAGTGGAAAATAATAAACTCTTCAAATACAATATCCTACCAGCTTCAGAAGCTTGACATTTAGAAGTAAGACTAGTCCATAAAATTGATGCAATAGTCACATTTCTAATCTTTAAGATTAGATTATCTATTACCAATAGTTTTAACATAAGATCCTCATGATGGCATTTATCATAGTCATCGGTACCTGTGGCGGGCCTTTGCTCTTTACCGAGCACCATTTGATCAAGATTCTGATATTCACATATTGTCAAAACCTTGTGACTCCATAAACTAAAATTTTTGCCTATCCATTTTTGCAAATTTGGTAATAGGAGGTGTTTAAACTAGCCATTTTGACCTAGTTTTTCCAAAAAAATCAAATACTAAAAAACTATAATGACTTTACATAAAATCCCTCCTACCCACAAATTCAAATCACAAACCGGTCAATACTTCTAGTTTTTAGTAAAAAAAACTCAACACCATTTGAGAGATTTTAAAATATTGTCTTTAAAAATATCAAAAAATGGACAAAAACAATTAAATCAGGAGATCTACAACTCCAATTTTAAAAATTCCTTCTCTATCAACATCTAGATAAAAAACCCAAAAAATAATGAAATTTTCAAGCCTTTAGACACTTTTGTGATAATTAGTCACCATAAGGCCCCCAATACCCCTTGTATACTAAAGTTTTTAATTTTAAATATTTTAAAAATAAAATGATTGTAAATGATAGAAATTTTTCTAAAATTTAAGATATAATTTTTTAACCAATCAGCACAGACCTATGCATTTACAAGAAAATGGTCTATCTATAGATTTTCAAATTAATTTTTGAGATTCATTTCTCAACCAAAAAGAAACTGTCAACTCCTATGATCTTCACTCAAGATAGAGGTGTGACTAGCAACAAAAAATAGATAAAATGGTCACCATTTTAATTTTTTTGGCTCTCTCTCTAAGTAACTCTTTAGAATCTCCTCCCAGACCCAATTTTCCACCAAACTGAGTACCGTTAGCTCCAGTAGTCTTTTCCTAGATGAAAGTAATTTACTGAACCAAAAAATAGAAAAGATAGACACCAAATAAATTTTTGGTCTCCCTCCAAACACCATACGGAATACGGATGGCATGGGGTGAGCTCGAGAGAAAAATAATTAATGAGGATTAAAAGCCTCTCCTTCTCCCTCCTTTTGTTGCTTCTTTGTCCCTACAAGACTTATATTGCTTTTCTCTATATTTTTGGCTTTTCAACTAGTCATAAGGAATAAAAAAATTATTCTCTCTCTCACGTCTTTCCACTCTTTGGAAAATTGAGGTTACTTCTCAAATAATCACCACTAGGTATTCTGCCTCCCTGACAAGATGTTTTCACAGAGAAATCTTGCTCCCAAATTCGCTAACCATTAGCTTTGATTACCATAAGATATCATAGAGAAAGACAAAAGAATACGTGATATTATTCAAGCCATAGAAAGCCTAATATATAAGTAAGAAGCAACCACCTAAAAATATGGAGGTAGGTGAAACAAAGAGTTGACAGGAATAATAAAAGACAAAACCTATGTAATAATACAACAATATTGGTTATAACAATATAACCAAATATATAAAGGTTAATTATTCTAATAGTTTCTAGTTTCAATTCACACTCAAAGCATTCAAATTGACAATCACACTAAGGCATAATAACATCACTCTCACTTGCACCAATACTTAGATCAGGAGAACTACATCAGGCTTGATCCTCTTTCGAGGTATTAGTATGTAGGCAACACTCATCACATGAGGTGTTGAGGTCACGTCTAGCCTACCCTACTAATGCCACTCTTCCTACACTTGTGTTCATCAAAACCCTAGCAAACATGGATACTTAGGGTTCCCTAGTGAAATCAGTCAAAATAAGGCATAGATAATGATTCAGGTCTTGGTCACACAAGCATAAGATTACCATAATAGAGAAAAGGTTTGCCCAAGATTTCATGATTTAATTTTCACAAGGTCAATAGCATAGCACAAAAGGTCATTAGCATAGTGTGCTATTGGAAAAGAGGGCCACGCTACTAAGGAGGGTTTTGACACCTATTTTTGGTTGATGACACTCTACCCTATTCTTGCATCAGTTCCCAGCTTGCCATTTGTTTGTTTCAATCATGTTTTCCAGCTAAGTGTCTCCTTTGTAATTCACTTCTATTTATAGGCTAAGCAAACAAATTAATTATTGTATAAATCATTGGCAATTGATATTGTATTATTTTATTCCCTAATTTATATACCCAATTTTTTATATACTTAGGGTTTTACATTAATTTACAAAATAAATAAATCATTTGGTAAACCTGACTTACTTTGAATATTGTCAAAACCTTAGCCCTATTTGCTCTTAAGATTTTTACCCATTTTTTTCCTATTTCCATTTGTTGTGTTAGGATTTTTAGATTTCATATATTCTATTATGGTATCCCTTATTCATTTTATTTACTATATGCCATCTAAAAAAATTATATCTCTTCCTTTAAGAATAAGTGCTAGGATTAATGGTAACCATATTGAGCATACCCATATTATTTTCATTTGAGCTTATACCATGGATAAAGGACCAATTACAACCCCCCTAATTGATCCTTCACATCTTGATTATGTGGACTTTAATTATAATACATCAAAACATGAGTAATACAATCAAGATCTTGATGATATCTAAGAGTGGACTTGGGACGTACTTCCCCCCTCCATCATGACAATCTTATAATCAATAAGGATGATATCTTAAAAAGTTTTAGAGATAGACTTCAAGAACAACCCCATGATCATGCATAGATTGTGTAAGCTATAATGGAAATAAATAACACATCACTTGGTAAATCATCCAAACCCACAGATGATAATATTGTTACACCTACTATAGGGGAAACTCAAACTGCAACATGTTATAACTATCCAACTCTCACCAGTGGCAACACCTCCTATGGGTAGTACACATCCCTCCTCTCCAAATGTACAATTCCTTAGGCAAGAAATCCATTCTTTGTAGGCCAAGGTGTTACATATTTAGTAGGGTGTTACTAGACCATCTCATGCCTTAGACTCTCATATGCTCATACATACACCTTTGGCACATAATATAGTGGCAACTCCTTTTCCATCTAGATTTGTGGCACCAAAGCTTTCTCTACATGATGGCAAGGGCAACCCAGAGCATCATCTATGCACTTTTCATGTAGCATATTTGGACTACGTGTCCAATGATTGGCTCCTGACTAAGTTATTCCCTCATAGTTTAAAGGACAATGGATTATGATGGTTTTTTGATCTCCCTAATCAATCCATTACAACATTTATTCCACTTGAAAAAAATTTTGGCACACTTTTTAATCAATATCAGTGCTAAAGTTTTGTATGCTCAAGTTGCTCAATTAACAAAAATTTGATGATCTAATAGCTGAATATGTCTTGTAATATAAAACCTTATTAGCAAAGATGACTAGTCCCATGGAAGATAGAGAACTCTAGGACATATTCAAGCAAATATTATTACCATCATAACATGAATCTATATTATTCAAAATAGTTCCATCATTTATAGATTTATGCCACACATTGAAGGAATGGTAAGTCAAACTTCCCTCCATGGGAAAGTTAAATTACACAATTGGATCAAATTCCACTAATAATAATTTAAATAAGATCCCATATAAAATGAGGCCCAATGATGGAAATAATGAGCAAAAGATGATAGTTAACACATCATCAAAACCATCTCCTTGTCTAGTTTTATCAGCTCCTCCAAGGAGACCTTTTAAAAATCTCCCTAAAATGCTAGCTCATGTACTCTAGTGACTTTTGGAATGTAATGTCATATCTCTCCCTCCCATAAAAGAGGTTGATACGACTAGGCCTCTTCCAAAGAATTATGATTTCAATGTATTTTGTGATTATCACAGGGCCCCATCCATGCTACAAATAAATGCATCAACTTACAAAATAAGATCCAAGATTTGATAGAGGCTAATATCATTAATGTGAGCACTCCTATATAAACACCCAAAACATAACCAACTGAAGAAAAATCAATGAAAATATTTTTTGATCCATTTCCAAAGCATATGGCTAATGAGATAGTAGATACTTTAGGTGTTCATTATACTTATCAGGGCCATCCACCATCAACATCCTATCATACTCATATGATGGACACACACCCTCTACATAATATGATTGGTGTGTATCACACTACAGTGGTATCTAGGCCTCTTATCACTTTCTCATAATAAGAGATCGTTGATGATGACTTAGATTTATGTGCACTCTTTGTACAAGATTACGTTAATCATCATCCTATTCAAAGTGTCATCGTTGACAATAGGTCAAGCATTAATATGTGGAATATTAAACTTATACATCACTTGGGCTATTTAAATTAGGATGTTTCTCTGATAGATATAGTTATTCATGGTTTTAGTGGCCATGTCCAAAGCTCTATTAGGGAGATAGTACTTAAAATATAGGTTGGGCCCGCACATGTGGCCACCAAATTCATAGTGGTGCCTAGTGCTAGAACATTTGACATGTTATTAGGTAGGCCTTAGATACAATAACTTTGATCCATACCCTTCATCATACACAGATGTCTTAAATATATACATGCTAACCAGGTTGTTACAGTTGGGGGTCTTTCATATGAGTATCCTTTACCTACTCTGCAACCAGCTACACATTAGTCGCTAGTAACATTTCCATCCATTACGACATCTCAGATATCAATTGAGCCACCAATGCAGGTGAGGTATACTTCTACATCATTACCATGTATACAAAATCTCCCATGAAGACCTTTATTAGAGAGACCCCTACATTAGAAACATGATATGGATTTTAAGGAGCCTTTCTCTACCCCATTCACACCTAGATCAGTGATATTTAGTCCCCACAACATTCCAAATAGAGCATCCATCATAGTTACAACTTCTTCCACTAGATGGGTCTCCAAGATCCCCATAGTTCACAAGCCAGTTTAGTTAGTTCCACAAATTCATGGCCACACTTCATAGTCAGCTCAGCTAAAGATTATCTAGTACATTTGGTTCCCATATCTCAGATACTTCCTCACACACCACGCATGGTAATTATTCCTTTAATTGATACAAGTCACCTTGATAATGAGTCTCTCATGAGACTCATCAATTAGGATGTTATCATAGTTTACTTGTACATAGTTTCTCTTATCTTGCTTCTTGTATATAGTTTTCTTTTTATGTTGCTTGTATATAGTTTATAGTCAGAAAACACAAAAATAATATAATATGTTCAAAAATACAAAAATACTCAAATATTTACTTAGGAAATACAAACTTTAGATTGTATACATTCATATGTTTACATTCCTTCTATTTTCTAGGTACTACATATGTTATCAATGTTAGTATAATCATTTTTATCATATATACATGCTTCACTTGTTCCTTTTGAGTGTTTGCAAATTATTATAGGACTCAAGGCATCTACATAAATCCAAATTTAATACTCTCTACCCATTTGGGGGAACATATACATATACATAGATTTAACATTAACATATCATCCCCATTAAGGGCATCAAACACACAACTTTTAATTTTCTAGGTTATATCTTTATATACTGTATATCATAGATTTAGTATTGATTATATCTTGATATTAATCATCTTATACTACACTAATTTTTTGTTGACTGCTACTACCATAGACTTAACATATGTACATATTTGCTCTTATATGAATTTGTACCACATGCTTATTCACACTTTCATTTCTTGATTTACTAGTGTATATTTGATTGTGTCTCTTTGCTTCTACATCCACTTGAGGTCATTTGAATATGCCATTGTTCTATGGCTCTACGTTAATTATTTTCATTGTGTGTATGCTTTGGACATTTGCCCATGTCTTTGTGTGTGCTTCTTGATTGTGTATGTAGACATTTGAACATGTCCTTCCTTGTGGCCTTAAGACAACCTTGCTTGCTCATTGCATATGTGAATATTTGAACATGTCCTTGTATATGTGATCTTTCTCAAACTTAGTGACATGTGCTTATGTCCCTTGTATTATGGCCCCTTGGCCTACTTTGCATGCCTCGTGTTTGTATGTATGATTTCATATATGCATCATGGCCCTGACACTTGTCTCTTGCTTGTTACATTCACATCTATTTTTAAATGCCATGAAGGACCTCATGCATCTCCCCTTCCTCTTTGGGTGCCTTGACGGACATCATGCCCCATCCCCCTAGGTAGTTTACTCACATTATATTCAAATTTATTATTCATATACATGCTTATATTATTATATCTATCTTGACAACCTTGTGAATACTATATCTAACATACATCATACATTACCAAATTATTCTCAATCTCTCTTACATTTCGATGTCATGTATACATATTATATTGGTTTATCACGTAGATATCATATATTTTTAGTTTAACACACATGATGTATATATTTACTTTTGAAGATAGTTATTATAGAGGTTTAACAACTCATCTCAAAGAGGGGGCATTAATAGGAGTTTGTCATAGAGATCAGACCATCCTAATGCACTTAGAACATAGTTTTCAACACATAGACACAAATTACAAAGCTCAAACTTAGGAAAATATAATGAAATAAAGTCACACATAGATTAGTTTTAGTTTCTCTTAGAAACTTCACTTTTGAATAATAATGTAATACACTACTAGAATAACATTGTGCTATAGTCTACCCACCATGCTATTGTCTAGTAGCCTCAAACACAAAAGACTCTAAAATTGTCAGAAAGATGTCGTAATTATAGTTCAAATTTGCACAGTTTCAATCATAGATTATCAGATATGTTTAGTATATACTCAATTTTTATAAAAGATTACATAGGTTTGATCAGAATGGGGGCATCATGCACGATGTGATCACTCCCACTTTAGTTACAGATATGCATAGGCACAGATATTATGACTTGGTCCAAAATCCATATGTACATATATCAAAATTAGTGGCATGTATGTGGCACATTGTTCCCATATGTTCAGTTTGGCACCAGTTATCTTAGATGGAATGCCAAATCCATGTCATTATCTATGTTGTATACTTCAGACACCATATGCACCAGTTTTTCACTAGGATCACACTAGATTGATGCCTCATTCCATTTGCAATAGTTGGCATTTTTGAGTGTTTCAGAGGCATTTTTATATTTTAGAGTTTTCATGTGGCATAAAGCCATTTTACATAGTTTTAGTTACATCACACAGTTTCAAATTCAAATGCATATACTACACATGGGTAAGAAATGATGGATTCATAACCTACTTGAGTTCTTGAGCCACTTACATGAGAGGGTTGGAGAACTCATCAATCTAATCCAGGTTATTCATAGATTATGATCCACCAAGCAAGGGTGGGTAATGATGGAGTCAAGGCCAAATTGAGTTATTGAGCAACCCACAAATGAGGATTGGGTAAGCCATTAGCCTAGTCCAAACTATTCACTGTTTGATCACCATCTACACAGACAGAGGATGTCACCAAGTTTTTGCATTGGTTTGCATACCTAGTGAAGTGTATTCATTACTTTCTCTCTCTTTCATATTTTTACTTAGTTTTTATCTTCTCTTTTGATATTTATTAAGGACTAATTCATACATGTTCCATTTTCAGGGCATGTAATGGAACACATTCGTAGACTCATATCCATATTCATGGGCTTCACCTCTCAAGTAAGTCCAGGGATGTCTTTTTTTCCTTTATCCTAGTCATTTCGCTTTGTTGAATTTCTAGAATAAAAGGGGGAAATGTAGTCATATAAAATATCATTTAATGTAATGAGTGTCACTTGAGACCATCATATCCTTAGCTTAGCCCTAGACCTATCTTAGGGCCTCTTTTGATCATTTTTTTAGTTTATAAGCACTTCCAACCCATGCTCATATATACCAAAAGCCTCATTAAGCCATCATCTAGGCATCCCAGATATTTTCATGCACGTGCCAGTCACCTGGACAATAGTTCACCCCCTTTGGTTTATAGCATAATGTGTTATTAGAAAAGAGGGCATCCCTATTGACCCTTAGCTCTTTCTACCCCTAACGAATATTTTTCCATTCACCTAAATATCTTAGGGTCAGCCTAGACTCACTTCATGTCTTGAATAACATTATAACACTATATAAATACCACTCTCGTTCATTCATCCTTTAGATGGAAATTCTCATGAACAAGCTCATAAAAATTTGTGAAAATTAAGGGCATGGATCCCTATTTACCCCTATTTATGCATACATCCATATAGAACATTCCAAAGCTCAATTTTACTCAAATTTCCCATTTCAAGTCACACTCAAAGCATTCAAATTAACGTTCATACTCAGGCATAATAGCATCACTCTCACTTGCACTAACACTTAGATTGGGAGAACTACATCGAGTTTTATCCCCTTTCGAGGTATTGGTATGTAGACAACACTCAACACATGGGGTGTTGAGGTCACATCTATCCCACCCTACTCACACCACTCTTCTTACACTTGTGTTCATCAAAACCCTAGCAAGCATGGAGACTTAGGGTTCCCTATTGAAATCAGTCAAAGTGAGGTACAAACAATGATCCAAGTCTCATTCACACAGGCACAAACTTCCTAAAATAGAGCGAAGATCTAGCCTAGATTTCACTATTTCATTTGCACAAGGTCAATAGCACAACACAGAAGGTCATTAGTGCAGTGCACTATTGGAAAAGAGGGTCATGCTAATGTCTAAGGAGGGTTCTGACACCTATTTTTGGTTGATGACACTCTACCATGTTCCCACATCAGTTTCTTATTTTTTAGCTAAATATCTCTTTTGTAACTCACTGTTGTTTATAGGCTAAGCAAATGAATCAATTATTATACAAATTAGTGGTTGTTGATATGATAATATTTTATTCCCAAATTTATATAATCAACTCTTTATCTACTTAGGGTTTTACATTAATTCTTAAAATAGTTAAATCAGTATCATCCAACCTCACCATTTTGATACTGTGAGTTGACTTGGTTCACTCACACTTACCAAGTTATAAGTATCATTGGGTTGCACGGTTGAGCTAATCTCAATTGTCGGGTGGTGACATACCTTTTCTTCAATTTTGGGGGAAGGTGCCTTCCAATCTTTCTTTCTCTCTATTCCCTTAGACATGCATTTTCTAGATTTATATATATGTCCTAATCTTAGTTTTAGATCCTTACAGTGATATATTTTTCCAAACAAGTTGTCAATAGGCAAGGTAGTTGCATCGATACACGAGTGTACTCCTAAACCTTGTATATTCTTTGATATAGGTTAGTCACTAGCAAAGCACTCAAGTTGGACTCAAGCAAATACAAGGTGTATTATACACACTTAGGTATGTATTTCTTCTCCTTTAAACCAACAATTTTATTACTAGATTAAAAGGGGTAAATATATATGATATTTATGGATTATATACCACCTCGGTCTTGTACACTTGGCAAACTCAGAGCTTGATTGTTCCTCTCAGTTATGAACTTTTTTTGCTTTCAAAAGTCTCGCATCTTCTCTATCTTGTGCCCCTTGGCCTATCTCTTAGTCTGACTAGTCTTATGTTGATGACACAGACCTTCTATCTTACCTAGAATACTTAAAATATGTTTATCTTAACATATTTTAAGTATTTTAGGTAAGATAGAAGGTCAACGTTAGTGTCCTACCCTTATGCGGGTGTTTAGTGTCCTAAATTCATCTAATTTGCAAATGAAATGTATCATAATGGTTGGCATAAGTGTTTTAGTGTGAGATATTTCTTGATAAGAGTCGTATATATTCATAATCACTCCTCATTCATTCCTCACCTAGCATTCATACCAAAGAGCATTCAATTCGGCAAGGATTCCATGTTTATTCATATTTCCATATTAGTCATAGGGACTGCACATCTACAGGTATGAAGTACTAAAGGAGTAGCTTAAGAGCCCGAATTGCCAAGTTATAAGTTAGGTCACTATTGTACTTTTTTTTTACATATTGCATGGTTGACACACAAGCCAACATGTGGGAGAGAACTACATTAGTTTGAGGCCCTCTTCGGAGTATTGGCTATGTAGGCAGTGCTCATTGATAGAGGGGTCTTTGGGGTTAGTTTGACACCATGTACCTACTAACCTATATTTTTCAAGGTCATTATGAAGATGAAGAATCAGGGTTTTGCAATTTCATGAAGAGTGATAGTCCATGAATGCACCAGAACGAAGGCGAAGACAAACCTAGAAGCATCTAGATGGTTGCATCATTTTCTAATAGGTATTTTGTACATGACACCTATGTCCAGTTCAAACAGTAGTGTCAACATATTCATCCCAAGCTAACACTATTTACGGCTCTAGAGGCACTTAATCTAGAATTTGTTGATTGTTCTAAAATCATCTTCCAGTCTACTTCCTACTTATTCTAGATCTAGAACTGTGTCAGCATTAGAACCAACTAAGTACATTATTTCTTTATCATTTTCATATCTAGCATAGTTGTATCTACTATTTTTAGTTGATCTCGATTTAATGAATTCATCATATGTTATATTTGAGTTTGACATTTAATTGCCCTGTTGTAGATTTGATTATTACCTTTGTGCATTGTTATTTTTATATTCTTAACCTTATCTACCCAAGTAGGATCCTTATCCAATTTAGGATTAAACAATCATATAAATTCAAATTTTAGCATTTAAAGGGATGTTGAGCTACATATTTGGGATCAAAGCATCAAGAACCATCATAGAGGTCAACTGCCAAAAAAAGCTAAATCTATAAACCTCTTTGTCATTTATGTCTCTATAATTGGAATGCATAATTAAGTCTATTTTACTTTTAACATTGGATTAGGCCTAGTTTAATTTTTATGGTTGATGTATTGCATTTTGATGTAAAATCCATTTTCCATTAAAACAATGCTTATATTTTTATTTAGAATTTTATGTAACCTTTCTCTCTAAAGTGTTCAAGATTTTATACATATTTGGAGGTACTTCACTCCATGAGATTATTCCACCTTTCTCTCAGCGAAATGAGGTATATTGTTTTTAGTTTTTCAAATTTCAACAAATTATTATTATTAACACAAACCCATGCATGTGTAAATAAAATAAAATAAAATTTGCAGATTCCTAAGTACATTGGCATTTGTTTAAGAGCTCCATGCGCACATAATTTTGTATCCATCCTATGTAAGTGTTTCTACTTATATATGCATGCATATGGGCACAAACATCAAAGTAGAGAAAATGTAGACATATGAAAATGTCCCCTCTAAATTCAATGGTCGTTAAATTGCATAAGTTTTATGATGTTTTAGTATTAGTCGATTATTGCTCCTAATTAGACATTATTGGAGCATCTTGTCAACTTTCGACCGTCCTTGACCCTTCTCTCAACCCCATTCAACTATCATTTTCCCTCTTCTCAAAATCCCCCATGTTTTGAGTTTCATGTCCAAAGCATCCAAATGTTCCTAGGACATATCCAAAGCATTGCGATGCCCCTAGGCTCTTTTCATGGCCTCATTGTTGCTAGAGTGCACTCATTTTTTGTCCCACCTTTTTCACCTTGTGACTTTTTGATGTTATTTGCCTACCAACAAAGTCATAATTTGAATTCAATTTTTCTATAAATACACATGCATTCTAAGTCATTCATCAATAAGTACACTAAGCATTCTATAGAGAATATTAGTAGACATTCACAAACATTTTAAAGGTAATCAAGCAATCATTAGAACATTCATTGAAGCAAACAAGTTGAAGTTAGACACACCACATGGCATTGGTTTGCATGTTATTGCAACTATTCCAATCATTGAGGTTTTCTATTTTCCATATTGTTATTATCTAAGGACCTAACAAATATCAAGATAGTTTTTAATTCTCTCATTTACTGCATGCCCAAAAATATATTTTGTTTTCCTTAAGTTTTCAAAAATTGTTACCCAATTATCAGGGCGAAAATAAATAAATCTATTTTACATGTAATCAAAGTCAAAGTGCAAAAAATTGAGCGAAATTTTTAGACATCAATAATAAAGGAGCGTAATCATCAAATCAATAGCATGACTACATTTTTTCCAAAACATCACCAAAAATCTATATATTAAAAAAGAAGACAACGTACCTAAGAGATTACTTTATTCATCGTCAACGTTTTGAATCAATTTATGTCACTTCTAAATATACATTTCCAAGATCACACTGACGCCTATGGACAAATCACTTCCAATAAACTTAAACCTTGTGTATTCACCTTGCTTCTAAATTTAAATTTATTAACGAAACCGACATCAAACTAACAAGGACTCAACGGATGGATCAATCTATCTATATCTGAAATAGAATATCACCGTTGGAAAATCAAGGTTTGAACCAAGTCTCGTAATTAATCTGTCTTGCAAAGGCCTTTATTTAGGGACCCCACTATGCATTTTAGATTGTGCTAGGTGAGGGCAAGCACATGGAACTAGCCTTTAAATTTAACCGTAACCGTAAAATATAACCGTAATTTTGGATGATAAATATATATGTGTTTAATTTATGATAAATATATATTTAATCATTAATGGTTTTTTTTGGTTTGTTTTATTTATTTATTTATTTATTTATTTTATTCATTTCATTTTATTAATGTTTTATTCTTTTGTTCAAATAAAAACCATCATAAATTATCTGACGGGTAAAATCGACCGGTTAAATTTAAACGGTGACTAATAAAACTGTTGGTTGCATTTTAAAGTAATGAATAAATGAATAAAAATCCATATTGAATACTCGTTCAATAACTGTATTACAAAAGATGTTAAATCACCACACACTACAGCCCTGTATCCTTGGCAAGGACGTACCTAGTGGAGATAATGGAGTCTGTCAATGTGCTCAGCGTGCACTTACTGTTTTACCCCTCAACTTGTCCTTAAAGTTCCATCCCTGGTGTATAGTACCCTGATGCTTTTAATCAAGTCAGAGTATCTATTTTGAAATGAAATGAAATGGTTTTAATTACATCCATGAGACGGAATTGTTAATGAAACATCTTTTAGAACCCTGCTCCATCTTAAAAGATGTTCAAAATAACATCAATCAACATAAAGCAGATAAAGTAGTTTCAAAGGCAATTGAAGCGCCTTGCAGATAATTATGAAGGTCTATCAAAAAATATTCAAGAAATCAACAACCACCTTGAAGGATGTTCTAGTTTTTTAAAATTAGTTTGGCTGTATTTTGTCAGGGACAGCAGCTGGTTATGTTTCATTAGATTCTGTGTTAGAAGCATCAGCATGTTTTGTTTTGCTGCTTGTTTTGTTATTGTCATTTGTTGACCCTCGCCCTTTGGGGCTCTGAGTTTTGACTGCTGTTATATTTTTCATTCAGTTGCATCTTCCAATATTTTTATAAAAAAAACACTATATTTATTGGGATACAAAATTTGCATCTTCCAATATTACCAAAAAAAAACACTATTTATTGGGATACAAAATTTGCATCTTCCTAGCTTGGTCGTGAGACTGAAATTTAGGAATACAAAATTTGAAGCATATAAGGTAAATAGAAAGAAATCTTCTTGCACATTTCCACCTATGTTGGTAAGAATTGTGAGATACGAGAATGAAAATTCTAAAGCTGAATAAAAGCCCACAGCTGTCCAAGATGCGAAAGAACGAAAAGAAAAGCCCAAAGCTGTCCAAAAAGCTAAAGAATGAAAAACCCAAAGCAGTCCCTCTCTACCCTTTACTAACAAATGCTTCCCGTGCTAAGTAGGTCCCCCTTACCAATTAAAAAAATAACAATTCATGTTAGTCATCTTGAGATCACTTAAACACACAAGGAATGAATGAATGAAAGATTTTAATAATGTCTACAAGACCAAACAATCCATGGGACCGATGGCTGTAACAACACTGGTTTTTGTTAACACAACTCCTTGATACGAGCGCTACCCCTCTGATCATGCAAAATTTCAGACCCCTTTTCAATGCTAACTCGTCTACTGTATTTTGGCAAAAAAAAACCCCAAAAAAATTAATAATCTAAGTGTACTCTCAATGCAATGAAACTAAAATTACACGGATTGGGAGCATTTCCATAAAGTTGGCAGGTCTTTATGATTACAAACACAATTTTATCATTCATCTCCAATTCTGTTACAAAGAGGAAAATAAAAGTAAATCTGAACATGTATGGATACATTAAGCGAGTAAAACAGAGTGTGTAATTGTAATTATCAGTAAATGGCGTACATATGCCTTATCCTTTTATGTATACATAGCACACTATTACAGTAATGATATAATTGCATTCAAAATTGCAAGCTTCATGACAGACGTTGGAGGCTTGCTCAATGCAACTTATAAACTCCCAACAGGATAAGAATCCTGTAAGAAGAATTACTGGGTAATGGATCCTATTGGAACTGCCCTGCAATTCCCATTCTTTATAAGGCCGAGATAATAAATTATCACCAAAAACCATGGCAGCTGAAGTCATGGCAGCTAGATAGTCAACTAAGGAATCACCAATCCGTAGCATTGTTTCTGTCTGATTTGCCCAGAAAAAAAACAGACAGTGTGAAACAAACCATTACACTTGTTAATACAGAGGTGATCTCTGAGGGGTGCTTTTTCTCCTACTTAAAGATACAGCCACCTCAGGTGTTGGCATAAAGGTTGGACCAGATTTCCCATTTCTCTTCATCTTCACATAATCAGTGGTTGCCGTGGAAGCCAAAGTCTTGCAACCCACAGTTCCACTGGCACTAGATCCAGAAGATAATGGGTTGTCAAGAATCGAATTGGGTGTCATCTGCCCCTCTTCCAATTCCCCATTATCAGTTCTCAGACCTTCAAATTGAGTGAATACAAAATCAGACAGTGGCAAAGTTTCGCATTTATGTAAGTACCGAGATAAGTCTTTTCCCTGTTTCACAATGTGTTCCACCTGCAATTTTCGTTGTCATCTTTCTTTCAATACAAGAAGAAACCATTTGCCCCCAAGAAGGAAAGATCTTGATAATTAAGAATGGCAGAATCCTAAACTGTATAGCAGGAACATGAACATCAAGAATTAGATAATTTACCAACCTTGCAACCTAGGGAGCAGTAAAAATAAGGTTCCTGCAAGATTCTTTCACAAGTTGAACACATATTTCCAGACCCTTTGAAAGGCCTAGATTGCGGCCTCTGGTTTAGAAAAACCACTTTTGCACTGTTTATAGTATACGACTGAAATGGCATAGCAAAATATTCAAGAAATTAATTTCATGCTAATAAATGCCACAGAGTGGCCAAAGGGATAAACATTTGCTCCAAAACAATATATTTTGAAATACATAATCACTGACAAGAATTGAGACTTGCAGGAAAACAGGTAAACTAACCTGAACGTATGAGCAATCAATCAATTTTGCCAAATCGTCAAGCCTGATAACATCATGATAAACATATCTCCGAACCTAAATACAAAATTTCAACAGAAAACACAAAAATTGGTAAGGCAAAAAGCTCATATCCAAAAAGGTCAGGAAGCTATCAGCCTTCCACAAGGAGGATTTAATGAAACTAAAATAGCAAAAATCCCTTCCAAACACAGGGATAATAATGAAGTAAAACAAAGCACAATTAATCAATTTTTAATATTGAGTTCTAGGAATGCAGTCTATCCATGAAACGGTGGGCAAAACACTGCTGAAATTGATTCCAGATCAAAACTGACGCATATGTTCTAAGTACTGCTAGAATTAAGCTGACAACAAAATCTAACGGGCATAATCTAGGAACACTGCATGGAATCCATAGTTTCCTTTATTAAAGGAGGAACAGCTTGAGAGTCAGGATCATTTGAACCTTATCATTATCCTTAAAGGTAAGATTGCCATAAGAAAGATACTTCAAAAGGGCTTTGTGGCCATTGACAAAATTGAGAAACACGTTGCCTTTAAAATACTTTCAACTAAAGTTTGCAGTGTTTACATTGATTATGGATCTGTCAACTTATAAACTGGCCATCCAAATCCAGAATCTGGACTACTCAAAAGGTATAGAAAGATAAAGGTTGTGTTTTAAGTCAGGGCCAAGCCAGACGCTAATTGGCCTATGAGCCCCCCTTGTGGAATCCTATCAAGGGATTCATTTCCATTTACAACACATATTGTTGAAATTTTGTACCCCTGGTTTTGGGAGCAAACAGAACCTTGCCATTCCACAGGCTAAACCTACCGTCTTGCCCTTCACCTCTGTTTTCGGTCACAGGCAAGCTAGATACCAATTTGACAACTGTGAGCCCCTTGTTCAAGCCCACGAAAGGATTTATTTCCATTTACAATACATGTTCAAATTTTGTACCCTTTGGCTTTCAATTCATAACCAAGCTAGGAGCAAACCCAACCTTGGCAATCCGCCTAGGCTGAAGGGTAAAGCCACCCAAAAGAATTCTCACTCTTGCCTTTCACCTCTTAGGCAAAAAATTCTAAATCTCTTGTACTCTTGGCAAAATGGTTAGGAAAAAAAGAAATTTCAAATTTGTAGGAGAAAATTCCCTCCCCAGTTGGCCCAAAATTCAACATTTTAAAGGCAGAGGTGTGAGAAAATAGCACCTGCAACTGCAACTGCTTGGTCATGGGCATCAACAGAAAGATTAACAGGTATTGATGAAAAAATCCATTAAAGGAAGTTTATAAAGGTTGAAATTGGGTATCTGCTTATAAAGAAATTCTTCATCATAAAAGCAAGCCCCTTTAGGAACCATATACCAGAATTACACAATTAAAGAAGAGAAATTCAAAGATGGGTTACCTGTAGTAACCGATGGGTAAGATGTGCCGGTAAACAATGAGGGCAGATGCTCTTACAACAATCCAAACAGTATATATTCTTCTCATTCTTTCTTGCAGTGTCATGAGTTCCACATCCCACAAAGAACTTCTCACTCAGCAATCCCTCCATCCATGCTGGCTTGTTCTTGGAGCCCAAGAGTGCATAGCCCACCTGCACACTATCACCCATTATTCCAAAACACCAATTCCCAATACCAAAATCAATCCAATTCCCTCCAATCCCAAATGCCGGCCAATTGGGTAATCCCACTCTAATTTAACAGCCCACCCAAGCCCATATTAAAAAAAAAAGTACCAAAACCCCAGATTTTTAATAAAAAAAATAGAAATCCAAAGGTGGACAGGAGAGGACCCATCTGCAAGAAACTGACAGACACACATTCAAAGAGTTGGGGGCCGTACCAATGTGGAACTAGTGATAGATGAGGAGGAGAAAATTTTAAAAAAAATTAAAATCTTGTAAAACAAAACCCGCATACACACCCACCATGTTTCCAGTGCTGCTGTTGCTGCAAAATATCTGATACTCTGCCTGCCAACTTCTGCTACTTCTTTCTCTCTAGTAATTTAATAATACTACACCGTCCAAGGCGGGAAAAAACGAGCGCCCACAAACCTTACACTGTTGTTATCATCTCTCTTCGTTCAAACGCACATTCAAATTTTTATCTTTCTTCGTCTCCAACAATTTTACTTAAAAAACCTGATTTATTTATTGTTGCCTTGATTTGGGTTCGTATTCTGTCTTACTGGGTGCATGGATTGATGCCTTCTGTCGTCTGCCTGGCACGTTTATCGAGAACGTTAATTTCCGTTGTAAGGTGCTAACTACATGTTTAGTTACAGATCTATGACTGTTCTTATCGTCATCCTTTTCTTTAGGGTGTGAAATGACATAAAATGGTGTGAGATGACATAAAATGAAATGAAATGAATTGGTTTTAATTACATTTATATTATAATGGGATTATAAATTATTACAGTTATGTAAATTATTAGTAAATCTTAATATTAAAGATTTAATTGTTTTAGATTGAAATATAGAAGGATTGGTTAAGTGGGTTAGTTGTATCTAGGGTCAAATCTCACATGATGTTTAAAGGTCGGTTTGATGTGATCGTTTGAGTTGACTTAGTGCTTGTAGGGGTCAATGGTGGCCATTTACGTTTGTTTAATGGGTTTTGTGAACCGAACCTCTTGATTATGCCCTATATTCGATTTATAGCTCCGGTCAAAAGCAATCTGCGCAGAGGTCTCGTCAACACTGATATCTATCAAAAAAATTTAAAAAAATATCATATATTAAATTGATTAAACGATTTGTATTAAGTCCAAAAAAATCTATTTTCTTTAGTATTCTATACTAAAATCTGCGCATGGAGAGTAGGCTCGAACACATGGAGGTGTTAAATCCCACTTGTCTAGGATGTCATCACCCAAAAACTATTAAGCATCTCTTTTGGTTTTGCCCAAATGCCCAATTCCCTTTTCAAAACCTTCAATGTTGAAATATTCACTTAGAAAATGACTCTCCTAAAGGACTTCATCTTGTTACTTATAAAATATAACGAATTCTGGGAGATTTTTCGAACTGATATTTTGTTTTGGATTTGGAAATCTAAAAATCAAGTTTGTTTTAATAATGAAATTATGGAAAAAAAAACTATAACTAATGAAGTTGTTGTAATTGCTAATGTTACCTTTCAGATTCAGAATCAAACGAACAAGGTCTGACTCGAGCTTCATCATCTGCAATTCTTCCTAGACCATTGGGGGAATGCTCCTTGTGCGGTCAGTGGTCAGCGCATTGATCCCTTGTCTCACCACTCTCCTCTTAGGGGTCATGGGCACGGGATGAGGCAGCACCGCTCTCGCAATCTAAAGTCTCGAAGTTGGAGGAGTTCCTCTCCTCGCTCTTGTTAGCCATCTCCTCCCAGAGAATCTTACAGAGGCAATAAAGATAGTGGTGGTGGTGGAGAGGGGGGTTGGGGGAGCAGTGGGTGGTGTGAGGGTGCAAACCTTCTATGCAAGATAGGTTCTCGCAACTGGGATTAGCCATCTTTCCTCTCCACCAAGGTTTTCAGGGGCAGCGTGATTCTAAAACTAACCAACACGCTGAGGATTAGGACCCCCTCCCAATTGATGAAGATCTCCCATCTCAGGATCGCTAGGGAGGAAATCCTTAGGACCCTCCACCTTTACCTCCTCCGTCAGTGTCCATATTCACAGCGACTGCGTAGTTAATCCCTTATTGTTTGTGCTATTTCATTATCTTTTTTTATTGATGTACAATTGAGTTAGTTTAATTAATGTTATTGGCTAGTTTGTGGTCTTTATTGAACTTTGATTTCTCCACAATCTCTTAATTTAATTTAACTTCCCAAATGTCACTTTTCCACCTTTTTTATATGATTAATATTATATTATAATTTATTTTTTTTAAATAATAAAAATACAATTTTCAATTAATAAATGAATGGACTCTAAATTCTCGTATGTTTTTTAAAATTGTCTTTCTCATATAAAAAATAAATTATATATAAATTAAAAACTACCCTTTATCGCTAGGTATAATCAAAGTTATGAAATTGAAATATTATAGGTAGGCTTACCGTTTGTTGTTATTGTTGATGATGTAGTGAGGTTATGGAGCAAGGGGATGAGCTGTCCGGTACGGCCGTGAAAGATTGCCGGCAGGGGGTCGGGCGCGGGGATTGCGACGCACATGGGTCCAGTTAGTTAAAGCATATATCTTCCCTCGTTCTTATCTTGTTCGTCTTACACACGGCCCCCACTTTCTCATTCAGCCCCCTGGTCGCACCGACTCAGAAAGGTGCTACGATTGATTATGTCTTTGGACTTTTGGGAGTTGGATGCTAATCTAACGGGCCGCCTTTTAAAATTGTAACTGAATCGGATGCGATTGGGAAATGCAGGGGACATTCCAATAGATAAGGAAACGGAAGTCTCCTCTTCACTAGCAACGCAATGGCCCCTCTCCCCTTCTTAATTTTCATATAACCACCATTACAATTGTCATAAGGGTGCAAAGTACACGGAGTGCAAACTTGCAAGAATGTTGTGGACATTGAGCAATAAGTTGATGAAGGTTGTACCATTTAATCTCATGAGTGTATTGACCTATTTTGAAACTTTTTTGTGTGTTTTGTCGGATGTACATTATTGTCACTTTAATAATTTGATCTTTTTATGTTGGGCACAAGTGTTCAAGATCTAAATCTAAAAGATGTTGTGTTGTTGTTGGTTTGAGCAAAGGTGGGAAATTTGGCTTAATAATTTCCATATTAAATACTAGATGCAAACCCAATTATTGTGGTTGTACACACCTCATTTCTACCACCCCTATGTCACAAATGTTCACCGTCATCATTATCCACTATTCTACACACTATACCCTAATTTCTTCAGTAAGCCCAAATCATTAATCCAATTACTATTTTCATCCCGAATCTTAACATTGTATCCTTAATTGCATTATTGCACCACATCGTGACCCTAATTATGTCAGATGCATCCTTAATCAGTTCATCACTAGTCTACATCACCCACACCTAATTAATCTAATTGCACAATTGAACCTTGTCAATCCCACTAAATGTCAAATTTGGACTAATTAACTAATCAATCATATTAGTTAATTAATTTATCTTAATAAAAAAAATCTATGGAATGTTAAATTCCATATATTCTAAAAATAAAAAATCCAAAAGTCATCAAATCATCTCAAAACCCCATGTCAATCAACAAATTCCAAGGCAATCTACAAACTTCAAAGCAAGGGATAAGAAGTGCAATCTAGCTACTCTTCATAAATCTAAATTTTTACACACATAACTTCCCATATTTATTTCTCAACCTCTCTTATTCAACGAGGATGAAGACTCATTCTCAACCATTGATCTTGGATCAATATCAACACCCCATATTCATCCTAAAAATATATAAAATTGAGCTCACATCTTCATTCCAACAAGCTCACTTAGCATAACAAAGCTCTGTCTCATTGAGTGTCAAACCATCAAGCCATCATCATCTTCATTAATTTAAATCAAGCATCTTGAAAGGTGATATGATGTCCAAATGTTTGCACATGAGTTGACATTGAGCATCCACATTCTAAAAAGCCATTGAGCACCATCCAAGCATCAAGAAGGTCACTTTCTCCATTGGTAGGTAAAGGTATTGTTTCTAGCCCTTTCTTTGCGCATTGAAGATATTCATTGTGAATTTGGTTAGCATAGGAAATCTTGATTTGTTTTGTTTTGTTTTATAATGCATGCTAACGGTTTGTTTTGTGATATATATTTTGGCATGTTTAATGGGACCACATAATCCCACAATCAATTGAATCTTTTTGCTTACTAGGTGTCTTAAGATTGGTTTGTCATCTTTTAGGAGCTAATTAGATCAATTTTGAGTTAAATTTATTATTTTTAGCTTCAAATTTCCGTTCCCAAACTTGTGTCATCTATATCCTACAGAATGACATCTATGTTTTGTAGAACAATGTCTGCATGTCTCAGATCAACGTCTATGCTTCTAAATATTTTTTGCTTTATGTATATTAGCTATACAGATGATGTGTCTTCTATGCTTCTCGTGGCATATTTGTGCTTGAAAAATGACATTTTTGCATCTATGCTCATCATTTGTGTTTCTATCTGCATGTCTGCTTTTTGTGTCCTATTAACATAGATGTTGTGTCGTCTAAATTCCTCTTGACATTTAGGTCTTGTAGAACATTGTCTACACGTCTTTATTCAGTGTCTACATCCCTATTATCTATATGTACTCGATTTTCTATATGCACAGATGTCACATCGTTTACATTCCTCATAGTTTATGTGCATCTTGGATTAACGTTTACGCATTACCAAATGGCATGTGCATGTTTTGGGGGCTAACAATCCTTTTTTTCATGTTTTTCACTTGTCCATAACATTTTTATCAAACTATTAACTAATTTCTTGTAAAGTTTCACTGTCAAAGATCAATTATCAAACCCCAAATGTACACATTTAAAATTTAACTTAAATTAATCATCTTTGATTACTTAGCTTTATATTTAGCTTTTAATTTTGTGTGTTGGTAGATCGAGGTTATATATGCTCTTCCCTCATGCCACAAGGTGATCTTGGGAATCATAAATGACCTAGGATTTTTGTGTTCAATCTCGGTTGCAAGTTGCATATGCTCTTCCCTCACATGGGATGGTGAACTTTCAAATCAGAAACAACTTGTACCCCTATTATTTTCATCTTTTGAGTCTAGAGACTGGGATTTCATTCCCCAACATTTGACAAACCACGTGTTTCAATAATGTATATAAATTCTTAGGCAACTATTGTTATTGGTGAAGCTATCATTCATTTTAATGGTGCCATGAAGTGGGGGGGTTTAATTCTCCAATACCCAAACCCTAGACATCACCTCTGCATCATAGACATTGACCTCATTATATAAAAATGTATATAGATGGTGCACCTAGATCAACATGTTTATCATAGCTCAAGACCTTTTGTCTGTATATTGAATAGTGGTGCAGGGAATAAAACATTCCCTAAGATTACCCACCACATACCTTTTGGGGTAGTATCAATGAGCCACTAGTCAGTTACACACCCGCTTAAATAATATAGGTTTTTACTTATTTGTATTGATTGATCCTCATGTGTTAGACTTGTGATAAACCTAATCCAAAATCAAACCAAATCTAAACAAGTTGAACTATATCAAGATCAAGTCAATAAAGTCTAACTTTTAAATCCAAGTCAACTAAGTCAAACATTTGAACATAATCCAATCAAACTAAGTCAAAGAAAATCATAAATCAAAGTCAAGTAAACCAAGTTGATCCAAATCCAACCAAAATCAAGCAATCCAAATCCAAATTCGAATTGTATCCAGGTTTAATCCAACATAACTAATCATCTTGGCTTAGTTAAGTCTTATCAACCATTGGTACAAATCAATTCCAAAATCTAAATCAAATCCAAATCCAAGTCTAATCCAAATAAAAAAACATGGCACCCATGACAAGGTACCAACTCAAACAAAATCAAAATCTATATCCCGAAGATACCTTTAGTCATAATCCATTTTCCTTCCATTAAAAACGTGTTATTAATGATGATAATGATTTATTCAAGACTAATCAAGGAAAACAAATGGACTAGTGCCTATTTGAACACAGAGATGAAATCCTCCTACGTCTTGTAGATATAGGTGCACACCTTCCTATCGATTTGAATCTAGAGGACTTGTCCCACATTCTTAGCAAGAATAAATGAGACATTCCTGAAAAGGAACATGCTACTCCTAGTCATTAGGTAGAATAAAACCAAGCTAATGTTGAGTCTACCTCATAAAATATAAATCCTAAGGTTATTTGTATTAATTATGGTAAAGGAAAATTGACTCTAGAGGAGCAAGCTTACCAAGACCAAAATCTCGATGTCCTTGATGAAATCCATTGGCTCAGCCAATATCTAGTAGGTCTAGTTGCCCATAACCACCAATAACAATCCAATCAAAACCATTTGTCCAGTCAGCATCAACAACAATCAATCAACCAACCATCAAGCAATAATAAGCATACTAACATAAACCAACATCCATCAACACCATCCCAAGTCACACCATCCCTTCAAGAATGACAAGCCATGAAATATGCCCTTCAAAGACTACAAGAAGGAAACCAAAGTAAGAGGTATAAATTTTAAGAGCTTTGTCCATATCCATTTGAAAATAATATGCTAAATATCCCCTTTCCTACTCATTTTGAGCCACCAAATTTTAAAAAATACAAAGGAAAAGGATACCCACAAGAACAAGTCAAAGAATTATTTATGGCATGTCAACATGTCACCTACAATGATGTCTATCTAATTCAACTGTTCCTAAGGAGTTTGGGCAGCCAAGCCCTCAAATGGTTTTTACACCTGCCAAAAGATCTTAACCACATCTCCTAACCTATCAGAATGATTTTTGAGACACTTATCTTACAATGTGGAACACTAATTGACCATGATGGACCTTTGCAAATCCAAGCAATAAAATAGGGAGAGTTTTTCTTCTTTCCTACAAATATGGCAGGGTCTAGCTAGCAAGTTCCCTTATACTATTCCATAGAAACAACTAGTCATTATCTTTGTGGCAAATCTAAATTAGGAAATGACATTCCATTTACAAGTACACTACACCACAACCTTTGATGAGATCATTGAGAAAGGGGTCAAAATAGAAAAGGTGATTGTTGTAAAGGGCTTAGTAAAATTGTTTTCAAAAGACTCTCCAAATCAAAATTAAACACAAACTGAGAAACCCAAGTTTTTCATCAAAAACAAGAATGTAATGGGAGATAGAGTAACTAAATCCACACATATTCAAAATTTCCAAAAGACTCCAACCCATAAGATATCATATCACCAATTCATATTAAATAAAAAATTTGTATCACACTAGAAAATCAACACAAGTTGTTGTAAGAGTCATCATTAGACATCATAGTACCATCACTAACGAGATCATAAAGGGCCACCCCCAGGTAGTTTGTAACCAATACCACAATTTTATTAATGCTTAAAATGAGGGAGGGGCTGAAGGATTCCTTGTTATTTAATACCAAATCCTTTGCCTTTGTAATCCATGAGTTCACATATCTTATTATTTCGTTACAAACAAAGTTGTATCACACCAGAAGATCAACACAAGACAATGTTCACCACCACACAATGGATGTTTTATTATCAAGTAATGCCATTTGGGTTGAATAATGTAGGTGCTACGTATCAAAAATCCATGATTGTCATCTTCCACGATATGATGTATGACATTATCGATGACTATGTAGATGACATATTAGGCAAGTCAAAAACTCATGCAGAGCATCCAAAAGTACTATGTACAATCTTTGAACAACTCAAAGAATATAAAATGTGGGTCAACCCCAAGAAATGTGTGTTTGAGGTTACATCAGGAAAACTATTAGGATTCATTATTTCTAGACAAAATATTGAAGTGGACCCAACCAAGGTACAGGCTATAACAAAAATACCCCCACCATATAATCTCTAGTAGTTGCATAGTTTACAGGGGAATATCCAAGCCGTTCGAAGGTTTATTTCAAATTTGACCAATAGGTGTCACCCCTTTAAACATCTACTTAAGAAAAATATTAAATTTCACTAGAGCAGGGAATGATAAGAAGCATTTGAACAACTAAAGTAGTATCTCTCCAATCCACTGATGCTCATTCCACCAACCCTAGGAAAACCTTTGTTGTTCTACATTTACACAACTCAACATGCCTTGGGGGAAATCTTGGCTTAACACGATGACAATGGAATATAATGAGTTGTATACTATCTAAGTAGAACCTTTGTGGTCTACAAACTTAACTATTCACCTATTGAGAATGCATGTTTGGTAGTAGTCTTTGCTTCACATAAATTGTGACATTATATGCTCAAAAACAAGACTATTCTTATTTTTGAAGTTGACCCACTCAAATACCTCCTTTCTAAAGCAGTGCTTATAGTTCAAATGACTAAATGGGTCATGATACTCAGTGAATTTGATATTGAATATGCCAATTAGAAAGCAATCAAGGGACATGTACTTATAGAAGTTTTGTTGTTGGAGAAGCAACCCTTGAACATCATGTTTCCTGATGTATTCATTTTATTCCTTGACAAGTCCCAGCACTAGAATCTATATTTTGATGGATCCTTCACAATACATGCCTTTAGAGTAGGTATTTTATTCTTGACACTATAAGGAGGCCTCATTCATAAATCATTTTGCATTTTTTTTAAGGCACAAATAACATTGTAGAGTATGAGGCCCTCCTTGTATGTCTTTATCTGGCCATTCAATGGCATATAAAACACTTGTCGATCTTTGGTGACTCTTAGCTAATCATTATTCAGGTTAATGATCAATACCAAACTAAAGATGACAAACTTATACCTTACAATCACATGGTGGATAGCTTAAAATAATATACTTTATGCATATTCAATTTGAGCATGTGTCACACATAAATAACAAATATGCATATGTAATGGCTACCATTGGTTTATCCTTGAAATGTCAGTAGAAACTCTATAAAGTCAATTCCTTTTCAAATAACCCATTATCCTAGTATACGATTGTCTAGAATCTAAGATGGTATGTGTGAACAAGGAATACGTAGATGGGAGGTTAGTCTAGTGTTAGTCCATTAAAATAAATCAAAATAACACACTAAAATCCTAACACCTCTAGCCTAGACACTAGGGAGAGCATAGGTAACAAACATACAAATGAAAAGACAACTAGAACACAAAATAAAACACTCTTTTACCTTCCTTGGAGCTCTAAATGGCTTGTTGAAATGGCTTGCTCAGTTTGTGCATCAAGAAGTCTTTGACAATGAAGCTTTCTTTTCTCCTTCTCTCCTTGGCACCTTGGCTTAGTTGCTTAGCTTATGAATTTGGCATAGTAACATTACTTGCAAGGTTTTTTTGCATCTATTTGAGCATTATAACATTACACCAAGATTGATTAAACATCAATAGGTATGGCCTTGTATTTATAGCCTCAAAAGTTAACTCTCATCTAATGTGAGTTAAGGTTGAGTTTAAACATGGAATGAGTTCAAACTAACTCTAGGTAAGTCGAGGCTAACTCTAGTTGAGTTAAACATTGTCATGTAATTATGATTTTCAATTACTAAGCATGGCTTTCAAATTAGATATTTTGAGATATTTTGGAAGAGCTTGAAAACTCATAAAGGCAATGATGAAAAGGCTTGATATTTTGATATTTTGGAATTTTCATTTTTTGATATTCATTAATTTAAAATAGATAATTAAACTGATCATTTAATATTTTTTAATTTGATAATTCATTTTGATTAGCATTTTAGCTATTTTAATATTTGATCAAGTGCCCCACTTAATGGGTCCATAGGCCAAACTGTTAGTTGTTAGGTTTAAATGTGATTAGGGATGAATCTGTGAGAGGTTATCATTGCATACGATATAATATTAGGGATGCCTCAACATGATTCTAAGATTTGATGAATGATACATGAATAAAATTGGAATGTTTAGTGATTCTTAGCTTAATGTGTAATTCTTTATAGGAATTAGTTTGAAGTCCGATCGAAAGTTAGTTATGGCCAGATATGGGTGTCTATAGTTTTCCCTTGTTTGGGAAGGCATTGCAAGCTATAGGCATAGTAACGCCTTCTCAAAGAATGAAAAGGTCCTATATGCCTAATGCCCCAAATGATGATGTATGCATTATGTATGCCCCCTCAAGGGAGTAGTCATCAAAAGAAGGTCGATAATCGATCCCTCAAAAGAAGGAAACGATGGGACCAAAAAGTGAAAGGGTGTGGAAAAGAGTTATTTGCCCAAAGGTGGTTATAATCAATGACATATTGAGATGCCCCAATTGGGCAGATAAAAAGAATGATTTTCCTAAAGGCAATTATAATCATCAACATAGCAAGGTAAAAAGATAATGACTTTCCCAAAGATAGTTATAATCATTAGCCAAAGGAAAAGGTAACAAGAGAATGATTTTCCCAAAGGTAGTTATAATCATTAATAAAATGAAAACAATGATTTTCCCAAAGGTGGTTAGAAACATTGGCAAAATAAAAACATGCACTAGTTAGGTGGATAGAGGCAATGAATTGTCCAAAGGCAGTTATAATCATTACCATAATGAAGACTAGCCCCAATTGGGTGGATATAGATAATGATTTGCCCAAAGTTGGTTATAATAATTAACAACTAGATAGAATAAAATACAATGATTTACCCAAAGGTGGTTATAATCATTGGTATGGCAATTTGGATTGAAACATAATGATTTACCCAAAGACAGTTATAATAATTGGTATCGTAGATGGGATAATATGGTAAATTGGAAAAGAGGATTACTTATTGAATCCGTACTCACAGAGTAAGAGTAAGTTGGTAAAGAAAAGACATATAAATTTGGGTAACCTGCTAGTATGGAGATGCACGTCCTAACTAGCAAGGATTAAAATTCTTTCATGATTTAATTAGTTTGTAGTTGGGAATTAATAGGAACAGATCACAAATATTTCATGTGCTAAGGATAAGTACCACAACCACATTGCTTGTAATATTTCCCAAGATGATTTTTGATATAACATGTGACAATATGCATCATGATATAAAACATTATGATAACTTAGCCAAAATATCCATAAGGACTAACACATGATCCAATAAACACTAAAAAATAAGGCACCAATGATAAAAACCATGATGACAATGTTGACGTATGAATATGGATGGACTTAATATAATGTGTAAAGAATCACCCAATGAACATAGAGATACTAAGTCAAGGCACAACAAATAAAACAAACAAACAAGCAAATAAACAAATAAACATGAAGACAAAACACAAGTAAACTAAAAACACAACAAAACAACAAAAAACAAAAAGAAAGACATAAAAAAACAAAATAACTAGAACAAAAATGAACAAACACAAATAATGGTTAATCATAATGTTAGTGAAAACAACACGATGACACAAACAATGCCCTTAGGCTATATGAGACAATGACATAAATAAAATGAGGGAATAGAATAAAAAGAAGGTATAGTCAATATGACGCCAGATGCACTAGGTAAGTGGAAACTACCTACATAGTTCCGTGGATGCAAGATCCATCATAAACTTCAGGCCAAATGTAGTTCTCCCAAGAGATGGGATAGAAAAAAAATGATGCTCAAGAAAATATGATTGATGAGGTAGAGGAATATGGGAATGGTCTCACAAAACAACGAGAGCATGAGATGAAGCCTACAAATAATTAATATATAAAAGTTGAATACATAGTTCACAATATGAAAAATCATAAAATGGTGAGAGCATAAGGCTTAGGGGCCATCAAGGATGGGGAAACTAAATGACAAGTGGTTTCTTATGAATTAGCTAAGGGTCCTAGAATCCTTAAGTCAAAGAAGTGGTCGATTTGGTGATTTTTAGGATTTTATAGCTTGTTTTTAAATGTTTTTGGATTTTTCCAAGCATCTCAACTTGATTTGAGAGTTACAAGATACTAAATGGTCCAACTCATAAAATGGCGAGAGCATTCAAACTTGAAATTGATCATAAAACGGTGAGAGTTTGGAAAAGGGTGACCAAACTAACCTTAACATGAATCGAGCACTACCTACATAGCCCTAGGATGGGACCTCAAGTCATTGTAGTTCTACCTTACAGTGGAGGAATCCAACTAGGTAGCAACAAGTTCTCAAATTAGGCAAATGACATAGTATGGCATATGAATGGCAAAGTGTGACTTCAAGTCATGATAAAGGTGTTGCTACTAATTTTCCCATAGGCATTTATAATTAGGAAAACATGACATAGACTAGTGATACCAATTTTCCCAAAGGTGGTTATAATTAGTAGCACAGTGTGAGATACTTGATTTTCCCAAAGGTGGTTAGAATTAGGAGCACTTAGAATGTAATGAAACAAGAAATAAAGGATGTAACTAACAAACTATTGTCATACTGGTCCAAGATATTATTATTGTCTAGAATACTAAATCAATTACTGAAACTTGATTTGAATCTCCTTCATTGAAGGTGGTCACTAAACCAATAGGATGAAACCAAGGTCAAAGGGGTTGGGTAGGGAGGGTAAAAACAATCTTTGGTCGATAGGAAAGGTATGGTAGAACGGTATAGGTTATTGTACAAATAAAATCATAATATGGTACAACTTAAATAAGCCTCATAAAAAATACTTTAGGCCTCTCAAGTGAAGTAACGCTTGAGGTGTATGATGTTCATCAGCTTATCAAGTTCATCTTTGTCTAATGTAGCAAGCTTGTATGCTTTGGAGCCATAATTTACAAAAATAATATGTGGGCCTATCCAATTGGGTTTGAACTTGCCCTTCTTCTTCTTGATCATGGTGTTCTTTTGGTTTTATTTAAGAATAAGATCCTCAAGCTTAAATTCTCTATGTTTGACCTGTCGGTTATAATGGCCAGGAAGTTGATTCTAGTATGCATGAAATTTTTTGACAGTGGCATGTGTTTTTTATTAAGTAATTCTAGCTCCTACAGGTGAGCTACTTAGTAATCTTCATCATCCATGACATGTTTCAAAGAGATATGCAAAAAAGGTAGATCAACCTCAATGGGAAGAATGGCCTTAGTTCCATAAACTAGGGAATATGGAGTGGCTCCTGTTAGGGTACAATAATTAGTGTGGTATGCCTAGAGGGCATGAAAAATTTGGAGGTGCCAATTGTGGCCAACATCATTGATAATATTTTTAATAATTTTGATAATGATTTCATTAGATGCCTCTACTTGGCCATTACCTTGTGGGTAATATATGGTATAAAAATGTTGAGCGATGTTGTACTCAACACAAAGCATTTTGACATCCTTATTTTTAAATGATCCTCTATTACCAGATATAATGTCAGATGGGATACCATAGCGACAAATGAGATGATTGAATATGAACTTATAAATTTGTTTTCTAGTCACGTAAGTGAGGGGTATAGTTTCAACCAACTTAGTGAAATATTTGGTAGTAGTAAGAATGTGTTTATGGCCATCAGACAAGGTTGGGTTAATATTCCCAATGAGATCAAGTCCCCATGTTATAAATGGTCATGGAGTAAGCATTGGTTTTATTATTTTGGATAGAGCATGAATTAGATTGGTATGCCTTTGACATTTATCACACCTTTTGACGTAAGCAGTTGTATGTACATCTACAGTTGGCCAATAATAATCAGTACATAAGAGATTTTTATTTAGGATGGCTCTGCTAGTGTGGTCTCCACATACTCTTTTATGAACTTCCCATAATGCTAATATTTATTTTGATAAATTTAAACAATGAAGCAGAGTTCCAATTTGCAATGATAAAGGGTTGGGACAAGTAAGGTAGAACGTGAAGCTTGGTGGGTAAAGGCCTATTGTTATTTGTGTGATAGGTTTGGTGGCATAATATGGTCATGAAGGTAAGTAGAGATGTCTGAGTACCAAATAGATGTGGGACCAATAATATCATAGATTATTGTGATGATTAAAGGTTCACGAGTAGGCACTAAAATATTTTCAATGAGGAATTGATATTCTTTTACATTGTCTATGTGATGACTCAAAGAGCCAATTGTGGCCATAGCATCCATTGTTCTATTATTAGCCTGAGGTGTGTGTTCAAACTATATGTTAGAAATCTAATGTTTGAAAATGTTGATCATGGCCTTGTATGGCACTAGCTTGTCATCTTTGGTCTGAAAGTGGTTTATACCCTGATTGATGATTAACTAAAAATCACCATAAACTGTTAGATGTTGAATATTCCATTTTATTGCTTTGAAAATCCCTAAAATGAGTGCTTCATATTCATACATGTTGTTAGTACAAGGAAATCTATACAAAATGATTTAAGGATAATATCTCCCTATGGTGTAATAAATAATAGGCCTACCCCTGATCCATGTGATGTGAATGATCCATCAAAATATAGCTTCCAATGTTGCTCCTCAAGAGGTGTTTTAATGATGGTCATGATGGACTCGTCTAGGAATTGAAAAGTGATGGGTTTGGTATCTGCAAGGGGAGTTTCAACAAGCTGATCTTCTAGTACTTGTCCCTTTATATCCTTCTAGTTGAAGTATTCTATCTCAAACTTACTCAGAAGCATGATCCATTTAATCATGCGGCTTTGTAAAGGTGTCTTGGATAGTACATACTTGAGCAGATCTACTTTGGAAATAACTATGGTCTTGTTATTAATCATGTAGTGCCATAGTTTATGGGCTATAAAGACCATAACTAAATAAACTTTTTATATGGGCATATAGTTGTGTTCATACTTGACTAGTGTATGAATTAGATAATACTCAACATACTCTTTTCCATTATTATCATGCTTATCTAGAAGTGCCCCCAAGGCTTTATCTATGGTAGATAGATATAATAGGAATGACTTTCCTTGCATAGGTGGTAATAAAATTGGTATATTGGGAAGATATTCCTTTGAAGACTAAAAGGATTTATGGTATTCTTCATCCCAAATAAATGTGACACCCTTCTTCAGTAAGTGTCAGTTGGATGGCATTTGTCAACCAACTAAGAAATGAAGCGTCTAATAGATTAGATCTTACCTTATAAACTATAGAACTGCTTTAAATTGGAAGGTGGCAACATTTTAATAATGGCCTATACTTTAGTGGGATAAAATTCAATGCCTCTAAGAAAGCCTAACAATTTGATTGAAGTGAATCCAAAGACACATTTCTTAGGATTGAGTCAGACCTTGTATTCATAAAGCCTCTCAAATATCCTTCATAATGCAACTAGATGATCAACATGGGTCTTTGATTTACCCAATATGTCATCAACATAGTCTTCAACAATGTCATAGATCATATCATGAAAGATGATGATCATAACTCTTTGGTATGTGGCCCCAACATTATTGAGACCAAATGGCATAACTTAATAACAAAAAATTCCCCATGGAGTGGTGAACATTGTCTTATATTGGTCTTCTAGTGCAATCCAAATATGATTGTATCCTAAAACTCCATCCATAAGGGAAAACATTTTGTACCCTATTTTGGAGTTAACTATCATGTCAATGTTTGGAAAAGTAAAGTTATCCTTAGGGTAGGCCTTATTTATATCTCTAAAATCAATGTAAATTATGATTCTTTCAGGCTTCTTATAGTTTGGTCAACATTCAAGATCCACTATGAGTAGTCAATCGATTGAATGCATCTCACTTCTAAGAGTTTTTCCAACTCTTTCTTTACTAATATAATAATGCAAGGGTACATCTTACACAGTTTATGCTTCACAAGTTTGGCATTAGGATATACAACAAGGTGGTGGACAACCAAGGTAGGGACCAAACTTGGCATGTCTGAATAAGCCCAAGAAAAGACGTCAACAAATTCCATCAAAAGGGATATAAAGACTTCATGTTCCTCCTCAGTGAGGGACACACCTAATTTGAATCATTTCAGGTCATTCAAAGTTTCGATGTTGACTTATGTAGTATCTTCTACCAGGAATTTGAGCCATCTTTTAGAATGGTTAGAAATGATTTGAATTGGCCTAAAATTACAATGTCCTCTATTTGGATTGGCTCTTCAAGTTATCTTAAACAAGATAGATCAAAATCTCCTAATGGTAGGGATGGTCATGTTACAAATATTATTGGAAATTACTAGGTAATTTCATCGAAGGCATGTTGTTCTGTAGAACTAAACTCGGACCCAAAAGTAAGTTCATCATTGGTGGTTTCCTAAGCATCATTCAAGAAAAGGTGAACACCCCTATCTAATAGTGCCTAAAACAAGTTTTCACCAAAAGACTGGACTTTCTCTTTACTTTTACCCTAGTCCAAAAGCACCTTCAAGAGGTTTTCACTTTGGGACATCAATGTTTTATTTATTTTTTCATGGCTAAGAGTGCTCACCCATTCTCCAAAATAGGTTATAGGATCCATTTTGATAGAGAACCCTTGTTTGTGGTCTTCTAATGAAACATTGTCTCTTAGGCCTAGAAAATCAAAAAATGCCTCATCATTCTCAAACTCATTTATAGGCACTGTGAATTCTTGTTGGTCCTAGGCTATAAGTTGAGGGTGATATAGAGGAAGTGGATTATGTCAGCTTACTAGGGTAAGGGTAAAAGTGGTATGGGTGTCAAACATATTGGTATTGAAAAGGTTCTCATAAAGACTCTGATTGGACTCTACTTTGCCATTGGTATCATCATCACTAGTCATTGGTATTGGAACACGAATAAGATATGTGTGATCACCCTTAGGTAGTTTAAATTCAAGACCATAAGTTCCTTTATATTTTATAGACATGAGCTCAAGAGTACCCTTTTAATTTGGCTTGAGGCCTCCTCCTTCATAGGCTAGGTTCTCCATGATCCTATTAGGAATGAGATATTTAGTATTTTTGTAACAATCGACCAACTTATCATTGTACAAACATGATTCATTATTGGAAAGTGGGTCCTCTTCTTAGCCAGTGGCTAGTGTGAAAATTATAGGAGCTGGACTATGAATTTTGCCTTTTCCCTTTCATTTCCATTCCATGTAAGGTGGCTTAGCTTTAGATCTTCCATAGGATTTGGGGTTCTGTGGAAGCTTAACAGTGTGAAATGTGTCACAGGTCAAATATTTTCCTAGGCCATTGGTTGAGATGGTAAAATGATTAGACAATTTATGAGGTGGCATATGTGAAGATGAATCAAGGCTATCTGGGTATATGCAATTAGATTTTGGTAGTTCAACAAGTATTTATTTATCTTTATCATTTTTTGGAACTAGATCTAGGCTAAAGCAGTAATTGTAACTTTCATATTCTGCCTCCAAATGTTTAAAATATTCATAAGACTACAAATCTCTCATTAATAGTGACCTCCATACCTAAGTGAGAGAACTTAAGACATTGGTGTAATGTCAAAGGGATTGCATGTATTTCATGTATCCAAGGTCTTCCCAAGAGCAAATTGTATGATAGGTTGAGGTCTAACACATGACAAAGTATATAGTGGGTCAAAGGCCCACTAATAACTGGTAAGATTATCATGCCTTGTGATTATTGCTCTTTATTATCATAGGCCTTTATAGTGATTATTTTTGGTTGTAGATTGGTTGTTGTATATCTGAGATGCTTGATGAGCTTTAGAGACATAATATTTAGGCCTGACCCATTATCTAGGAGGACACATTTGACTATGTGCCACACAATGACAACTTTTATGTATAGGGGATTATTATGGAGAGGATTGAGGGACAACATATTGCTTTGGTCTAAGGTCAACTATTGGCCTAGGTCTAGATGTCCAACCAAAATTGTTAATTTTTCTAGGATTATGTCTTTGGGAACTTGGGATTGGCCAAGGAATTTTGTTAGGATGTTTTTGTGGATGATAGACATATGCAACAAATCTAGAATGGATATTTGTGTAGGTGTCTTCTAAATTTTTTCCACAACATCAAATGTCTTTTCCTTAATAGTGGTATATTATTTGTTCCTAGCCAAGATAGTGGGTTGGATTGGTTCATTGGCAGGGGTTTGTGGGCTAAGAATGGTAATATTTGACCATCGAGTTGTGATTGTATAATCAATATTAGATAGAGGAATATTGTTGTTAGAAAATGATGATGAAGAGGGGCCAAATATGATAATTCTTTATTGTTAGTGCACTTGTCTGTGATCACAGGGTAATGATGATTTTTTATAAGGTCCAAAATAGTAATCCCTAGTTGCTGGTGTGCCTGTTTACAGTCCCAGGTCAATGAAGGATTATTAGTATAGATGGGTTGATTGGAATTATTTAGAAATGGTCCTATTATTTTAGCACTTGGTCTTATAATAATGATGATGGTGGAAACATGACCTCTCGTAATATGACCTATAAATTTAGTGTAGTCATGTGTAATTATGTGGTAAGTCTATTGGGTATTAGAATCATTATAGCCTTGGTTACTTCCATTCAGTTGACATTATTGTTGTTACTGGTATTACTATTATTGTCATGGCTGTTGATACTATTTTTTTATTGTTTTGGCCTTTATTTTTTCTATTATTGGTTGTTATTAATATGTTGTAGAAAATGGTTTTGGTAGATATCCAAGTTCTAATTGGATATAGATGCTCTATTATCCAATGTAATATCTCCATTTTCCAACATATTTTAAATGATGTGTTTGATCTGCACACAATAACATATATTATGTCCATGAACATGATGATATTCACATAACTCATTCTCTCTATGCTAGTCTAGATACAAAATACCCTAAGGATAATGCTTTAGAATTGGCCAACTAATCATGTTAGTTGCAACTAGATTGTGAAACATAGCTTTAATAGGTTCTCCAAGATCACTAAATACTTGATAAGTAGGAGTATTTCTTCTTGGAGGAGGGGTTTACAAAAGTAATGGTTAATGTGTTTGTTGAGATAGTCTACGTTATTGTGAACATTGTGTTTTTTGAATGGGTTATTAATGAGGAGTAAGTTGTATTTGTAACCCAGGCTGAGTAGAGGTGTTTACACCATTTGGACATGATGTGATTTAGTTAATCTATTTCCAATAATATTCTTATTGAATTTGAATTTCTTAGATTTTTCATAGTTACCGGCCTACGCTGGTGTTGATGCTTGCGCTAGGACTTGGTTTTGGTTATGGCTTTAGCTTGTTCCTTAGTTTTGGTTATAATTTTGGTTAAACTAGGTTAACTTAATAATCACTTTGTTAATGAGGTAATTTTTAATAAATAAGCCTTTGTTGATGATTTATTTGAAGGTATGTGTACATTAAAGCCCCAGAGGATAGGATATCTCACTATGTAATTTTTTAGTGAACACAACAACCAATTGTTTATTTGGTAAGCTATGGGTAAAGTGACTTGAAAATGTTCTCCATCTCTATAGATACCTTGAAAATCTTTCACCAACTTTCTACGTGGACTAAGTCAAATCTACCAATGAAATCTCATGTTTGAGATTGTAGGAGAAATGTTGCACAATTTTTTTTGAGAGGTCATTAAAATCAAATACAAAATTCTTTGACAATTTTAAGAACCACTCTAAAGCCTATCTTGATAGAATTTGAGGAAATAAAAGGAATAAATAAATGTCACTGTAAACCACTGGTTAGCAAGAAATAAATAATTCTATCAAATGGGCCTTAGGGTCTCCTTTACCCTTCTATTTATCAAACTTCAATGGTTCATACCCTAGAGAAAATAGTATCTGCAGATACTCCATGTTGACTAGGTATGAACACACATCATCTAATTTGAAATTCTTGGTCTAATTCCTTGCTTTAATGGTGGTAATTGCATCCTTTATTTGTTGTAGTTCTTATGCCAAAAAATTAGATGGAACATTTGGTTGAGGTGGAGGTTGGGTGGTCAAAAGTGGATTACCTTGACCAGGGTATAATGGAGGAATGGTTTGTTGTAGAATGTTGGTTTGATGAGTGAACTGGCTAGGAATATGCATCCATGGATTGGTATGAGGATGTTGAAATTACATTCATTGTGGTACAATATTCTGGTTTGGATTCGATATAGAGCCTTATTTTTCAGGGAATCATGGCTGCAATGGAAGGATATGGCTATGGGTAAATTGCTATGCCTACTAAGGTTGAGTGGGGACTTACTGCTAATTAGTCAAACCTAGTTGAATAAGGGGAACTTTTTTTGGGCCAAGGCCCTATCATTAGATATATGGCACATGTTGAATGAAAGGTAATTGTTACATAATTGGTACTTATTGGATAGTAATACCTCTTGGTTGCATGGATACTTGTTGTGAAGTAGATGCTTGTAGGATATTCAACATTTATCTTTGACCAATGGACATACTTTATTTATTAGACAATGTTTATGATTAAAAAGGTATGTTCTATGACTATTGAGATATACTTGTCACTACTTATTGAGGTGAAACATTTGTTGTTCATGATTGAGGAGGCATAGTGTTTTGGCTTTGTTATGGTTGTAAACTATATTATGCCTTTTATTGTGGAATGTTAGTTGGTACCTATTGAGGTGGAATAATATTCATCATGTTTTTTTGAGTCAAAATGCTAGTCATCACTTGATTACTTAATCCTTATAGTTGGGTGCTTGAAGAAGTAGGTGGTTGAGGATTAGAGGTAACTTGCTATGGTTAGGATGTAGGAGTTCCTACCCCTACTATTGTGAACCACTCATGGTGTAAACTAAAATCACATATTTTGGACTAGTTTTTGGTGTATTTAAACCACTTTGACCTAGATTGGAAGACATTGGCATGCTATCCACCATGTTTGGCACATTTGTCTATGTAGAATTAGTAGTCACTTATTCAATAGATGGGACATTGTACATATCACCAACTGAAGTGATTTATGTAAATGGGTCTATACCAAAATTATCTTGACATTTTAACTCAATTAATACCCCTGATGAAGGAGCTAACTCGATGAGTGGATCATTTGACATGGCCAAGTTATTAAAGGTACACACTAGATTGAAATAAGTTTGATATGATTATTGTATCTGTATAAAGTGGTCCTCCATGAGGTAATTTCCTTTGAAAAACATATTAAAATCTTAATACAACATCAGCATGAGTGATTGAGGATTGATAATAGAGGCTTATTCAATGATTTGGTTATAAGGCATGTTGAGAGGCATTCTAACTAGACTAGGAAATTTTTTATGGGGGAAGTCTGCTAGAAAATTGACCCCTACCTTTGTGGATCTAACTAAAACTTCATCCTTATTTTAAAGAAAGTGATAATCAAACAAATAAAGATCATATGCAAATGACATAATAACATAATATGACTGTTGTTGAGCTTGTTTTAAAACCAATGGTACACTAGCAAGATATTGTGCAGTTTGCTCTTGGTCTTGTTCCAAGTATGGAGGTGTGTTAACCAAATAGTGGGCTAAGGGATCTTGGATTTGTTCCATAGATTAAATAGTTTAAGGAAGATAAGGATCCATCTCACAAATAACATTTTCACCATAAGGGTCTTGAACAAAGTCATCTAGTGTGACCACGTTATCATACCCTGGCTTGTACATGGCTCTGCTATGAGTGTAACGAGACATATCCAAATCAATGATGAATGTTTCATGAAAGAGGGTCTAGAGTTATACAAACTCTAGAAAATAAGGTCTAAAGGAAAAATGATACAAACTTAGTCTAACTTGGTCACAAGATGGATCTGTATCTCCAAAATGGTTAGGGCTAAAACTTGGGCTAAAATAGTTTTAACTTTAAATGTCAAATGTCAAAGATATTACAAAAAAGGGTCAAGTGGATGAATAAAAGATGGAATTTCAAAATTAGGTAAAAGGTGTTTCAAACAAGTCTAATATAGGTCTAAAGAAACAAATGTTACTAGGTATTTTGGATAACAAGGCACAAAAGTTAAGCTCAAAACATGAATTTTTAGGTTTTTTGGGAACAAGGCACAAAAGCTATATTTAAAACTAAATAAGGTCTAAAAGGCAAGATATTTAATGTAAAAAATTTGAAACACTGTGACACAAACTAAGAATTTAGATTTTAACACACATTTGATAATTTGGCAAAAGACATGAAACATTAGGCACATGGAAGATAGACCACTTCCCCAAATTTAGGCACAAAAATAGTCTTTAAATTGAACAAGGATCTAGTCTAAGTTGCACAACCCAAAAGTGAAAGGTAAATGTGTAGGCCAAAATTACATGAGGCATAGGCAAAAACCAATCAATATTTAGATCTAAACTTGTCAAGACCAATTAAAAACTCAATTTAGAAGATTAGGTTCCTCAAAATAGACAATAAGCTAGACAAAAACAAACAACATGACAATACTAGGCATAGACCATTAAGGCACACATGGTTTCAAAATTGAAAATTTTGAATATAAGACAACAAGTGTTTGAAATAATTCAAGTAATGAAATGAGTCTATCTTGATCTAAAGGTATGATAAATGGTTTGTTTCAAGACTCTAAGGCACAAGACTTAGAATAAAATGGGCAGTGTAACGATGTCCCTTTCACACAAATGATACACACACACAAGTTTGAAAAATGACTAAGGTAAATTGGTGTCAAATGGATGACATAACACCTCTTCAAACAAATGGGTGATGTGTAAACAAGACTCATTTTGGATGTGATATGATAAATAAATAGTTTTGACTCAAGACCATACTAATAAAAAGGACGAAATGATAAAAACACCTAAGTGTAATGTCTTAAATCCTAAAAATGACAAGGTTGCATCGTACTATCAAATTTCATCTCTATATATATGCTCTTGAGAGGATTTTAAATTTTTAATCCAAAAATTAAAAGTGCATTAAAAATAGGGTTTTTAGGCTCCCTCTTCTCTCAAGAGTTCATATGGTGACATGGAACTTCAGGATACTCACCCTATAGACACCCAATTATGGTCATAACTGGCCTCTGACCAAACTTTAGACTGATTCCTACCAAACATTGCAAATTAATCCTAAGAATCACTGAATGTCCCAATTTTGACTATGCATCATTCATCAATACTCAGAATCATGTTGAGGCATCCCTATTTGGGATATTGGCCCATATGCAACAATAACCTCTCTCTAATTCATTCCTAGTCAAATTACAACCTAAAAAATTAATGGTTTTGACCAAAGGTGAGGGATAACCTTACATACATTTATAAAATGTAATTAACCTAATCAAAATTTCTTAATTGATTAAACCCAATTAAATACATAGTTGAAAAGTCCATGGTTAATTAGTGAATTTTTATTTTTAAAAATTCATAAATTTGGATTTGATGACATAATCATGACATCACACAAATCTCTAAAATCCTTAGATTTTTAAATTCACTATTTTATGAATTCACTAATTAAATTTATTCTTCAACTCTTATGACAAATGGCCAAGTGGATTATGGAAAATTAATGAATTTCTATTTTTTTGAAAATTCATAAATTCAATCAAGAATATCTTTTATGAGTTGTCAATCCACTTGTAAAATATCATAATTGGGTGAGAGCATAATCATTCTTGAGCCATGTCTCTCATATGGCCCTCATCATTATCTTTAACCCAACTCAAAGTTAGCCTAACTCAACTTAGGGTTGGATTGACTCAACCAAGGTTAGTTATAAACATAACCTCCCTAAGGTTAGAGTTAGTAATGAGACATATAAATACAAGTGCCAAGGCACCTCAAAGAAAATATTCAGTAGTGAAATATTATTATTCCAAAATAACTCCAAAGAGCTTCATTGTAGTGTTACCATGTCAACATGCCAAGCTAAATCAAGCCAAGCCAAGGTTACTATTGGTGTATGTTTTTAATTCATTATATGGTTTTCCTACACATTTATATTAAGCTTAAATACTTGAAAAAATTAGGTCATTTAGGTGAAATAATGAGGTCATTAATTACACATTCACATGCTTATTTGTAGTCAACATGGTTGTATCATTAATTTGGCAACCAATGTTGACATGTGGGGCTTGGCATGTTACACATGGGGTTAATATTCACTTGGCAACTGAGTCATGTTCTCATTGCTAAATGAATGTAGATTAGTTTCTCTCCTCTACCTATATAAGGACCTATCATCCAAGGCACTTATGAGCTATTATGCCTAGTGGATTCAAAGTGGATTGTGTGGAATATTACAATATAGTAGTTTGTCTAATGTAAAGTTCAATAGGTTATTTAGATTGTAAGCCATTTATTATTATGCCAGTGATCTTGTTAAGCCTTTGAGATTGGGTGCATGTCAACAAGATTTTTATAAGCTTCATAGATCAACATTCATCACTAATACATGCTCTTTCAATCTCTATTATGCTTTATTATGGTTTCATTAATTGAAATAAAGTTGTGTGTTCAATCTTCTAGTTTTTTATCTTGGAAGTCTCATTAGTAGATGATTATAACATAGTATCAGAGCTTTAATAATGGTATATAAACATCATTTTTATTTTGTTGTTCAAAATCTTGAGTAGACTATTTTTTAATCTCTATCTTTGGTTAGAGGAAATCTACAAGTCTGAGTGTTTCATTTGCAATGCTTTTTCTGTAACACTCAAACGACATTTACTTATTTGTTTGTGGATTATGTTAATCAATTATGTGGTTGTAGAGCATAGGTTCTGATAAATATATTTTGTAATAAATATTATACCTTCTCTATTTTAGGGAATAAAGAGATGATTTCAATCTAATTTACAACTATTCATCCATAGTTCAGTTTTGCTCACATTTCGTTGAAGTTGTTTCACCACATTATTGAGTGTTCAAGGCACAAAAAAGGTTGATCTAGTGGTTGTGTAAGTTCATGCTAAACATTAGCTTCTAGAGCTCGATATTCCACCATATATCTCTTTTGTCAGGTTTTATTTGTAGTATTTTATTTTTTGAAGGATTATCTGGCCTTTCAACGACCTGCCCCTCATTGCCATTCACTAATTAAAGCTATTGCTCCAATGTTTTTCCTTGACCTAGATCACCATTCCACCAAGATTATTATCATAGACAACTTCCTTGCTAATCAACCTTTGCTAGTGAGATTCCTTTTGTTACCATTTAACACTTCTAACATCCTATCCACTCTCCTCAGGTCATGATCTGGTCAACACCATTCCTCCTAACCTTGTACACAGTCTAAAACTATCACTGCATCCTCTTTTCAACCATGTTCTTGTATGTTGGTGGATTTTATCTTGGAAAATTTCCCATGAACATTATCGTAATTCCATTGCTAACCTATCAAGATCCTATGACTACTTCCTTGATGCCTTCTATCTGACCATATCCTACCACTTGTGCACTGGAATTTTTTTAAGAAGTCAAAGTTATTTTCTTAAAGGTGGATTGATTTAAAACATAGAGGAACCTTTTTTGACCAAGTGAATTTGGTGGGTGGATTTAGAGGTGGGATTTTGGAAAGGATTTATATATATATATATATATATATATATATATATATATATATATATATTTGCTAAAAAAATGGAAAATAAAAGCCCCCCTCAATCTGGGTTGGAATTTTTATATGGTGGCAGAATATTTTTGTTTACTTCTTTTTTTAACGAGATATTATATTTGACCCATTATTGCTCTTATCCTTTTCCCATATGAATTTTTGATGGTAACTAACATATATTAGGGGAGCCATTTTTTGTTAAATTTGGTGGATTTTGAGCAATTTTAAGGGCCACATAATCTAAAAATTATGTTTGGCATCGGGGGCTCTACCCCTCGACCCTAGCGCTGCCACCCCTAAACCCCCGTATTGTGCCTTGATGTCTAGTACTTTTGAGTGTTGAAGACCACCAGTTGAGGTTTGATCTGGTAGGAAGTCAATTTTCCTTACAATATAAATAATATTGTTCACATATATTATTCATAGATGCATTCTCGATTGAGTCTGACGTCCAGTACTCGAGCGTGAATTATACTTGTAAGCTTTGGGGAGGTTATTACTAATATTTATGGAGGTTACTACTGACACTTATTGGGGGGAGACATATTTATATTATTATGGGGGACAAATCTCTATATTATGATGGGGGTATTTATATGTGCTTGGGTACCTAACAAGGCCTTCTTTCCAAGAACTAAATCTTATACTCACCTAAGTTATGCTTAAGGGGGGTGTTGGTGTAGGTTTTTTATTCATTATATGGTTTTCCTACACATTTATATTAAGTTTTATTAGTTGGAATAATTAGGTCACTTAGATGAAATAATGAGGTCATTAGTTACACATGCACATGTTTATTTGTAGTCAACATGGTTGTACTATTAATTGGTAACCAATGTTGACATGTGGGGCTTGACATGTTACACATGGGGTTACTATTCACTTGACAATTGAGTCATGTTGTCATTGTCAAATGGATGTGGATTAATGCCTCTCATCTACCTATATAAAGACCTATACTCCAAGTCACTTATGATCCATTATGCATTATGGATTCAAAGTGGATTGTGTGGAGTATTGCAGTATAACAGTTTGTCTAGTGTAGAGTTCAATAGGTTGTATAGCTTGTAGGCCATTTATTATTACATCAGGGAGTCCATTAAGCCTTTGATATTGGGTGAATATCAATAGGGTTTTTATAATCTTCATAGAGTAACCTTATTCACTAATACATGCTATTTCAGTCTCTATTCTACTCTATTATGATTTCATTCATTGCAATAATGTGTGTTCGATCTTTCAGTATTCAATCTTAGACCTCTCATTAGTAGATGATTATAACAGTGATAAAGAGAAGTGGAGCAATGGAGCTTCATTAAAAAATACTTATTGAGAATAATCTGAGTAAGCCATTCAACAAGCCATTTAGAAGCTCCAAGGAAGGTAAAAGAGTGTTTCTTTTATGTTTTTGTTGTGTTTTTCATGTGTTTGCTTGTTACTAAGCTCACCCTAATGTATAGGTTAGAGGTGTTAGGATTTAGTATGTTATTTTGAGTTTTATTTCTTGTATTAAAACAATACTAATATCCCTCTTGGATTATTTAATCACATAATGGCATACTTGGTGGGACTTTTCATGAGCGCGCACCCCACAAAATTGTTTTGTTCTTAGTTTTTAATTTTGTTTTTGTTTTTGATTTTCTAAAATAAAAATGGCCCATAAAGTATTAATAAATTTTTATGTATTTAATATTTTTTTATAATTTTTTAAAGAATATATTTAAGTGTTTAATTAATATTATCTAATAATTTCAAGAAAAAAATCTTTATATTTTAGCATTTACGATCAATCTAGTAATTACCACTGTTGTTTTCTATTTTTCTACTAAAAATAGACGGTACGAATCTAATAAAAAAAATTATTCATTTTTTTTTATTTTAATTTTTTTAGATAGGTAAAACCTAGACATATTAACAACCTCAAAAAGTTTATTGACAAAATCATGTATATTTTATAAGTTATGATCAAAATTCTAACTACTATTTTTTTTTATGTTTTTATGTGTTCGGTTAGCCTTCTAACTTGTTGTTTGCAAGTTTTAATAGTTTAAGATTAATTTTTATATCTTATTGAGCTAACTTATAGGAATATCATTTTTTACAAGAAAAAAAAAATCTTCTAACAATTTTCATGTCCTAAAGTGTAAAAAGCAAATTTTGAACATGGTTAAATCTTACACAATTTGTCTTTGGTGTTTAAAATGAACTTAGTTCTTTTCATGCCTTAGTTGTTTTTAAAAAATTTCAAAGTTTTAACAAAAAAAATGCCAAGGAGCCAAAATTTCACAACATACTTTATTTTGGTGCAATAAAATGAACTTCCCACTTAGTTACAAACTCCTAAGATTTATTTGTTTTATACTTATTTGTTGAAAGTTGTTTGTTTAAGTAAGACAAATGACGCATGTATGCTCTCCCTCCATCCCTTTTAGGGAAATCGGGTGACCAAATGCACTCATTTTTTTACCATTTTTGCTTTAGTACAAAAACATGAAAATAAATTTTCTAAGGCCCTCCCCAAATCCATATGGTTTGGGTGACCCCAAAATGACCCTAAAGTCTTTTCACTTGTCTTTATTTTTCATGCATTTTGACTTGTGAGTGGGAGTTCATCGCCTCCTCATGGTTTCTCTAGGGAAGTGTTGACTCATAAATTCATCTCTTGACAGCATTTCAATCCCACTCCATGGTGAGTTATATAAAATAAGCTGGTGAATCGCTTGAATAGTAGTTTGAGTGATTAAACTACCTTTGTTAGTGATTTCTACCCTTGAAACGTATGATCAACTTAGACATTGCACTACATTAAGGAAGAAACATATGTATTACTTATGAAAAGGATAAGACATTTTCACAAAAAAATGGTTGACTTAGATCTAATGATGTGATTGCATCTCTTGTGTTAGCCAAACTTGAGACTGTTTAGAAATAAGAAAAAATTAATAGTTTAGAATAATCTCACTTGTCACAAACATACTGTTGATGCAGGGTAAGTAGCTTGAAGTTATATGTCACAATACAAACTCTTGAGAGAAGAGGGACCCTAAAAATCTTAATTTTCAAGCACTTTTACTTTTTGGATTGACAAGTAAAATATTCTTAAGAGTGAGTATATTGATAGAAATCGATAGTATTATGCAACCTTGTCAGTTTTAGGATGTAAGACATTACACTTAGGTGTTTGTGTTTATCATTTGTCTCATGTTTTTGAGTGTAAATTATTTATTTATTTTACCACATAAAAATGATACTTGTTTATACATCACTCCTTTGTTTGAGGAGGCATTATGCTATCCATTTTACACCATACCTTTGCCTTAGTATTTTTTTATCATTCTTTGTGTGTGTGTTTGTTACTTGATTGAAAAGGGTGTCATTATGCTACCTAATTCATTCCAAGTTATTATGCCTTTGAGTCTTGAAATAAACCATTGATCATACCTTTAAAACATGATAATGTTATTATTCTACTCAAATGATTTTAAAGACTTGTTGCCTTGTGTCCAAATTCTAACTTTGAAACCAAAGCCACAAGTGCCTTTTGGATATTTACCTAGAGTCATTATGCCATTCATCTTTGTCTAACTTATTGTTTAGTTTAAAGAAGCCTAGTATTTTAAATTGAATTCAAAAGTAGTCTTGATAAGTTCAAATCCAAACATTGATTGATTTATGTTTATGCCTTGTGTAATTTTGGCCTAGACATAAATCTTTATCTTTTGGGTTGTGTAACTTAGCCTGATTTCTAGTTCAAGTTGAAAACTGGTTTTGTGCATAAGTTTGGGGAAGTAGTCTACCTTCCATTTGCATATTGTTTCATTCTTTTTTTAAGGGACCAAGTTCATGTTTAATTCTAAATGCCTAGTTTATGCCAAAGTGTTTCAAATTTTTTAGATTAAATCTCTTATCTTGTTTTGTTAAAAGTCTAGCTTTTGTGCTTTTTCCAAAAGACCTAACACATGCCTCTTTTGAGCTTAGATTTTGTGTCTTCTCTGAAAGACCTAGCAACTTTTGTTTTATTTAGATAAGAATTGTTTGAAACACTTTGAACATAAGTTTGGAATTTTTATTTTATTTCATTCACTTTACCCTTTTGTGTAATACATTCGACATTAGACTATTTTGTACCAAGTGTTAACACAAACCTTTTTAGAGATACAACTCCATTCCTTAGACCAATTTAGACTATGCTTGGACCATTTATCCTTTAGATTTCCTTTTTGAGAGTTAACTCTAGGCCTTTTTGTAACACATTCATCATTTATTTTAATATGTCTAATTACACTTTTAGTAGAGTGTTATGCCCTTAACCTTTAACATGTCTAGGGATATGTGTGGCTGAATTGTGGCTTACATACCTCTTTGATATTCTTGTTACCTTTCTCTATGTTCTTAGTTAGGTCAGCCTATGAAATAACCATGGCTAATTAGACTATATATAGGAGATATTGGTTTGTCTTTGATCATCATATTAAGTATTCTGCTCTTATTACATTGTTTTAGAGGTTTCCCCCTTGAAGTGGCTTTGTTATATTATCTAGTATTTTGCTCTGCTATCAATTATTACTGTGTGATCTCTTATATTTAATTATTTTATGTAATGTATAATTATTTGATGCAAACATATAAGTAATTTCCTTACAAGTGGTATCAAAACATTGATTTGGGAAAGTTTACTGTAATGTTTTTTTAGATCTAGTGAGATGCAACTTCTGTGAGTGAAAGGAGCCAAAAAACATAACTTAAAATCCAAGAAGAATTAATTTTTTCTATCAATACAGTATTTTTTGAAATGAATTTTAAAAGAAAAGAAAAATAAAAAAGATTTTGGAATTTTTTTTCCCTTTACACATTTTTAGTCACTGGATTCGTCTAGGTGAGATGATCACACTGGTATATTCTACCAATACACTTTTTTTGTGCCAAAATTTTTCACCCTAGTGGTAAAATCAGACATGGATTCATCTTAGCGAGGCGATTAAAATGATACCATCTCTTGGTATACTTGTTTTGAGGTGAAAACCCTCATATGGTTTGTGCATGGTGGGTCCTACTACTTAGGGAGAAAAAGGGGTGCAAAAAACTCCTAAGACTCCTAGGGATGACAAGGAATTTGAAACTTTAGATCTGATGATTTCTTAACTTCAAGATGACATAAGGTCTTGGTGTAGTAGGATGACTTTAATGCAGTTTAAACTAATGTTTTATGGATGTGTGGAGATATGAATGGGGTACACACTCAATTTCATCAAATAATTACGCAATTGGCTACCATTTTATCTTAGTTATATATAAACAACCCTCTACCTCATCATTTAGGTCCTCCTCCTCTCAACACTAATAGCTCTAATTTTGGAATGAAATTGATGTTGCCAAAAGTAGACACATGTAAGTTTAATGGTAAATATCCTCTCACTTGGATTACATAAATTAAGACTATATTTGATCTACACCAAACTCTTAGTTCTCAGAAGGTGATAGTAGCATCTCTATATCTATAACTTAAGCAATTCATTTGGTATCACTAGTTATGTGCTCAAAAAAAATAATGGTGCTCCTATTACATGGTCTATTTTCACTGATGGGTTTTGGCTTATTATCAAAATAATGTCTCTGAGAACTACTTCAACCAGTTAGCCACACTATGTCAAACAAGAACTATTTAAGATTATATTAATCAATTTCAGAATCTATCCTTATGGGTGGAAGACATCACTGAGACAAATTTGACTAATTTTTTTCTTGATAGACTCAAATATAAAATCCAATTAGAGGTTTGAATGTTTAATCCATCATCTATATTAGAAGCTATCCCAAGGGCATGCATGGTAGAATAAAAAGAGATGATCAAATGGGAAAATTTCATTAGTAGTCATGATCGCACCTTTTTAGCACCATCATTTTCTCAACCCACCAAATTAACACCTCAACAAATTGAGGAGAAGTGAGCCAAAGTGTTGTGTTATGGGTGCAACGTAAAATGGAGCATAAGACATCACTATGCTAAAAAGAAGTTTTACATTGAAGGTGCCAATGAGGATGCAGATGATGAGGAGGTAATTAGTGAGGATGAAAAATGACCTAAAGAGGAATCTAAAGACTCTCAACCTACTATTTATTGTCATGCCATTTTAGGTATTAGTACTCCCCAAACTCTTAAGGTGGTGGGATTCCTTAATAAATAGGTCACTATTTTGATTGATTTTGGGAGTACACACAACTTCATTAACAATAAGTTGGCTACTCATTTGAACTATTTCATTTATCCCACTCTAGAATTTTAGGTCATGATTTTAGATGGTGGTATTATCAGCTATTCAAGAAAATACCATTGTATTTAACTGGCCATGGGAGACTACCTATTAGATTATCCTATGTTTGTTATTCCCATGGGTGGAGATAACATTGTTCTAAGAGTAAAATGGCTCACCACTTTGGGCACGATTGAGATAAATTTCCAATAATTATTTATGCACTTTCATTATGAGGGAAAGATATTTGAGCTAGTGGGATTAAGGGATAAATCTCCACAACTTGTTAGCTCCCATAAAATAACCAAGATTATTTGAAAGGGTACTAAAGGATTTGTGTCTCATTTATTTTCCATTGAAGTCTGACCAACTTAGCCATCTACACCTCCTAATCTACAACAAGTGATTGATGCCCATTATGTTTGTTTTGGTGACATGTCGAAAGAACTTCTACCCAACTGCATGCATGATCATGTCATCAAACTTATTCCTATTAGTAAACCACACAACATCAAGACATATCGGTATCCTTATGCCCAAAAAATTGAAATTAAAAAGATGATATAAAAAATGTTGGATGCAAGAATCATTCACCACATCCAAAGTGAATATTCTTCACCAATTGTCATGGCGAGAAAGAAATATGACACTTGGAGGATGTGCCCCAACTATAGAGAACTCAAAAAGTACACTATCAAAAATAAGTTTCCTATTCCTATCATTGATGATTTTATAGATAAATTAAATGGTGCTCTTTATTACCAAGTTAGATCTATGTTCTAGGTATCGTCAAATCTAGATTCATGATGAAGACACCCAAAATAGCTTTTAGAACCCATGAGGGCCATTATGAGTTTATGGTTATGCTTTTTGGTATAAAAAATGCACTATATAACTTTTAGAGTTTGATGAAGACTCTTTTTAGGCCATTTTTGAAAAAAATTGTTTTAGTGTTTTTGATGATATCCTTATTTATAGTAAAAATTAAGAAGACCATTTATAGTATGTGAAGTAAGTACTCTCAATTCTAAAACAACATCAGTTGTATTCCAAACCTTCCAAATATAATTTTGGATCTTATGAGGTTGAGTATTTGGGTCATATGGTTTCACATAAAGGAGTGTAAGTGGATCCTAAAAAAATCCAAACAATGGTGGACTAGCTAGTTCCTAAGACATTCAAGCAACTAAGGGGATTTCTGGGGCTAATGGTTACTATTGTAGATTTATAAAAAATTATGGTAGAATTATATCCCCATTCACCTCTTTGTTGAAGAAAGACTCCTATTTGACTTATACAACTACCAAGGCATTTGAACAATTGAAACTGGCTATGTGCATCACTCTAGTGTTTCCCACTCCTTATTTTTCTAAGACTTATGTGGTTGAATGTGATGTATTTGGATATGGTATGGGTGTTGTGCTCATGTAATAAGGTAGACCAATTGCATTTGAAATTCACCAACTAAAGGGTAAACATAAGCTCAAGCCCATCTATGAAAAGGAAATGATGGCCATTCTGCATTTTGTCAAATAATGAAGACCTTATTTGATGGGTTGTCACTTTTAGGTAAATACTGATCATGATAGTCTCAAATATTTTTTGGAATAATGGTTGTCATAAGAAGAATAATATAAATTGGTAACTAAGATGTTATACTATGATTTTGAAGTAGTCTACAAGAAAGGCAAGGAAAATGTGGTGGTAGATACACTATCCAAGAGAGATGAATCAATTGAGGCATTGTTATGTTTCATGACCATTTGGCATGCAAATTGGCTAGAGGAAGCAAGATCAGAATGGGAAAATGATAGTAATACCCATGATTTGATTCAAAATATTTAGTAGGGTTTGGGTGGATTTGAAAAATTCACATGGAAGGGTAATGCATTATTGTATAAAAATAGATTATAACTATGTAAGAATTCTCTTCTCAAACAAAAAATCCTTCAGGAACTTCATGCAACTCCACTTGGGGGTCATTTAGGATTTTTCAAAACCTATCATAGAATCAAGCAAGATTTTTTTAGGAAGAAATCAAGGGGGATGTCCATAAATATATGGCTAAATGTATGATCTATCAATAAAATAAAGGTGAAACCATCAAAATCCCAGGTCTTTAACAACCTTTATCCATCCCTAGCCAACATTGGGAAGAGGTGTCTATGGATTTCATTATAGGTTAATCAAGATTTGATGGTCAAAATGTTATCATGGTTATTTTGGATTGTCTCATTAAGTATGCTCATTTTTGTTCTTTATCAAATCCCTTTGTTGCTAGTAAAGTAGTTTATACTTTTCTCATTACAGTTCAAAAACTACATGTTACTCCTAAGATCATTATCAGTGATAGAGATCCCATTTTCATTAGTAATTTTTGGAATGAATTATTTTCATGTTTAGGCACCAAGTTGGCTCATAGCTCATCCTATCATACTCAATTAAATGGACAAATTGAAGTAGTCAATAAATGCCTAGAAGGATATCTCTATTGTTTTATTTTTGATAAATCGGATAAATGGGTTTATTGGTTACTACTTGCTGAATGGTGGTATAATACTTATGTCCATAGTTATTCCAAAATGTCTCCCTTTGTGCCCTTGTATATATACCACTCTTAAATCATCACTTCAACCTTGAAGGTCCATCTTAAGGTTCATGCAGTTGAGGAACATATTCACCATCAATAGGAGGTCCTTTCAAGTTTGCATGAAAATTTAGCCATGGCCTAGAATCACATGAAGCAACAAGAAAATCAAAATAAGAGTGAGAGGTGTTTTGACATTGGTGATTGGGTCTTTGTTTTCTTGAAGCATATAAGAAAATGTATTTGAATCAATAGAAAAAGGATAACAAGCTATCCCCTAAGTATTATGGGCCTTATCAGATCTTACAAAAAATTGGTAGTGTGGCCTACAAGTTAAAGTTTCCTTCATCGACTCACATACATATAGTATTTAATGTATCATGCCTAAAAAAAGTCATTAGACATAGAGTTAATAATCAAACTAAGTTACCAAAATTGGATGAGGAAGGAAGAGTTATTATTGATCCTGAGGAAATCCTTTAAATGTGCACTAAGTAATTATGATCTAGAGCGATTAAGGAGTACTTGATCAAATGGAAGAATCTACCATGTGAAGATGCCACCTAGGAGGGTAAATCCTTTGTGAAGCAAAATCCAAAGTTGATTCAATGTTGAGAAAAGTGTTATTTCAAAGGGGAGGGACATGATACACCCTTAACCTTTGGCATGTTTAAGGATATGTGTGGCCAAGTTGTGGTTTAAATAGCTCTTTTATATTCTTGTTACATTTCTCTATGTTCATAGTTAGGTTAGCCTATGGAATAACCATAGCTAAGTAGAATATATATAGGAGGTAGTGGTTAGTATTTGATCATTATATCAAGTATTTTTCTCTTATTACATTATTGTGGAAGTTTCCCCCTTGAAGTGGCTCTACTAAATTATCCACTATTCTGCTCTACTATCAATTAGTGCTATGTGATCTCTTATCTTTGATTATTCTATGTAATATATAGTTATTCTATGTAAACATCTAACTAATTTCCTTACATGGAGCTATGTATAATACAAGATATGATAATGTGGTTGCAAAATATGACTTTGTTCAAGACCCCTATGGTGATGATGAAGTTTGTGATATAGATCCTTATCCTCCTTATAATACTCAATCTAGAGAACAAAGCTAAGATTCTCAAGTGTAATATACGATGACACCTAATTTGGGTCAATTAATGTACCAAGTTCACCCTTTTATGGCTAATGTTACTAGATCCCTTACCTATACCATTAACCATCCTTTAGATTGTGCAAGCAACCAAGCTCCACAACATCCAAGGATTACCATTCCAAGACCTCATCCTTTGGCTTGTGTGATCAACCAAGCTTCAAAACACCCTACTATTACCAATCTAGGACCTCATCTTTTAGCTTGTGCAAGTAACCAAGATCCACATGCCCTACCATTACCATTTCAAGACCTCATCTTTTAGATCATGATAATAACCAAACTTCACAATGCCTTACCATTACCATTCTAGGACCTTATCCTTTGGCTTGTTCAAGCAACCAAGCTTTACAATCCACTACCATTACCATTATAGAACTTCATCTTTTGGATTATGCAAGCAACCAAGCTTTGAAATGCCTTAACATTACCATTCTAAGACCTCATATTTTGGATCATGATAGTAACCAAGATTCACAATTCCCTACCATTACCATTCTAGGCCCTTCCAAGTATAGTATCTCATTCTTCTAACAAAGTTATGCAATTATGACTAGATGGGTCATAGTTATCATCCTAAATCGACAACTAGTCTTTGTTAAACCCATCCTAGATAAGCCTATTCATAAAGTGATCATTATCTAACCACTGGCCATCCTTCATCCAATTATATCCTTCTCCCACTTTATAAAATTGATGCCAATCTTCAATCCATAATTGAGCCAATTAGTACCTCTCCAATGGAGCCAATCATTTAAAGACCAAGATGTGTTCACAACTGGTATTTTATAACTGCTTATAAACCAAGGCCAAGAAAACAAACCAATCCATGATGTTTTTGTTGAAATAACTATTTTTGATGAGTTAACCTATGATGAATCACCTTTTAATACTATCCCTATTATTAAGGAGTCTCAGTCTAACAAGCCAGTCCTTGATGAGTCACTTCATAGTCGTCAGGGAATCCAAGAACAAACACACTTGTTCTGATCCCACTTGTTAGGATATTTCTCCTCAAAAAGAGCACAATATGATTACCAAAATTAAGCAATTAAACATGCGGAAATAACCATAAGCACAAGTAACTAGAAATTCACCAATAGCACAGAATATGAGAGACAATAAACTATCTTGTATTAACATTTGTACAGAAAAGAATACAATAAAGAGACACCACTCTCTTCCACCTTACAGAGGCTTCCCACACCTCAAGTGTACAATAATTCTTCTTAAAAACACTCTCCAACCAAAAATGGTCCCAACAACAAACTCACACATAGAATTGGTGTTCACCTCTCCAACCAGTCAGTAATAACCCTGCCAGTACATCAAGCACTCTAAATTACTTCAAGTTGATCTCCCATGAACCTGCAACCTACAATTCAACAGACCATACTTACACATGTAGATCTCCTATGAGCTTGCAACAACCTGCAACTCAATGATCTTACAATGGAAGGAACTTCCTTGCCTTCCTTTCTAGCTCATAATTACAATACATGCTAATGGGTCTATACATAGATCCCAGACTTAAACAATAACTTAGACTCTTAATTTGGAATAATTATCCACGCAACTCAAGGCTCAAAATAGCCTTTACATGCCAACACTTTGTTCACTTAACTAACTGTTCGTGTAATGAATAGTTTTGGAACACACAAGCGACTGACGTCGATCCCTGCTTGCTTGGTTCTGCCAATGTCAGCTGACTTCCTACCGATGCCAATTGCCTTCTGCACTGATCATGACCGACGTCGGTCATGCTACCGACGCTGGTGCTTCTAGGTCTTTAGCAACCTCCTTTTCTTTGTCTACAATAAGTTGAAGCTTTTAGCTCCACAACCTAACAATCTCCCACTTAGAGATAAACAGCTGCAACTGTACCTGTACCTGTACACCATCTAGTTTGTTCCCTTGGCTCTGTATCCCTCCTCAAGATCACTCTTGAAGACCACCCACCACAAAACCTATAGTGCAACACCTGTCATCCAAATCACCTACCACATCCACATCTACAAACCCATGTAGAAAATAACTTGAACCTACATAGCATGTGCACCTGCTACTGGTCCCTCTAAGAATCCACTGAACTGCCCTCCAATGCTTCTTTCCCAGATTGGATCCAAACTTGTGACAACTCCCACTGCTTGGGAAAACTCAGGTCTAGTACATACCATGCACTTAACCTCATTATGTGAATCAAGACCCTGTTCTGTGAACTGTCTAACCATCAGCGTGCTAACCGGTCTCACACAATCATCCTAAAACAAAGTCAACCTATGACCTTCCATGTCCCTAGAACACACTCATGCCAAACAACCTTGTTGCTCTCAGATTCCTCATGACAAACCTCTAAACTAGCTTTACCTTTAGTTCAACAATACCTGTATATGTAACCCTGCAACAAGCACATCATATAGTAATAGGATAATGTAGCTAATATTATCCAACCTGGTAAAGAGAAACACAATGATCAAACCTTCATTACCCTGCAGCTTATACAAGACTATATACCCTGATCTTCCATCTCACATATCCATTTCTGCTCTTCTTCATCCTGAACATCCATTCATCTCTCAGTGTTTACATCCAGCTGACAACTCCACCCAAAACTCCTATTTGGTTCTCCTCCAAGGAATCACATCCTCCATCCATGCCAAGCTCCCACTGTTTCCTGGATCTACCTGTTCTGCTTCTTTAACAACTTCCTGGTTCTTTACCATAAGTGAGCAACAGGTATTGTAAAAAAGGAAAATGATGAATTTGAGGCTTACTTGCCCTTTAAGTCCTCCATATGGGTGCTTGAGACTCCTTGACAGCTTGCTTGTCCACCCAAAATTCATCTCAATGACCGATGCCAGATCACATTTTAGTCTGCACCCAATCTGATGCCGAGTTCCCTGCGACTGCCTCATTGCCGACGTCGATTACCCCTTACTCGACACCAGATGTTTATCTACCCTGAGTCACCAACATCGGGCTGCACATAGCTGATGTCAGCTCCCTATCTGGACGCTGATGCTTATTTTCTTGCTGACGTCAGATCTCTGTGTTTTGCTTGTGAGAATTGACTTCTACCCGCAAGCTCCTTTTGGATCAAACCCTTGTCTAAATCACCCTTGCTCTACTCAGAATTCTTCTGCCCCTTATGCTAAACTCTATCCATCACCTTCTCCTTGAAAACCAAGGCTTTCTTGTTCTTGTCACTAACATTGGATTCCTCAAGAAACGTCACCTTCTTCTTTTGCATATAGAAATCTCGATTCATGCCTTCCAAATCTGAAAGCATACCCTTTGACTCAAGAACATGCATCTCCTTCTTATTCATGTGACCAAGCCTGTTAAGCCACATCTCTGAATCTACAGCTAAAATAGATAACCCAGAAAGAGAATCAGTAATACAAGTAGATAGATAAAGTGTACCTACTTTCTTACCTCTAGCTACAACAAGTGCACCCTTGGTAACCTTCCAAGAGTTCGCTGTGAGAGTTACTGTGCAACCCTCATCACCCAAACTTCTTATAGAAATCAAATTCCACTCCAGAATTGGGACATGCATGACCTCCTTCAACACCCATGTGTTTCCTGTCTATAATTTCAGCTTCACTTTCCCTTTGCCAACCATCTAACAAGGCTTACCATCCCCTACACAAATTTCTCCAAAGTCTCCCTGGACATACTCATGAAAAAATTCCCTATTTAGGGATGCATGAAAAGAGGCACCAAAATCTAAAATCCAAGATTCTACTTTATCTAAAGAACATACCAGAGCACCCTATGCAATGAAATCTGCAACACCTGCTTCTTCTTCATGTCCTTCATGCTGATCTGCTACCAACCAACAATCTTTCTTTTCCTGCTCTTTCTTTCCATATCTCTAGCAGGTTATTCTACCATACCTAAACTTGGACCTCCTGTTATTAAACTTCTCTATTCGTAGTCTACTTTCTTATGCCATTGCTCTACTCCCACTCAAATAGGAACCCCTATGAGTAACCTGTAATCAACACACACTAACCAGATCTAATCCAACCTGTTAGTATCTCAACCTAAAAGCTCTGATACCAGTTGTCGGGGAATCCAAGAACAAATACACTTGTTCTGATCCCACTTGTTAGGATCTTTCTCCTTGAAAAGAGCACAATATGATTACCAAACTTAAGCAATTAAACATGCAAGAATAACCAGAAGCACAGGTAATTAGAATTCACCAATAACACAGAATATGAGAGACAATACACTATCTTGTATTAACATTTATACATAAAAGAATACAATAAAGAGATGCCACTCTCTTCCACCTTACAAAGGCTTCCCACACCTCAAGTGTACAGTAATTCTTCTTCAAAACACTCTCTTACCAAAAACGGTCCCAACAATCAACTCACACACAGAATTGGTGTTCACCTCTCCAACCAGTCAGTAATAACCCTGCCAGTACACCAAGCACTCTAAAGTACTTCAAGTTGATCTCCCATGAACCTGCAACCTACAATTCAATAGACCATACTTACACATGTAGATCTCCTATGATCTTGCAACAACCTGCAACTCAATGATCTTACAATGGAAGGAACTTCCTTGCCTTCCTTTCTAGAACTAGGAGAAACACACACTTTGTTCTCTTCATAATTATAATACATGCCAATGGGTCTATAAATAGATCCCAGACTTAAACAATAACTTAGACTCTTAATTTGGAATAATTATCCACGCAACTCAAGGCTCAAAATAGCCTTTACATGCAAACACTCCGTTCACTTAACTAACTATTCGTGCAACGAACAGTTCTAGAACAAACAGGCGATCGATGTCGGTCCCTGCTTGCCTGGTTTTGCCGACGTCAGCTGACTTTATGCCGATGCCGGTTGCCTTTTGCACTGATCATGACCGACGTCGGTCATGCTGTCAACGTTGGTACTTTTAGGTCTTCAGCAACCTCCTTTTCTTTATCTGCAACAAGTTGAAGCTTTTAGCTCCACACCCTAATAATAATGACTATAACTACCTTTGGTCAAATAATTATCTCAACAATTGTCTTATTTTTGAAGAGCCTCCCTTTGATAATCCAGTCTTTATGGGGTTGTCTCTTTAATGTTTTCCCCTTATTGAGGAGTCTCATTTGATAAACTAGTCTCTGTGAAGCCCATTATGCCATCACAGACTATTATTTGTCTAATAGCAAACATTTAACAAGACATAATTGTAGCAACATCCATACCAGATGAATAATCAACATTAAATTTAGGTCTTATTCTTGAACCAATATCAAATTTAACATTAGAAGCATAATCAACATCAGATTTAAAGTCCCTTGAATCTGACTTAGCTTCAGAACTAGAATACTTTCATGGTTGTTATAATATTGGTTATGCATGTATTATAGATTAATTTGAATATATTTGTGATCCTTATATGGTTTTTATAAATGATTACTTCAACATTGACACAAGTTTTCCTAGTATCTTCTATAAGGATTATGAAACCTCTTTCCATTCCATTACCATTCCACATGCCATTAATACCACCCAACATAGTTATTATACTGACATTCCACCTCCCACAAGTGTAGATTAAGATAGACAAAAGCATATTTTATTGAACTACATCCATGATGATATATTAGTTGAAGAATATTAGGGGGACCAAGACCAAATTCATGTAGAATAAGAACAATCTCCTAATGAAACCTTTTTAGAGGTGATAGGGGGAAATCAAAGTATAAAATCAACATCTTCTAATGAAACCTTGTTTGAGGAACTAGAAGAAAATCAAAGTCAAAAGTCAATGTTCCTTAGTGAAACCTTGTTGAAGGCACTATGGGACAATCAAGACAAATTCATTGGTGAAAACCTCTTTGAAGTGCCAATAACTGAGAAAAAAATTTCTTCACTACTTGATGAAGACATTATTAAAGATAACATCAATATAGCTTCCAATATATAGCCTAATCAAATGGTAGTTACTCTCAGACCCAAACAACATAAAAGTTTGATGGTCTTATTAAGAGCATATTCAGAAGTCTTTAGCCCTATCACAACCAGAGTTATGTTGAATCCAGAATCAACAACATTGTGTGTGCCAAAAAATATCAATCATCATTTATTGCCCATTAATTTATCCCATTATCTTCCACTTTTTCATCACTAAATCAAACCTATCATCCAATATTTATCCATATTTACCATCCTTAGTTTCACCTTCCTTTATATAAACTATAATGATATATTATCTCAACGTTTGAAGGAAATAAAATCAATGACCAACAAAGATCACAATAACATTCTTGGAGTCTAAATTTATAGTAGGTTCTTAATAGAGCAGTTATTCAAAAGGGGCATGGACTAGCAATTTGCATAATTGAATCTTATGGTTGTATCATATGCTGATCATGACATGCATCTCCTCATCAGCCAGAATAATAAAAACATTTACCTTTCCTTTTCATTTTTTCATTCATCTTGCCATTGTTTCACAACTTTCCATTTACCTTACCTTTTCTATTTGCCATTTGCCTTGTTGTTGTTTCATACCCTGCCATTTACCTTACCTTATCACTTTGGGGCAAACCTATTACCACTATAGCCAATTACCCTCTTGTCATCTTTTATATACCATATTTTCATACCATCACTATTGACCAAAATTATTTTTACTTACCTTACCTACCCCTTTTTGACTTTGGTTCCCTTGGTTCTTTAGACACCTTTTGTGAGGGGATTCTAATCCAATTTTAGTAGTTTCAAAATAATGTGTTCAAATGACAATATATGAAAATAGTATGATATTAGATCAAGAAATTACATATTTCATTTACGTTTGACTAGTGCCACTAATTATAACCACCTTTGGGTAAATCAATATTCTATCTTGTGTTACTAGTTATAACCGCTTATGGGCAAATTAGTATCACTGACCTATGCTATTGTTTCCTAATTATAAATACCTATGGTAAAAGTAAAAACAACACTTTTATCATGGATTTTTGCATCACTTGACATAAATATTATCATTTACCTTGTTACTTTCCTAAATTTATGAATTTGTTGTTCTTTGGTCAGATTTCATCACCTTTTATGTGGGTGGAACTACTATGACTTGAGGTACTAATGGGACTATTTAGGTCATGCTCGATTCATGTTGAGGTCACTTCAGTCCTCCTTTTCCATATACTCTCACCATTTTATGAGAAACATAAGCTACACTCTCACCATTTTGTGAGTTGGACCATTATGCATATTGTAATTCTCAATTAAATTGAGATACCCCAAAAATTACAAAAACATTTGAAAATTTTCAAAATTCTAAAAATTGGAAAAATCAGCTTACCATCTCCTAGAGATATATATAGAATCATAATAAAAAATAATTCAAAACATTTCAAAATCCTAAAAATTAGAAAATTATCTTACAATCTCCTCAAGAGATATTAAGCTTAAAAAATCCAAAAACATTTATCCTGTTTAAACCTAGTTAGTCATCATCGATCCATCCTATAGGGGTAAATCGATTGTTAGTTCTAATATATTCCACTACCATTGGGGGTATGACCTTCTCTTTTCATGTATCCTTATTTTGGGGCACCACCTATTTATCATTCTATTGAGCCTTCACATGTAGATATTGACTTGGTTGATGACAAGAGGCTTTCTATTGCTTTTACTTTCAAGTTTTTTGTGTGTCTATTTTCTTAGTTATTTATTTGTTTGTTTGCCTATTTATTTGATTTTGTTGTTGTTTATTTACTTAGTCTATATGTATTCATTGGGTTATTTCTTATGCATTATTATTGAGTCTATCCATATTCATATGTCAACCTTATCATCATGGTTTTTATCATTGGTGTATTATTTTCAATTGTTTATTGGATCGAGAGTCAGTCCTTATGCATATTTAGGCTACATCACCATGGTGTTTTATATAATGATGCATACCATTACATTCTAAAGGAAAAATTAGTTGAGGAAATATTATAAAAAAATAGTGCCACAAAAACTTCTTTTGATTCACTTTGGTAAATTCTTCCACCCTTCTTGATCAAATCAACCCATTGACCATTCTAGTCATCTCAATTATAATAAGGATGAGCATATTTACATTGGTAGGAATAACCAAATTATTCACATTGATCAATTTTTATTCTCCTATTCTATTCCTCATTTCACTTTCTCCCACTTTTGGGTGAACTACTTTAGCTTGAGGTCTATTTAGACTATGTGGGCAATACTTAGATATATGATGTATCTCAAGTCAGCTTGACGACCTTTATTATTCCAATATTATCTTTCATCAATTTGTGCATCCTCATGTTCTTGGTTATTTATGGATTTTTTAGTCATTAGACCATCACATCTACCTTTGCACCTACTCATCTTTAATCTTTAGAACATGTTATATCCTTGAGTTATGCTTGCCAATCTTCCCTACTAAGGCAAAATAATTATTTCATCTTGATCATCAAAATTATTATAACCACCTTTATGTAAATCATTATTTTAACCCACACATCCTATTGGGCACATGTCTGTACCACTGATTACTGCCTTTGGGAAAATTAGTATCTCAACCTCTATTATTGATTATAACCACTTTTAAGCAAATAAATAATTTTAAATCAATACGTGCAAGCATTATATCAATTGTATTAATCTCACCCATTGGTTAATTTCATTCTTCTTCTTGATTATTTTTGAGGGACTATCCATCAATCGTATGTGTTGACCACTCCCTCGAGGGGGCATCATTATAGGCTTCCCAAATATTATTTGGAACTTCTTCTTTAATCATTATCTTCTTTCCTTCCTAATGAGATTTTTTATTATTTAAGAATATGTTAAGATGTTACTATGCCTATAGATTACAACACATTATAAAATAGGGGCAAACTATAGACACCCAATTCTAGCCACTACTGGCCTACCATCAGACTTCAAATTGATTCCTACCAAACATTAAAAATTAAGCTTAGGAATCACTGAACATCCTAATTTTGGTTGTGCATCATTCATCAATACTCATAATTATGTTGATGCATCCTTATTTAGAATACTAGCCCATATGCAATAATAACCTCTCTCCAATTCATCTCCAGTTAAATTACAACCTAGAAAATTGATGTTTTTGACTAAGGTTGAGGGATAACCTTACATAAATTTAGAAAATACAATTAACTTGATCAAAACTACTTAATTTATTAAACCCAATTAAATGCATAGTTGAAAAGTCCATGGCTAATTAGTGAATTTTTATTTTTATAAATTTATAAATTTGGATTTGATGACATCCTCATGACATCACACAAATATCTAAAATCCATAGCTTTTATTTTATATTTTTTAAATTCACTAATTAAATTTATTCCTCAACTCTCATGATAAGTGGCCAAGTGGATCATGGAGAATTAATGAATTTCTATTTTTTTAGTAATTCATAAATTCAACCAAGAATATCTTCTGAGTTGTCAATCCACTTGTAAAATATCAAAATTGGGTGAGAGACATAATCATTCTTGACCCATGTCTCTCACATGGCCCTCATGATTATCTTTAACCCAATCTAGAGTTATCTTAACTCAAATCATGGTTAGACTGACTCAACCAAGGTTAGTTCTAAACCTAACCTCCCTAGGGTTAGAGTTAGTTATGAGACCTATAAATACAAGTGCCAAGGCACCTCTAAACAAAGCTTCAATGGTGCAATATTATTATGCCAAAATACCTCTAAAGAGCTTCATTGTAGTTTTTCCATGCCAACATGCCAAGTCAAATCAAGCCAAGCCAAGGTGACAAGGATAAGTGGAGCAGTGGAGCTTTATTGACAAATATTTATTGAGCACAAGCTAAATAAGCCATTCAATAAACCATTTGGAAGCTTCAAAGAAATAAAAACAGTGTTTATTTCATGTTTTTGTTGTGTTTTTTATGTGTTTGCTTGTTATTAAGCTCTTCGTAGTGTCTAGGCTAGAGGTGTTAGGATTTAGTATGTTGTTTTGAGTTTTATTTCTTAGACTAACACAATACTAATCTTCTCTCTTGGATTCCTTAGATACATGCCCTGCATCAATAGTATGTTCATATCAAGTGGGGTTGTCTAAACTATCAATTTTTATTTGTTTTTAAATGGTCCCATATGTGTGGCAAACACTAGGGCACAATCTGGCTTGTTATGGCTTGTTATAAAAAGGTCTAGTCTTTTTCATAACCACTACATCCATCATTTGCTCAGTGCAGTGTGATGTCTGAGTTGCTCCTATATAATATCCCACCAAGGATATTTACTAAAAACATATAAAATTATAAAAATCTCACACTTAGACTAATGCTTTCAAATTTGAAATTAACACCACTCCATAATTATGATCGGATACCACTATAATATCCTTTACGGATATTTACTACATTTTTTTTGAATTATTTATGATAATAACATGTAAATGCAAATCCATGCAACTATAAGAACTAAATACAGATAAAATCACCAACTTTATTATGCATTCAATCACTGAATAAATATATAGAAATTATGGAGAATACATATAATATGAAATATGATAAATATAATAGATTACAAAGAATTATCTATTGAAGTACCAATGTAGTTTCTGCATGAAACCACCAAGCTAGATAGGGTGTATCTCTTACCACTGAACCCAGTTAATCTAAGAGAGGTTTCATCCTCAAAAATCTCTTTACTTCAAGGGATTCATCCTTGGGAGTGGTTGAATTATGAACCAAGTTAAAACTTACAAAGAGGGGGAGTTTATAATTTTCAACATATATTACAAAGGGAGAGAACTCTCTATATGTAGAAAATGAAGGGAGAGAGAGAGGGGGAAAATTCATGGGAAAGCAAAGAAATTTGACCTCCTTGAGTTGGTGCACTATTGAGATATAGTGACAAGCTTATCACCATGTGAGATTGGTCAAAAGTGGATCACATGATCACATTTTATTTTGTCTTTGTCTCCCACCTTCCATGTGTTTTTAGAAGTACTGGGAATCTCTTTTCACTTTGTTCCCCAATTCAATTAGGAATAGTGATTTTATCCCCCACTATCCCATGTGATTTACCAACACCTTTTGACCCATTCAAAAGGATCTCACATGCACAAATAATGGGCCTCTATAGAATTTTTATCCATCCTTGTCGTCATCCCAAAAGGTAGACATGTGACTCATAAAAGACAAAATAAACTTGTCTTTTAGTCACTCACTCCTTAACATGCATAAGATACCCTTATGGGTCATGTCATATCACCTAAGAGCCACCTCATCTATTTAGTCACCACTATATCACCTGCCATGTCATTATGAATAGTGACTCATGAATAGTAACTAGTGAATAGTACTCTCATTGATAACATAAAATAGTGTATGAGCTCTTGAATATCCCTTCAACACAATGTCACTAATTGAATTCCCTTCTAAAAATGCTAGAAATCTCTAAAAAAGTTGGAGCTTCCAAAAATGTTGGAAGGCTATAAAAAAGGGACATTACAGTCTTCCCTCCATGAGATTGTTTGTCCTTAAGCAATCAAAAATCAAGCTCTGATTGATCTAATGAAGTTTCCCAACTTTAGGATAAAGTAATGGGAATCTCTTTTCAATTTGTTCCCCACTTCAATCAAGAATAGTGATTTGATCCCCCATTATCCCATATGCTTTCCCAACACCTTTTGACCCATTCAAAAGGATTTCACAAGCACAAATAATGGGCCTCCATACAATTTTGACCCATCCCATGTCTTCATCCCAAAAGGTAGATATATGACTCATAAAAGACAAATAAACTTGTCTTTTAATCATCCACTCCTTCACATGCATAAGAGACCTTTGTGGTCATGCCATATCACCTAGGAACTGCCTCATTTGTCTAGTCATTAGTGCATCACCTGGTATGTCACCATGAATAGTGACTTGTAAATAGTGTTAGTGAATAATAACTAGTGAATAGTACATGTGAATAATAGTCTCACTCACAACATAAAATAGTGTGTGAGCTCTTGAAGATCCTTTTAACACAATGCCACTAACTGAATTCCCTTCTGAAAATGCTGACACTCTCCAAGAAAGTTGGAGCTTCTAAATTTTTTGGAAGACTATAAAAATTGGACATTATACCCTATGTTTCAAAGTTGAGTACTACTAATGGATCTTTTTTTAAGCTATCAAAACAAGCATTCAAATAGGTCACCCTTAATTTATATACCCCACCATGGAGTGGGGTTGAAAAGATACTAGGAGATGAATTTCTAGGTCAATGCTTCCCTCAAGAACTTGTATGGAGGTGATGAAATCCTACCCACAATACAAAAATGCATGAAATAAAGATAAGTGAAAGGACTTTAGGGTCATTTTGGGGTCACCCAAATCCTATGGATTTTGGGGAGGGCCTTAGTGAATTTTCTACCATACTTTTGGACCAAAGTGATAAATTCAAGGAATGAGCATTTTTTATCACCCAATTTCCCTAAAGGGGATGGGGGGAGAGCATAAATGCGATAATTATTTTGCTTAGACAAACACTTTCAAAAAACAAACATAAAAATGAAAACTCTTATGAGTATGTAACTAAAATGAGAGTTCATTTTTATAGCACCAAATGAAATATGTCATGAAGTTTGAAGCCCTTGGCTTTGTTGTCGATAATTGCAAAAATTTCAAAAACATCTAAGAGATGAAAACAAATAAGTACATTTTAAGCACTAAATATAATGTGTGTAAGTTTTAACCATGCTTAAAATTTTCTCTTTCCACCTCAGGATGTGTAAATTATTAGAGGGTTTGCCTATTTAGAATCCCAAAATCAAGTGAGAAAATAACATTTTAAATTTAGCTCTTGGGTTTCTAATCTCTTGTCTTAGAGACCAATCATCATTGATCCATAGAGATTGATGTTGATTACAAAAATTGACATCAATTAAGGTAGATAATCAATGTTTCTTATAAAACACATAAAAAAAAATTCTATTTTGATGGATAAATGATTAATAAATGAATTTAAAACCTAAACATCTCATAGATTTTTCAAGAAATGGGTTATACAAACAACATGCAGATCATCAATCACAAAATAAAGGCAAGAAAAAAATTGAGTAAAACCATTGTTAGCCATGTTACCTACCTTGATTTATTTTTTTACATAGAGATTGTGGTTAATTCATGTAATCTATGATGATCTAAAAAATTGATGTTAATCCTTGCAACCTGCAACTTGCTTAAAAACAAAAGACGTGAAAAATAAAGATAAAACTTGAAACTTGAAGATTTATATGCATTTGTTAAAAAAACTAAAACTAATATATCAATTTCCTTGGCCATATGGGATACTTGGAGTCCCACGGGATGTGCTATCATGTAAATAAGGAATATGTAGAGGGGAGGTTATTCTAGTGTTAGTCCAATAAAATAAATCAAACTAACACATTAAAATCTTAACAAATCTAGCCTAGACACTAGGGAGAGCATAAGTGACAAATATACAAATGAAAGCAAAAATAGAACACAAAATAAAACACTCTTTTACCTTCCTTGGATCTCTAAATGGCTTGATCAGTTTGTGCATCAAAAAGTATTTGGCAATGAAGCTTTCTTTACTCTTTCTCTCCTTGGCACCTTGGCTTGGATTCTTAGCTTATGAATTTGGCATGGTAACATTAATTTGAAGATTTTTTTGTATCTATTTGAGTGTTATAACATTACACCAAGATAGCTTAAACATCAATAGGTGTGGACTTGTATTTATAGCCTCAAAAGGTAACTCTCACCCAAGGTGAGTTAAGGTTGAGTTTAAACATGGAATGGGTTCAAACTAACCTTAGGTGAGTTGAAGCTAACTCTAGTTGAGTTAAAATTTGTCATGTAATTATGATTTCCAATTTCTAGGCATGGCTCTCAAATTAGATAGTTTGATATATTTTGGAAGAGCTTGACAATTCATAAAGGCAATGATTAAAAGGCTTGATATTTTGATTTTTGTGAATTTCCATTTTTAGATATTCATTAATTTTAAATGGATAATTCAATTAAGCATTTAATCTTGTTTAATTTGATAATTAATTTTAATTAACATTTTAACTCTTTTAAGATTTGATCAAGTGCCCCACTTAATGGATTCATAGACCAAACTATCAATTATTAGGTCACAAGGTGATTAGGGATGAATCCTTGGGAGGTTATCATTGCATATGATATAATACCCCAAGTAGGGATGCCTCAACATGATCTTGAACTTTGATGAATAATATATGAATAAAATTGGGATGTTCAATGATTCTTAGGCTTAAGTTGTAATGTTTGGTAGGAATTAGTTTGAAGTCCACTCATAAGCCAATTGTGGTTGGATTTGGGTGTTTCACAGTATGTGAGATTATTGGTCATAATTCCACATGGTATCACAAATCTACATGTACCTTGATGATCATACCATACCTTCTGAACTATCATGTGTCCAACGTAAATCCTTTATATGAAACACTTCTCGTTATACCCTCCTCAACAACATACTTTATTATAGACGCTATGAAATAACTTTGGTTAATTTTTTAAATCTAGAAGAGGATAATTTGGATATTAAAGACATTCATAATAGAAATTGTGGGGCACACACTAGTAAAATGGTATTTTCCAATAAAATATTTCACATAATGTACTATTGGTTGACCATGAAATTAGATACATGTTAGTATATCTATCAATGTGTTGTTTGTCAAAAATATGGTGATCTCATCCATGCTCCATCTTAAGCTCTACAGTTGATAATGACTCCATGACCCTTCTCTATATGGGGTCTCAATCTCATTGGAAGTATTAATCCTATGTCATCTGATGGACATAAACATATCCTCATCATTAACAAATAAGAGGCCATTCCTCTCACTTATGTAACCATAAAGTAGATTTAAAAATTCATCCTCAACCATCTCATTTGTCGTTATGGCATCACATCCACCATCATCATAAATAATGGAAAGTATTTAAATAAAAATGATGTCAAGGCCCTCTATACTTGGTTTCATAATAAACATAGATATACCACTCCTTACTATTTTTAAGGCAATGACCAAGTTGTGAAATCTAATAAAACTATTGTCAATATCCTCATGAAGATCATCAATGACACTGATTATGATTGGCAATTGCTTTATGGCTTACTATACTTATTGGGGTTATTTTATCCTTAGTCTTACATGACTAAGTACTAGTCACATGCCCAGAAAGAGGAAAAAGCTAATGAGCTAGTGCATTAGCATATCATGTGACTAATGATCTCATACACTCACCCGAGGCATGTAGTTTAGACCAGTTTCTATCGATTCTTTCACATGCTGGTGGTTAGACTTAAATATATCTTATAATATTGGGTTAGCATATTTGGTATTTTTAAATAAAAACATCACTCTAGATTTAGCCATTTGATTCATTCACACAGTCCTATAGACATCCCATTCTAATCACAACTAGCTTTCGACTAAACTTTAGACTGATTTATACCAAACATTGCAAATTAAGCTTAGGAATCATTGAACATCCTAATTTTGTATATACATAATTCATTAATACTTAATATAATTTTGAGTCATCCTTATTTAAGGTATTATATTATACATAATAATAACCTCTCAAAGATTCACCCCTAGTCACCTTGCCACCTAACAACTAGTAGTTTGGCCTATGGACCCATTAAGTGGGGCACCTGAACAATTCTTAAAATGAGCTAAAATGATAATCAAAATGAATCAAATAACTAAACCAAATTAAATACTTAGCTAAATTATCCATTTAAAATTAATAAATATCTAAAAATAGAAATTGAAAAATTCAAAATATGAAGCTTCTTCATCATTGCCTTTATGAGTTGTCAAGCTCTCCCAAAAATATATAAAAATATCTAATTTGAGATCCATGCCTATTAGTTGAAAATTAATCATTGCCTTTATGAGTTGTCAAGCTCTCCCAAAAATATATAAAAATATCTAATTTGATATCAATGCCTATTAATTGAAATTTATAATTACATGACAATTTTTTAACTCAACTGGAGTTAACCTCAACTCACCTAGGGTTATTTTAAACTCATTCCATGTTTAAAATAAACCTTAACTCACCTTGGGTGAGAGTTAACTTTGGAAGCTATAAATATAAGGCCCTACCTATTGATCAACAAACTATCTTGGTGTAAAGTTATTATGCTCAAATAGATGCAAGAAGTCTTTGATAATAGTGTTACCATGCCAAATTCATAATCCAAGATAAGTCAAATAGTCAAACCAAGGTGCCAAGGAGAGGTGGAACAAATGAAGCTCCATTGACAAAGATTTCTTGATGCATATAACCAAGCAAATGACTTCAACAAGCCATTTTGGAGATACAAAGAAGGTAAAAGAATGATTTTTTTAATTTTCTAGTTATGTTTTCATTGTATGCTTGTTACCTATGCTCTCCCTAGTGTCTAAGCTAGAGGTGTTAGTGTTTAGTGTGTTTATTTTCTTGACTAACACTGTACTAACCTCCCCTCTATGGATTCCTTGTTCACATGATGGCACACCCAATGGGACCCATACCCCATAAAGTTCTTTCCATGGAATTTTAGGACCTCTTTCTAATAATTTTCATGTCAAAATCCTAACTTGATGACCAAAAAAGTGTAAAGTGAAAGCTCATGAGCATTCTAAATGAAATCACATTTTTGCTTTATATAATTTTAATTTTGCTCACTGAAATCATGATATTGCACTATAAAGTCATGATATTGTAGTTATGGTTTTGTCTTGATAAGTAATATATTGCCATGATAAGTTTACATTTTTGATTTGATAAGTATTGGTTTTGCTTTGATAAGTAGCAGCTTTATCTTGATAACTTATGTTTTTGATTTAAGAAGTAGCCATTTTGCATGATAAATTGTAGTGTTGACCCTATTGTCATGATTTTGTTTACAAATCTATGATATTGTCCCTATAGTTATGATTTCATTTTCAAATCTATGATATTGTCCCCAAATATGTGATATTACTTTGATAGTCACAATTTTGTATTCGTAATCTATGATATTGCACTGTAGATCCACAATTTTGCACTAACCCTTTTGTTTTATAGGGAGTTATAATATTGCACTATAGACTTGTGATTTTAAATAGTATATCTATGATATTGCACTTTGGAATCATGATTTTGAAATAACATGTTTTTTTGTAGGAAGTTGTGCTTTTGTGCTAACTAGTTATGATTTTATAGAAAAAGTTGTAGTATTGCTCTTATTATCTATGATTTTGCACTGTGTGAAATTTTTTTTGTAACCTGAGAGATAAATTCCAAAAGTCATTTATTGACTTACTTTTAGATTCTAAGCATAAAGACCCCTTAACATATTTTTTAGGACCCAAAGGCCAAGAAATGATGTTTTTTGACATTCTAACATTGAAACTCACATTTACATTTGGTGTTTTAAAAATCTTTTACTTGGGTTACTTTCATTTTTTCCAAGCTCTCAAAATAATGCCAAGGGGCTAAACTTCATGTCATATTTCATTTGGTGATATAACAATGAATTCAAAATCTAGTTGAATGCTCATAAGAATTTTTATTTTTATGATTCTTGTTGAGTGTTTGTTTATCAAGACATTGTAGTGTGTATGCTCTCCCCCATCCCCTTTATGGGACTTGGGTGATAAAAACTATTTCACTTATTGCATTTGTCATTTTTTCCCAAAAGTGGGTAAGGAAAGTCTATAAGGCCCTCCCTAAAATTCAAGAGATTTGGGTGATCTCAAAATGACCTTAAAGTCCTTATACATTTCTATTTCATGCATCTTGGCTTGTGGGTGGGAGATAATCACTTCCCCATGAGTTCTCTAGGGAATTATTGACCTAGGAATTCATTTCTTAGCATCACTTCAACCCCACTCCATAGTAGGGTATACAAATTGAGGTCAACTTATTAGGATGGTTTTTTGAGTAGTTGAATAAACTCTGTTAGTAAGAGACTACCTCAGAATGTATGTTTAACTCAAACATCACACTACACTGATCAATTGATGAATGTAGTGGTTGTGATTAAAAAAAGACCTTTTCACAACAAGTTAGTTAACATAGATCCAAATGATGTGTTGTGCCCTAGTGTTAACCACACATATGGGACCATTTATATTGTATAAAAATTAATAGTTTAAACAAAGCCATTTACCATGGATATATTGTTAATACAGGGTGAGTAGCTTGAAGTTCCATGTCACCATACTAACTCTTGAGAGAAGAGGGGGCCTAAAAAACCAAATTTTCATGTGCATTTTAATTTTTGGCTTAAATAATATAATTTCCTCTCAAAAACAAGTATATAGATGAAATTTGATAGTACAAATCTACCTTGTTAGGTTTTTTAGGATTAAGATGATACACTTAGGTGTTTTTGTTGTTTGTCCTTTTTACTTGCATTGTCTTAAACTATTTATTTATCATACCATGTCCAAAACAAAGTCATGTTTGCACATAACTCTTTTATTTTAAAAGATTTTATGCAATCTATTTGACACCATTTATTCCTTATTCAATTATCATAACTTTTATATGTGTGTGTTACTTATTTGAAAGGGGCATCATTACGCTACCCATTTCAATCTAAAGTTTTGTGCCTTAGAGTTTTTGAAACAAATAATTTGTCATAACTTTAGAGAAAGATAGTGTCATTATGCAACTCAAATTGTTTTAAAGACTTGTTGCCTTATATCCAATTATAATTTCAAAACCACACGCGCCTTATTGGTCTATGCCTAGTATCGTTATACCATGCATTTTGGTCTAGATTTTTGTCCATTTAAAGGTCAAGCCTTCTAAATCAAGTTTAAAATTGGTCTTGATAAGTTCATATTCAAACATTTATTGGTTTATGCCTATGCCTCATGTAATTTTGTCTTAAACATTCATCTCTCAAATTTGGGTTGTGTAACTTCGACTAATTCCTTGATTGATTTAAAGGCTATTTTATGCCTAGATTTTAGGAAGTGGTCTATCTTCAGTGTGCCTAAAGTCCAATGTATTTTACCAATGGTCAAGCTCATGTTTGAGTCTGAATGCATAGTTTGAGTTAAAGTATTTAAAATTTGTTAGATTAATTATCTTGCCTCTTAGACTTAGTTTGTGCCAGGTCTATATTTTGTATCATGTTTCCAAATGACCCAACAATTCTCTTTTTCTTCTTAGACCTAGTGTGTTTCAAAGTCTAGATTTTGTGTCATGTTTTTAAAACACCTAGAAAATCCCCTTTTGTTTTAGAATTAACATGTTTCTAAGTCTTTCTTATGTCGTGTTTCTAAGAGACATAGCATTTTACCTTCCATTTTAGACCTAGTCATTTTGAGCCTAGCTTTGTGACTTATTACTAAATACCTAGCAAACTTGTTCATCTTTTGACCTAGATTAGAATTTTTTTTAAAACTTCGTTACTGAGTTTGGAATTTAGATTTATCCAATCACTTGATCATTTTTTTGAGATATTTGATGTTATACCATTTTAAACCAAGCCTATCATTACTTATTTATTTTGGAGAAATGACTCCATTCCTAAATCGAGTCGTTAGACCAAGTTAAACCAGTTTTGGACCATTAGTATTTTAGACCTTATTTTTAAGAGTTTGTAGAACTCTAGACCTATCTTCACAAAATGTTAGTCATTGATTTAGATATGTATCATTACACTCATAGTGGAGCCATGTATAATCCAAGTTATGATAACTTGGTCACAAATGAAAACTTTGTTTAAGAACCATATAGTGATGATGTAGTTTATGAGACAAATCCATATCCTCCTTACACTGCTCAAACTGGGGAATAGAGCCAAGATCCATTAGTCCATTATTTGGTTAACACACATCCCTATTCAAAATAAGATAAAGAGCAAACCACACAATATATTGCTAGCGTACCGTCAGTTATGTAACAAGCACAAAAGTAATCATATTATTTTACTATGCCATCAACATATGACCCTTATTTATTTCATCATCACTTACTTGAAAATAAGGGTGAGGTTTGAGTCAGAGACATGAAGGTAGGGGACAAGTTTCCAATAGAATTCCCCCATGAAAACTTACCTAGTCTAGTTAGAGTGACTTTAGACATGCTTTATACCCAAACCATTGAACAAGATTCTACTATCTATCCTTGAGCACTCATTACAATGCCATATCATGACCCAAATATGATTTTAAAATAAAATGGCCTCATGGATAACTAATTTATACAAATTAAACAAGCATATCAAATCTATTCGAATCTAATGTGTAATTTTGATGCTATGACCATGTCAAATGCTCCACTCATAGAGCTAGCTCCTTCAACAGGGGTGATAATTATGCTGATAGGTTAAGATAATTTAGGTGTAGACACATATGCACAAAGCACTTTGGTTGGTGACATGTATAATGGCCTATATATTGAGGATGTGACTATGGATTCTATATAGGATAATATGCCAAACACAGTGGATAATATGTAAGTGTCTTCCAATCTAAGCTGAAGTGGTTTAACTGCAAAAAAAAAGAATCCACAAAAACAAGTGTATTTAGTTAATACCATGAGTGGTTCACAATATCAAGGGACATGAAATCCTACATCCCAACCATAACATGTTGCTTCTAATCCTCAACTAGCTATTTATTCAAGCATGCAACCAAAGGGATTAAGTAATCAAATACCGATTAGTGCTTTTCCTCAACAATAAGTGATGAATGTTACCCCACCTCAATAGGTGGAGAATAACATTCCAAAATAATAGGCACAGTCTAATCTACCACCACAATAGAGTTAGAACACTCCAACACCTTAAGGGGGGGCAACAAATGTTCCACCTCAACCAATAGGGACAAACATACCTCTACAATTATAGACCAATATACTTTTACAATCACAAAATTTATCTAATAAATAAAATATGTCTATTGGTTAAATACAAATGCTAAAAATATTATACGTGTTTGATTCACATAACACTTCAGGTGACAATTTGGGCGACGGTCCTACCCCAATTGGTGGTAGAAATTTTAGGAGCCATAACTTTTGCACCATAGCTTTGTTTGACTCCCTGTTTAAACCATTGGAAAGCTAAGAATGAGGGGAACTCCGTGAGATGGCATAAACTTTTCTTGGTGGGTTTTGACACTAGAAAACCAAATGGAAGTACCCCAAATATCAATTTTAGTTGTGCAGTCTAAAAATAGTAAGTTTTTAAAAATAGTTATTTCTCAAATTTTGTATTGTTGTAATTCATGGAAGTCAAACCATTTCATCTCCTTCGAGATTGGTGACCTTCCACATCCTCCTCCTACCTTAAAAAATAGGTATAAGTAGATATGTAGCCTAAAAATAAAAATAGACATCTCTTCCTAAAGACAGGCATATGTTATATCTGCAATTTTGAGCAATAAAACATCTCTTCTCAGAGATAACATTATTATTTATGTGTTCTTGAAATATTCTTAACCAATAATTTTTGAGTTTTGGATTAGTGGTATCAAATAAGTTTTTCTTAAGAGTGTATGATCTTGAGTATGAGGTCAGAGTATAGGAATATTGGGTGGAAAATATAAGATCCAATAGACTATCCACCTGTTCACTCCAAATGACCTCAAATGGAAGACAACACCAAGACATCCAATCCTTTCAAAGAAATGGCGAATGAAGCCCTATAGCAACAACAAGTTTAGATGCTACAATAATTCACCCAAATTATCCAACAAATCTTGATGGGAAATTTTGGCTCCTCATCTATACCCCCACATCCTTTCAGTGCCCTAACACCCTTCAACATTCAGGTGAATTTTGATATCCTTAAATTTGAAGGCAACATCAATGCTGATGTAGTAGAAAATTGGTTGGATAAATTATCTTCCTATTTTTCTATACATAAATTCATCGATGAAGAAAAGATCACTTTTGCTCTTTTAAAAGCATCATTACCTATCAAAAATTTGTGGGAAGTGTACACGAAGAGGTTTAATATAGATGATATTATCCTTGAGGGAGAACCTATCTAGAATGATTTCATAGAAGTTGTAAAGGAAGAATACGACCCCATTTGAGCATATGATGATCTATATATATAGTGGAAATAACTTTTCTAAGGTAAGGAGTATTATATTCAAGATTACATTGACATTTTTATTCCCTATCTATGATATTGGGCATGCAGGAAAGTGAGAAACATAAGGTTCTCAAATACTATGGTGGACTACAATGGTACATGTAGGCAGAAATGGAACTATTCAAATTTGAAACACTCAGTGAAGCATACAAGTTCATGGTGAATATTGAGTAAAAGCATGAAAGAAAGAATACAAAGAGTCAACCTTCAAAATGGAAAAGGGAATTCTAAGATAATCAAACCTAGAAGGGAAAGATTGGGAAATGGTATACTTACCACAAAAGTGGAACTCACTTTAAAGAAGAATGTCAAGCCATTAAGTCCCTACTTTTTGTGCCACAATACTCAACATCTACTGCTCTAACTCATACACACCCTACAGTCAAAGAGGATGAATAATATATTGTAGATGCTGAGCTTGATACCATCGTTACTTCATCACAAACCCTAGAGAAAAGGCCAATTGGCAAGGAAAGGTTGTTTCACTCTAAGTTATGGGTGAAAGGAAAGCCTTTGAATTTCATTTTTGATAGTGGGAGTTAAAAGAATTTAATCTCTGCTAATGTTGTGAAGAGTCTAAATCTATCCATGAAGCCTCACCCAAAGCCATATAATATTAGATGGTTGAGTCTAAGGAGAAACCTCCATGTCACTCACCAATGTCGTCTTTCATATGTAATAAAACCTTTCCAAGATGAGTTCTTGTGTGATGTGGTCAATCTAGATGTTTGTGATGTACTTCTTGGTTAGCCATTAATATATGATCGACATGGCATCTATGAATCAAGAACCTAAAGGATCACCCTCACTCTTGGAATGTGGTGTTATAGGGTACCCAAGGTACCACCTTTCACACATATCTCCTTGATTAGTGCCAAAAAATTCATTCTCATGGTGGTTAAGCCACAAAAATACAAAAGGGTTGATGTTGCAGCCTTGACTACACAATCAACACAACAGAAGCAAATGGATACCAAGATAAGGAAGTTCATGGCCTTCCATCCACAGATTGATGGTTAGACAAAAATGGTGAATAATAAAGAATTGTATATCTCCACAAATCATATTCCATTCCAAGTATGTGTTGGGTTCCAAACCATGATGCCAAATGATGTAGCCATTACATATCATCCACCTTTATTGAACACTTCAGTCGTAACAAAACAACTAGACATTGGTGAGCTTGATCTATAGAGTTTTTCTCTAGTGGATGAGAATTAGTTCAAGACACAAATCACACACTTGATGGTTAATCTTGATTCAATGGAGTCCATTTATTTTCAAGGAGAGAGGAATGATTTGGGAAACACTTCAGGTGACAATTCAGGTGACAGTCCTACCCTAATTGGTGGTAGAACTTCCAGGAGCCATAACTTTTGTACCATAGCACTGTTTGACTCCTCGTTTAAACCATTGGAAAGATAATAATGAGGGGAATTATATAATATGTAATGAGATATTATTTTTGGGTTTTGATCCCAAAAAACAAATGGAAGTGCCTAAAATTTCAATTTAAGTAGTACAGTCTAAAAATAGTAAGTTTCTAAAAATAGTAATTTATCAAATTTTATATTATTGTAATTTGTGGAAATTAAACTATTTAATCTCCCTCAAGATTGGTGACCTTCTACATCCTTATCCTACCTCTAAAAATAGTTATAAATGGATATGTATCCCAAAAAGGAAAACAAACATCTCTTCCTAGAGATAGGCATATGTTGTATCTACAATTTTGAGTAATAAAACATCTCTTCTCAAAGATAACATTATTTTTTATGTGTTCTTGAAATATTCTGAACCAAGAATTTTTGAGTTTTGGATCAGTGTCTAGTTCACAACATGTGTTTTCACAATAAAAAGGTACCATTATCCAATAAATACCAATTAGGTAGCAATTACCTTTTACTTAGCATATGACACATATCCAATGATAGGACCTTAGTCCAAAATAAGTTCCCCTTATTCATCTAGGTTTGACTAGTTGATAATAAATACCTACTCAACATTAGAAGGCACAATATTTTTCCCAAAGCCATATCCTCCCATCTCAAACATAATTCCCTCAAAACCAAGGCTATATACCAAATCCAAAATAAAATATATGTAATAATGCATGCAATTTCAACAACCATATCCCAATCCATGGATGCATATTCCTAGTTAGTTTACCCATCAAACCAATGTTATGTAAAAAACCATACCTCTATTATACCCTGGTCAAGGTAATTTAACTTTGACTACCCAACCACCACCTTAGTCAAATGTACCATCTAATTTCTTTGCCCAAGAGCTGTAATAAATGAAGGATACAATTTCCACCATTCAATTAGAGAAGAAAACCAATAAATTCAAGTTAGATGATGTGTGTTCATACCCATTTAATATTGAGTATCTTTAGATACCATTTCCTCCATCTTATAAACCACTAAAATCTGATAAGTATAAGGGTAAATGAGACCGAGAGGCTAATTTGATAGAGTACTTTGTCACTTACCAGCTAATGGATTGTAGTGACTTTTACCTACTCCTTTTATTTCCTTGAAGTCTAATATGATAGGCTTTGGAGTTGTTCCTCAAAATTTGAAAGAATTCTACATATAATTTTGATGACCTCTCGAATAAATTTATGCAAGATTTCTCCTATAATCTTGAACATGAGATTTCATTGGTAGATTTGACTCAAGCTAAGAAAAAATCTAGTGAAAGATTTGTAATCTATCTACAGAGATGGAGATCACTTTCTAGTTACTTTACCCATAACTTACCAAATAAAAAATTAGCTACTGTGTTCACTAAAAAATTACATAGCAAGATATCCTATCATCTGAAGATTCAATGTGCTCATACCTTCAAAGAGATCATCAAAAAAGGTTTAAAAATTGAGAAATACCTTATTAATAAAGGGATTACCAAGTTAACCTCATCAAACCAAAATCAAAACCAAAACCAAGGTATAGGCCCAAGTCAGAACCCTAACCACATCTAAGTACAAGCGTTGACACCCATTCAAGCCAATAACTATGAAAAAACCAAGCAATAAAACGTTAATAAGATTTTTTTTGTAAATTGAGTAATTGAGTCACATCATGTCCAAATAATGCAAACATAATTTTCTCAACTTGTGCCACCAATACAACTTACTCCTCATTAGTGGTTTATTTAACAAGTACAACTTTCACAATAACCTAGACTAGCTCCACAAATACAATAACCACCACTTTTACAAACCCCTCCTCCAAGAAGAAGACACACTCTTTGAGTCTTTAGTGACTTTGATGAACCTATCAAAGTAGTGTTTCATAAGCTAGTTACAACTAATATGATTAGTTGGCCAATTTTGAAACACTATCCTAAGGGTATTCTGTATCCTACCTAGTAATGAGAGTATGAGTTCTATGATTAACATTGTGTTCATGGACATAATCTATGTCATTATGTGCAGATAAAAAAACTCATAAAATATGATAGAAAATAAGGAGATTACACTGGATAATAGAGCATCTACATCCAATCAAAACCTATGTATCTACCAAAGCCCTTTTTTGAAATAACAATAATAGTCAGCCACAACAATAATGAAGCCCAAAATAACAACAATAATAGTATCAACAACCACTATGATTAAAAAAAATATTAGCAACAACAACACAACATCAACTAGATAGGAGGAACCAAGGCCAAAATGACCCCAATAACCAATAGACTTACAACACAATTGCACATGACTACAACAAAGTTGTAGGTCATATTGTGGGAGGCTACATTTCAACCATCACCATTAATCCTAGACCAAGACTGTTATCAAATAATTTCAATCAACCCACCTATTCAAGTAATCCTTCCTTGACCTACGACCATAACCAAATGCAACATCAACTAGGGATTACTATTTTAGGACCTTATACTGATAACTCATCATTTCCCTATGACCATAACCAAGTGTATTGATAATCAAGACTTATCTTATGTGGACCATCTCCATCAACATCAATTTAAAATGGTCTTGTATCCAATCTTAATTGTGTAATAACAATTTGGTGGTCTAAGATTACCATTCCAGGCCAATAAACTCCTACAAATGAACCAATCTAACCCACTGTGATTTGGAACAAGCCATTTACCTCTATTAAGGAAACACAATAGGATATTATGGCAAAACTTTAGAAGATGCCCTAAAAAATATCTATTTTAGATTTGTTGCATACATCTACTATCCAAAAGAACATCCTTAATAAAATTCCTAGGCCAATCCCAAGTTCCCAATGACATAACCCCAAATCTTTGTTTGGACACCTAGCCCTAAGCTAATATTTGACCTTCGACCAAAGTGATATGTCATCCCTTGACCCTCTCCATAAATACCCTATACATTAAAGTTATCATAACGCAACACAAAGTCAAACATGTCCTCATAGACAATGGATTGGGCCTAAAAATTATGTCTTTGAAGCTCATCAAGCATATTAGATATACAACAACTAATCTATTATTAGAAATAATTACTGTTAAAACCTATGACAATGAAAAATAGTAATCATAAGGATTTATAAGCTTTCTAATTATCACTGGGCCCTTAACCTAGGATACACTTTTCCATGTGTTAGACCTCGACCTATCTTAAAATTTGCTTTTGGGTAGACATTGGATATAGGAAATTTTTGCAATCCCTTCAACATTGTACCAATGTCTCAAGTTCTTACACTCAAGCATAGAGGTCACTATCAATGTATATTTATATCTCTATGAACATTGTAAACATTTAAAGGTTGAGTATGAAAGATTTAACTACCACTTTGGCCTATATCTAGTTCCCAAAAAGGAAAAAGATAAAGAATTACTTGTCAACTTATTATAAGCCAATTGTATAGACCCAAATAGTCTTGATTTATCTTCCCATATACCTCATCTTGAAATGTCTAATCATTTTACCATCTTGATCAATGGCCTAGGAGAGTATTTAACCCATGTCAAATTTCACATTGCCATGCTTCCACAAAAATCCAAGTCTTATGGAAGACCTAAAGCTATGCCACCTTACATGGGATGGTAATGAAAAAGAAAAGGCAAAATTCAAAGTCTAAATCCTATCATTTTCACATTATCCACTAGACAAAAAAAAGATCCACTTGCTAATGATGAATCCTGATTGTATATGCCAAATTGGCCGATTGCTAAAAAAATTCCAAATATGCCATCCGTAATAGGATCATGAAGAAACAAACCTATGAAGGTGGAGGCCTCAAGCCAAGTCAACAGGTTACTCTCAATATAATTTATATAACTTGATACAAAATAACTTATCGTATTATATTTAAACTGCTTAGGGGTGACCCCACATATCTTATTCATGTCTCAATGCCAACATATAGTGATGATGATGTCGATAGTGAAGTAGAGTTTGATCATAACACTTATGAAGAATTTGCCAATACTAACCTATTTGACCCATAAACCATTTGTACCATTACCCTAGTTATTTAATGTAACCTGCTTCCTTTATATCACCCTCAAATTATAGCTTAGGACCAATAAGAATCCATAGTATTTGTAGATGAGTTTGAGAATAATGAGGCCTTTTGTATATTTTTAGGCCTAAGAGATAATTTTCTATTGGGAGACCACAAATAAGAGTTCTCTCTCAAACTAGATCCTATAGCCTATTTTGGAGAATGGTCGAATACCCTTAGCCAAAAAAAAGAGAATAAAACATTGAGGTTCCAAAGTGAAAACCTATTTGAGGCACATTTGGACTAGGGTAAAAGTAAAGAGAAAGGCTAGTCTTTTGGTGAAAACCTATTTTAAGCATCATTAGCTAGGGGTGTTCACCTTTCCTCAAATGAAGCTTAGGAGACCATTAACAAGGAACTTGCTTTTGGGTTTGGGCTTAGTTCTATAGAAAAAGATGCCTTTGATCAAATTACCTAGGAAAATTCTTACAATTTTTATGACATGGCCATCATTTCCATTAGGAAATTCAGATTCATCAGGTTTAGGAGAGCTTGAAGAACCAAGCCAATTAGAGGACTTTATAGTTTTAGGCCAATTCACATAATTTTCAACCATTCTAGAAGATGAATTGACTCTCCTCATAAAAGATACTATAGAAGTCAACATTGTTACTCCAAACAACTTGAGATAGATCAAATTAGGCACATCTCTCACTAAGGATGAATGTGAAATATTTAAAAACCTTTGGAGGGAGTTTGTTTACATCTTTTCCTAGGTCTATTTAGACATGCTAGGTTTGGACCCCACTTTGGTTTTAAACCACCTTCTTGTACATCTAGATGCAAAACTTGTGAATGAAAAATTGCACAAGATGCATCCTCATATTACTATATTAGTTAAGAAAGAGTTGGAAAAACTCTTAGAAGTAAGATGCATCTAATTGATCGACTATTCAAAATGGATCTTAAATATTTTTCCTGTTAGTAAGAAACCTAAATAAGTTTGAATATACATAGATTTCATAGATATAAACAAGACCTACCCAAAAGATGACTTTCCTCTACCAAATATTGACATGATAATTGACTCCATAGTAGGGTATGAAATGCTCTCACTTAAATATGGATTTTCAAGGTATAATCAGATTAGGATCACACACGAAGATCAACATAAGACAACATTCACCACTCGGGGAATATTTTGTTATCAAGTTATGCCATTCGACCTCAATAATGTTGGAGCCACATACCAAAGAGCCATGACCATCATATTTCATGATATGATGCATGACATTATTGAAGACTATGTCGATGACATATAAAGTAAATCAAAGACTCATGCCGAACATCTAGTATCACTATGAAAAACATTTGAGAGGCTTCATGAATACAAATTCAGACTTAATCCCAAGAAGTACATCTTTAGTGTCACTCTAGGAAAATTATTAGGCTTCATCATGTCTTATCAAGGTATTGAAGCTGATCTTGCCAAAGTACAAGCCATTATTGAGATGCCACCACATTCTAATTTGAAGCAACTCCATAGTTTGTAGGGAAATATTCAATCCTTCAGATGATTCATCTCATAACTAGTCAATAAATGCCATCAATTTACATACTTAATGAAGAAGGTTGTTATATTTCATTGGGATGAATATGTTTCAATAAAATTTTACTTATTTTATTGTTTAGAGAGATGTAAAACTTGAAATAAGGGTGAGGTTAGTATAACTTGATGTGTTGTGCATGCATGATTTTTGGTACTCTTCTTTGTCTGGGGAGGATGACTTATAAATAAAAAAGCAATCTAAAAATTAGTGGATTAGTGAGATAGTAGGGTGGAATATCTAGTACGAGCTCGATATAAGAAGCACAAACTTCCTTAGATGATATCAATCCACACTTTTAAAAAACTTAAGTTCTGATAAACTAAAAATAGATGTTTGCATGAAATAATAGAAGGCATTGAAATCAAATATAAGAAATGCTTGAAAAGCAAGAAGTGAATTTGATTAAAAATAACAATCAATGATTGAATACTAATTCTAAATCACTCAAACTTGATTCAAAAAATAAGTTAAAGTTCTATGATAAAATAAAAACTCACAAACTGAGATTTGGGTATAGGTAGATGGGTCAAATTAGCTTACTATTATAAAATGACACACAATGACCATGGATAGTTGGGTATGATCATCAACAATTCTTAACTATCGATGGTTAGAAAAGTTTGTCAGTGGTTAGGTAAGATCATCAATTTTTACTATTGAATTTGGTTTGGGAAGAGAAGTCTATTAGGGAGGTTATAGAGAGGTTCTAGGAGTGATGTTTAGATTGAACATTAGTTGTAACACAAAAAGTAATGATCAGAGGTATCTAGTTCAGGGATTGGGTGTTTAGGTTAGTGAGGATGGTTTATAGGTGGTTTTAGGTGGGAGGTGAAATGTTTGGAGTTGTAAAACTCTAACATATGGAGATGAGACGAAAGAGAAATAAAGGGGAATGACATAAACAATTAAACAAATAAAACTAATTACTAAATCTTGATAAAAACACATAGATACTTAGATTTTAGGTGTTGCTAGTCTAAGGAATGCTGGTGTTGGAAACAATTTGTTGTGGATCTTAGAGTAATGTCAGTAGAGTAATGGAACCTTGTCTCAAGATAGTGAGTTACATAATCACCCTAAGCCTTTGACCTAGTTCTTGGTTCACTAGGAAGCTTTTAGATTCACATGGGAGTTAGAATCTCTGAGCTTTAAATGATGATTTCAACCTTCTCTTCATCTCTTAGTATAAATCAAAAGAGGGTTAAAATGAATATTTTAATAAACAACTTATTAGATATTCTAACAAATAGTCTAATCACACATTAATCATGCAAATAATAGACTAAATTTAAAAGCTAGTAATCAATGAGTGAGTTACAATTAAATTACAGTTGATTCCGTTGATCATGCAAGAGTTTAAGTAACTACTGGTGGTTTGTTCAACCATCAATGGTTGAGGTTTGACTACTAGTAGTTGAGGGGACATAGTCAAAATTGGCTAATGCACCAATGACTCACAATTAATTCCCTGGGAAATGGTTTGAGGTTAATAATGGGAGTGTGGGTAAATAATCTAACCTAAAGGGGGCCAAGGGGTGGTTTAAAGGTTAATGCAACATCTAGAGCTATAATGTATGGTTTTATAGCATCTACATTTTCCCCCTTTTTGTTATGTAGTGTGTATTAGTAAGCTACAAAATAAAAATGAAAGGTTGGTAGAAGAATGGATGCCCCAAGTATGGGAGGAGGTGTTCCCTCTCAAACTAAGAATCAATGAGGTGAAATAGAGTTAGTGGTGGGTTTGATAAGTGGATAGGTGTGTGTCAAGGTTGGTTAGGTGGGCATTTAAATGTGAAAATGCACCAAAAATGTAACTAAGTACAATATCATAGATTGTGCATAGACTAGGTTACCATAGATGAGGTATGTGGTAAAATAAGGTTGGACTAGAAGGATAGGTGATAGGGTAGCTAACCATAATGTTAGGCATAATTGATATGGCTTACTTCTCTAAACTCAAGTCTCTTAGGTAAGGTTAATGTATTCATAGGTATCCAAAAATTAGATGTGATCCTAAGAAAATAAAAATGATTATAGTTGTCAGGATTTAAAAGGGTCATGCTTTGAGGCACCTAAATGATCGATTCATAAAAGTAGCATAAGTTCATGCAAATATGGCAAGGTAAATGATGTGGTCAAAATGACCAAGGTTGAGGTTACTTAATTGGTTGGTTAGTGGCGAATAAGGTTAAGGTTACTTTGTTTGGTAAAAGGTGGACCCATTTCCTAGTGAAAGGGTGCAAAAAGGGAGTCTAAAAGAAAAATAGGGAGCTTAGGATGAAATGGGTTTATTGGATGAGGGGTTGAGAAGGTAAAATATAGGGTAGGGTGGGAAATAACTTTAGTGGGTTGATTATCTATGGTCAAGGTTGACCATTGTTGGTTGACTCTGGACTACTGATGGTCACAAAAAACCCTAAAAAGAAAAGGCCCATAACAGTTAAAGGATTAAAAAGGCATCTCATTTGGTTATTTGTTGCTGTTGAATTTTGAGGTGGCCTATGACCATAGTGCAAAAGATAGATTTTATCCTTTTTGAGATGAGTGGGGTAGGCATGATTGAGGGTGAGTGGTGAGATGGAGGTTAATAAGGGTAGGCTAGGGTAGGTCAAAGAGCCAACAAGGATGCATAGAGGTAGAGGCAGAGCATAGGGCCAAGTGACAATGGTGGTAGCTAGGTTTCCACCATAATAGAGTATGCATAATGAGGTAGGGGATGTAATTGAATTTGAAGTAGGTATTTCTTATTTATTACTTAATTAATTGAACTGGGTGTGTAGGATTTGGAAATTTGGGGGGGTTGTGAGTTGGAGGTATGAAATTATTAGAGGGGGGAGATTTGTGCTTAGTAAGAAAGGGTAGGGAGAAATAGAGAGGGTATAAGCAAAAATTGTGTGTTTTGTTAAGGTTATTGGTAGGTTCATGGAGGACCTATGGGTTTTGGTTCATCAATGATCTCTACATAATAACCATTGATGGTTACTATCGATCATCGATGGTTGATAGGAAAATGTCAAACAGTCTATGTGTGGATCATCAGTGGTCCACCACTGAACCATCAATGGTTAATGGTTGATTGGTGATGGTTCTACAAAAAACCATAGTTGGTCGATACTCAACCATCAATAGTTACTATAAGGCTAGGAATGGTTTAAGGGATGGTGTAGGAATAGGTAAAGGTATGGTGTGGGGTAGATGAGGTGAATAGGCTAAGGTAGGGGGTAGGGTTAAATGAGTTAAAAATGTGAAGTTAGGGGTGAGGCTTAAAAGGTAAAATGCATAGGCTACATTTGAAGGGTAAAGGAAATTAAGGCAAACATTTAACCTTGTAGGTGAGGGAGTAGCTGTAAATGTAGGACCAAGTGCCTTAGCTCCTGGATGAGGTATGTAGGGCTATGACAGACCAAGAGTGGGAGCATATAATTGTAGTGGGCCTAGGTGGTATGATATTTTACTAGCATATGATGAGAGATATGGTGATGTTGGTAGCCCTCATCGAGAGATGAGACCTAGACACCAACACTTTTTTACTACCGACTAGAGAGATTACCATCCTACTAAAGAACATTCAGTAGATTTTATGGCTATCAATACAAGGTGAGCCTATAGAGCATATTGGTAGTAAGGAGTGAGATGCGTATATGGATCAGTTGTTCAGTGTGAACTTTCTTCATGCTAGATGGCATGAAAGAGGGTTCCATTATATACTTATGTATCACATGGATAGGGGAGGGAGATAGATTGTCATGATGATAATGATAGCCATAACCTACTATGTACTTATAGATTTTAGTAGGGGTAGATTTCCATTTTTATTGCCAGGTATTTTTAACATGTTGATGGACTGAATGGTGTTTGCTTGGGCCTCAATTTTACAAGTTAAAATCTATTAGGAGCTCTGGGAATATAGAGTATATAAGAGTTATGGAATTAGTATTGAGTTTTTTCTACACTACTAGGCATATGAGCACATTAAGGTGCTATGACTAGGGATATTACCATGATAGACATGGGACTAGGTGGACTTCAAAGTGGGATTCATATGGTGGAGAGGAGATTACACACTTGTAATACCAGGGGGAGTAGCATGAGACTTGGAGTGGTACATAGATACGTTAGAGTAACTAGTGAATGGGGAGGTTATCTAGAGGTCATACACTAGATTCATAACATGGGAGATCTATGTTAGGTAGACCCTACCACTATAGAGTTATAGATGGATATATGGGAGATGGGCACATGAGGTGGAGATCATCTCATTTGATAAGGTAAGGAGATAGTTTGGTTTACTATAGGGTGTCCTAGGTTATTTTTTGAGTTACAAGAGAGAAGATATTAAGGCAACATAGCTTGAGCAGGTAGAGATTGACTATGAGGAGTTACCAGTGGCCACAACTATTTATGATGTAGGGGTTATGTAGGAGTAACTTTTATGGTTTTAGGTGTATTATGTAGTGGTAGTGTTTAGGGGAGATGGTATATAATAGGATCTTGATTCAGACATGGTGGAGGGGGTGGGGACTAGATGGATGTGGATGTGATTGAAAGGCATACACTCATTATGAAAATAGATCAAGCATGGGTGGTAGTAGCCATAACACAAATAACTCTAGTAGTGGTGACTATAGAAAGAGATATGACATAGGTGTTGTCACTTGAATTGCATCTAATGAGGATATGGGACAAGATTTTCCTCACTCAAGTGACACCATGGAACCACCCCAAGGCTGTGGGTATGCCTATTGGGGGTAGATCTGTAGATTAGGGGCTAGATTCTGTTGATGCATCATTTAGGATCATATTTATACTACTAACAACTTAGGGGGATGAAAAGGGTTAGATTAACTAAAAGTAAATGTATTCTAGTGGGGGTGATGCACCAAAATATTTTCTCTACTCATAACTTTAACATACAATTGAAACTAAGGACAAGTATCACATACACTTCATTCAACATCAATCTCTCCTCTCACATCAATGCTTCAACATGGGGTCTTGGAGATGATATAGGATAGGAAGAACTAAATAATAGGAATTCTAAGACACTCTATAGATTATCCTACTCACTACACCTAAAATCTAATTTGACACTTCTTGTTGACCTGCAAGTGGGAGATTACAAACACACAAGGTACTAAGTAGAGAAACATGTGAAGGTAGACAAAACTTACACTTGCACAAGACTAACATCCATTGTAGACTTAGTGAAGTATTTGAATGAGGTAAAAAACTTATATTTTTTCATTCAAGGTAAAATTTTGGTAGGGCTTCACCATACCCAGGTAGAGAGATATAAATAATGGATAAGAAGGCCCAATTTATAAAAGAAATAGGAAGAGAGAAGGGAAGTCTAAGAGTCACTTGGAAATGTGTCCATCTAAGAGAATCAATTAGAATTACATTTGGAAGAAAGGTGGGTCTATATATTCCATTTCATAGTGTATACTTGTCCAAAATAAGTCATAAAGATAGTGAAAAGTGGCACAAAACTACCATTTTGGCATAAGAAACTACCCATCCGAGTTACCTTCCAAAACTACCCCTATCCCTACATATGGTCAAGTATGATGGTTGGTATAAGAAAGAGGGGTTAAAAACAAGGCCCCACATGCATTGGATTGGCCCCTAAATATCCCTATTCTTGTGGACATGTAACATCATCATTGGTAGTTTCCAAAAGGCTCTTTTCCATGCACCTTCTCCAATTGGCATTAAAAACTCCTCAAATTTCATAAATGATCCATGAAAAAGAGGTAATTAAACTTTTAAAAGTCTCCCATACCATCAGTTTTAAGAAAAAACCTTTAAAAGGTCTCCTTAATTGCTTTTCACCACTTTCCCAAGTGTTCACTATTCTGGCTCACTAGACTGGCTAAAAGTGTGAGTCTAGGTAGGACACATAGAGAATTATTCAGAAGATTAGATGAATTTTTTGAGTTATATCAAGTGTAGATATTCCTTCCAAAACTTGTTTCATCCTCTAACTCCTCCTGTAGCTTTCACACCACTCAAAATGGCCAAAACAAGCCTAGTTTCCCCCTATTTCATAAAATTACATACAAAAAGGTAGATGTGTGAGATCCTATAACAGTCTTATAAAACTTCCATGTTTTTTCATGGCCATCCCCCTGCATTTAGATACTCCAAATTCTCTCTCTCTCTAATCGGGTCCTTGTGAGGGTTTTACAAGGGTTTTGAGTGACCTGGACTCTTAACCTTTGTTCATAGCTATTTCACATTGGGCCTACCAAAAAAACTAAACTAAAGGCTCCTAGAGGACCCTATATAATTCTAATAAATTCCTCCAAGTTCCATGCATCATTTCATGAAATTTATGAACATTCCATCTTGGTCATTTGAGCCATTTTCTGTATTTTGTAAGGGGTTTGGTCCATTCCTAGCCAAAAATGGATTCTAGATGAGTTAATCTATAAAAAAAAGTTCATAAACCTCTTATTATGACCTACCAACATGTTCAAACCCTTTTTAGGTCTCACAAAGACCCAAAATAAAAGTTACCCCTATTTTGGAATAAAGATTATGCCATGTCAACATGCCTACTTGCCTTTTGAGACCCAACTTGACACTCCCATAGATTAATTTGACCTATGATGGCTCCAAAAAATCTCATTTTTCCCTTTAAAACATGTTCAAATCAACTAGAAGGCATGAAAATGGCCACAAATGAGAATGACCCCAAATTTGGCTTTTAGGCCAAAGGATTCCCTTCACCCCTAACTGCAAACCTCTTTGGTTGGAACAACTTGTATGATTACAAACCCTTAAGTAAAGTTTTATATTTTTATTTAGGTCCCTTATAGCTTATAAAATCATTAAATTTCCCTTTATAACCTTTTGGTCCAAAATTTCATCATTTTTCCCACAAATAGCACCTTCATACATACTAAAAGTGAACCTATTCTAAGATAAAAGAGTGGATGTTTTCCCTACTAACCTTTGAAAAATAATGATTGGAGAGTTATATATACATCCTAAGGGTACTATGTACCAAATTTTATCTCCTAATCTTTCATTTGACCCCCCAAGTCATCATATTTTCAAGGCAGACTTTTTAAAGGTGTAGGATTGTGAGGGTAGGAAGGGTTTGGATTGAACTTGGAGGTTTCAAGAGTTTTTTAGGTTAATTTAGGTTAGGATGGATCATTTGTGTATATAAAAATATATTTAAACCATCTCTATCTCATTTTCCCCTCCATTACCTTGTCATCTCTTTCTTAGCACCATCTTCATGCTCATGCTTCAACTTGACTGTGTATGCATATGTTCCTAGGCCTATAGGTTACATTTTGATAGATGTTTATCCCTAAATTATATGAAATTAAACTATTTTCACTACTATATTCAACCATTATCATAATTTAATATGCTTATGTTCATGGTTTGATATTAATAGAGCACCTTTTACCCCTGTCTGGGACTAAGCTCCAATCCTAGGCTGTAGGTATTCATTTTAGGCCTATAGGTTTCTATTTGGTTATTTGGGACAAGTCAATGTTAATTTTATGATGATGAAGAGACATTGAATATATTAAAATCATTTAATCTTCCACAACTTATTTCAAACCATGCTAATTTTTCAAACTTGTAATTCTCTGCCTGTAGGTGTCCTCTACAACCCTGTGTACAGATAGGGGATGATTTAGAATGGTCATTTAGTGAAATCACTTCCTCATTCATGATCTGGGTGATTTATAATGCTTACTTAGGTGTTTTAACTGATTCCATCTACTTGTAAATGCTTATAACTTGCTTATGTGGTGTCAACACCAACTTTTTTTTCAAAATCCTATAGATGTTTTTGCCTATTTTCAATGCCTTTTTTGCCATTTTGAAAGGTCTTAAAACATGCATGATATTTTCCCATTGAAGCTCAAACTTGGAATGAAGTTTGTACATGGATGGAACTATAAGATTTTCATATAAGTATTCCTCAAAATCAAACATGGTTTCAACTTAGGAAAACCCAAAAGACCCCTAAGAACTCTGTTTGGGGTGTTTAGGGATTCAGTCTCTAAAATCAAATCAATGTTCTTGGAGCTATCCATCCTTCTTCCTAGGATCACCACTAGGTATAAAACATCAAAATTACTACTAATAATTCATATAAACCTTTATTATCTTGGAAACAATAACTATCACACATGAACACCTCCATGGAGAAGGATTACAACCTGTAGGTGATAGTATTGAATCACATGTATAGGTAGAGGTACGGGAGGATGAAATTATGCAACGTGAGGTCTCCAAGCTACCAAATTATTATATATGATCAAAAAACTTTAAAATTTTTTCCATTACCTTTTTCCCACATGGGAAACCTTTACAAAGTATTTGGGGGTGAAGCTCTGCAAACAAATCTACAACTTTGATCTTTAGGCTGAGAAACAAGCCTAGAAAAGGCTCTATCAACAAATGGACTATTCAAAACAAGTATAAACATGAAAAATATCCTTTAAGATCATGTAAAAGTACCTAAAAAACAATATTACATCAATCCAAATCAATAAAAACTAAAATAGGCTCAAAAATTGACCCCCTCTTTAATGTAATTTCCCAAAAAGCTACCTGGAGTGTTAATGATTGTTCATAAAGTATAATACACCAATTTATGACTTATTACCATGAAATTGGACTGGAATAATATCAACATCCAACCCTAAGACCATTCTTCTTTATTCCACCTGTACAACCCATGGTGAGCATTTGAACTTGACCTCCATTTGCATGCTAAGAGGAAAATAAAGGAAACTAAGTTACAGATGCAATTTTTTGCATTATCCTTGAATTTTAAAAACTTAAATGGATGTGGGTAGGTGAAGAGACACTCCACCCACGTTTTTAGCTAAATATCTGATCATGGGGGTTATATAAGTGCCTAAAACCCCCTAAAAATAAGAAAAAAATCATCTTTATTGATTGTAATTGACCTATGAATACAATATGACTGATCCTGACTTGGTTCTAACCTCTCCCACGTTTTAACTAATCTTGGTGACAATTTTTTACCTTTAGAAGTTTGTACAAGTTATTTAATGAGCTAGAAAGTGGCCAAAGGACCCCTTTTTGCTCATGAAACTTAGGAAATGGACAATTCATGACTTATAAACCTCTTGAAACATTATAAAAACCATGCTTTGAAAAATTTACACAAAATGGACTTTTGACCAAGTTTGACCAAGTTGAACATGGTTGACTAGGCCAATTCAAGAGGGATAAACTTCAACCAAGATTAGGACATGGCTAATCAAGATAACTAGGATAATATGAGACCTCAAGGATGAATATAAACCTTCTTAAAAAGTTATAAATGATAGGGGTTGACCTCATTTGACTAGAAGTCAAATTTGGTCAATAATTTGGCAACTCCTAGGGGTAACATGCTTGCCTATGTTAAGGATTAGTAGCCTTATTAGTCCATTGGGCTTATGGAGTCAGAATGTGTTTGGGAAACATTAGGAGCATACCTTGAAGAGATTAACAAGACAAAAATTTACCTCAAACACAAAAAATAAAGAGACACACATAAAACAAAACAACCAACACGACAAGGACACACTTGTACTACTAAGAACTTAGGGAAATCAAACATAATAGAAAAGAAACAAATATGTACATACATCTTGTTCATACCTCCCTTCCTAGATTAAAAGGGAAGTATCTTAGGTCTCCTTTATCACTAGATGAGTGAGGATGCCAAGCATGCTTCTTCTTATATGGTGTGTTGGATGACTCTTGTCTTCTCTTTGCTCTTTGATTTTGCACACCATTCCATGGAGTTATCTCCCATGTATTTTCAAGGTAGGTGAGATCCTCTTGAACCTCAAAGCATGTTACAAAATGTTGTCCCTTTATCTTGTAATGACAAATCTAAAAACCCATATATGGGACATCTTGTTGTAAGTGCATCTCTCCTTGAAGGATCTGATCATTATTTTCTATTCTCATAATCTCTTCAACCTCCTAAAGGAGCATTGTATCAGACCCACTTCGGAGTGTTTCTTGTTAACATTATTCATGGAAGTTTTTGGAGGTAGATGCATAGGTGGATGTGGGAACAAACTCCAAATCACTTTCAAAGGGCCTAAAATCATCATAGATTTCCTTAGTATGATCTAGGCTTTCTTGATGATGCTGCTCTTCAACATGTATTTGTCCTTTCTCACCTTGAGCTTTCTTGTCTAGGAGCTTAGTATTTTCCTCCTCCTCATACTCTTGGAACATTTATGTGTAATCTACCACATGTCCTCCCTTTTAGACACATCTTCTTGTTTGTCATGACTAGTCAGCTCCAAGGGATTTATAGGTTCTTTGAGAGCCTCCACTTCATTACATATGCTCTCAAATTTTTTCCATAGGTCATCATACTTTGGCTAGCCTACATCATGAGAAGAATAGACAAAAATATCCATTTATTCCTCTTTCTTAGAGTCCATGAGAACTTGTTTTAAGACATATTTTCCAACACAAAGGAAATCTTAATTCATATCCTCATAACATGATGCTTTCTCACCATCATTTAGCTTTTCTCCATCTTCAATCCAATATGAGATTTCAAACTCATCCTCCTTCCTAGTGACATCCACCTTAGGCATTTCAAAAATGGAGAGTTTAGCCAAAGGGGATTCCCAAGTGGCAATACAATTTTCAACATTAGGTGGGAAACTTGGCTAGTTAGAAGGGATGGAAGGATAGTTTCAAAATATTTTTGAGGAGGTGTGGGAGGGATTTTAATGGTTCCAAATGTTTCTTCCCTAACAACTTCTCCACTTAGGCATGATTTGGTCCTTCCTTCATGAGTTGCCATCACGTCCTTCCATCTTGGGAAGGTGGGTTAAAGGGCATTTTCATGAAGATAAGGGTCTGATGAAGGGTAGAAAGATATATCTAGGAAACTTGGAGTTTCTTTGGGATTGGTACCTTCATTTTAGGATGGAGGAGTAGGTCTAGATAACTCACTTTTAATTACCATGATAGGTTTTATCCACATATAATTTGCCAACTCAATTTCCATTTCAAGGTGAGCCTCAAAACTCAATTTTTTTTCTTCACAATATTTCCCAAGTGTACTAGGCTACTTCATCATGATATCTTCCTTTCCTTGACTACTTTATTTTTATGGGTTTCCAAGAAGAGAAGTTTTGGGGAAAGGACAAATATTTTGGAACACTTTGAGGATGCCAAGATGGAAGTTATTCATAAGTTCTCAAACTTTCTTCTAAATGGAAGATCAAATGATAAACATCAAGCATATCATTAGAAAGACATGGCCTACTAGCTTTATCTATAGGGATCCACTCCCTTTTTACTTGCTCCAAAGCTTCCTTCACACTCTTGACACAAACATTTGGACTATTTTGACCACAACCACACCTAGTGTCAAGGTCTAACATATAGTTTTGATAATCAATGAGAGTTCTTTTGAAACTAATAATGGAATGGATTGAAGAGGAGATAAGTGAGCTAGATGGAGCACAAATTTGATGAGGCTGGTCATTGAAAACATATGCTTGATGAGGATCATGACAAAGCTAACTAAGAACTTGATCATAGTTAGGAGGAAGAGGCAAAACTGGACACAACTCTTCAAATTGTGTCAAAACAAGCTCAAACTCACAAATATCCATGAGTTACTTCATAAAAAGAGTATGAAATAATAAAAAACTTTCAATACATATACTTGGACTGCTCAACTAGTAGATATGAACTTGGAGTCACATTGGTGCTTAGTGAATTATCTTTGAAGCTAATATCTTGAGAAGAAAACCAAAAATTCTCAAGGAATGGACCTTTAGTCCCATTAGGCATGCCAAAAACTGTTGTCACTTCAATTACACCTGATGAGGAGATACCTATAGTTAATTTGTGGAAGTTTCAGTGATTTGCTTTAGGTCCCCTCCAAAATGTTAGAAAGGGAAATTTCATGATTGGATAAGCTGGAGGGGACCTAAATTAACCTATAAAAATTTACTTAAGGGTTTTGAATCATACGAGTTATTCCAACTAAGGAGGTTTATAGTCAGGGGTGAAGGGAATCCTTAGGCCTAAAGCCAAATTTGGGGTCATTCTCATTTTTGGCCATTTCTATGCCTTCTAGTTGATTGCAACATGTTTGTAGGGGCACATGAGATGTGTTGGAGCCATCAAAGGTCAAAGGAATGCATGGGAGTGCCAATTTGGGTCTCAAAAGGCAAGTAGGCATGTTGACATGGCATAATCCTTATTCCAAAATAGGGGTGACTTTCATTTTGGGGTCTTGTTGAGCTCAACAAAGGGTTTGAACATGTTGGTAGGTCATACTCAAAGGTGTATGAACTTTTGGGTTGTAGAGGAACTCATTAAAAATACATTTTTCTTCACCATCGTCATCAAATAACCATTGACATGTCTCAAATAACCAAATGGAAACATACATGCCTAAAATGAATACCTACAGCCTAGGATTGGAGCTTAGTCCCAGATAGGGGTAAAAGGTGGTCTATTAAGATCAAACCATTAACATAAGCATATGAAATTATGATAATGGTTGAATATAGGAGTGAAAATAGTTGAATTACATATAATGGAGGGCTAAACATCTATCAAAATTCAACCTATAGGCCTAGGAACATATGCATACATAGTCAAGTTGAAGCATGAGAATGAAGATGGTGCTAAGGAAGAGATGACAAGGTATTGGAAGGGTAAATGAGATAGAGATGGTTGAAATAGATTTTTATAGACACATATGATCCATCCAAAACTAAATCAAATTTAAACAAATCTTTAAACCTTCAAGTACAATCTGATCCCTACCTACCCTCACAATCCTACACCTTCAAAAAGTCTGCCTTACAAATATGATGAGTTGGGGGTCAAATGGAAGATTTAATAGATAAAATTTTGTACAGAGTACACTTAAGACATATAGATAACTCTATAATAATTATTTTTCTAAGGTAAATATGGAAAACATCCACTATTTTATCTCAGAACAAGTTCACTTTTAATGTGCATGAAGGTGCTAGTTGTGGGAAAAATGATTAAATCTTGGACCAAAAGGTTATAAATGGAAGTTTCATGATTGGATAATATATAGGGGAAATAAAGAAACCCATAAAACTTTACTTAAGGGTCTATAATCATACAAGTTGTTCCAACTAAGGAGGTTTGCAGTCAGGGGTGAATGGAATCCTTAGGCCTAAAAGCCAAATTTGGGGTGATTCTCATTTTTGGCCATTTCCATGGATTATAATTGATTGTAAATTTTATGGGAAAATGAGATGTGTTGGATCCATCAGAGGTCAAAGGAATCCATGGGTGTGTCAAGTTGGGTCTTAAAAGGCAATCAAGCCTATTAACATGGCATAATCCTTGTTCCAAAACATGGGTGACTTTCATTTTGGGGTCTTTCTAAGCTCTCCAAAGGGTTTAAATTTTTTTTAGGTCATAATAAAAGGTTTATAAACTTTTTGTTTTCATAGGAACTCATGAGAAATCCACTTTTGGTTGGGAATGGACCAAACCCCTCATAAAATGCAAAAAATGGCTCAAATGGCCAAGATGAAATGTTCATAACTTTCATGAAATGATGCATGGGAATTGGAAGAGTTTATGAGAATTATAGAGGGTCCTTGAGGATACTTATGTGGAATTTAGAGGGAGACCTAATGTGAAATGGATATGAACAAAGGTTAAGAGTCTAGGTCACTCAAAACCCTTGTAAAACCCTCACAAGGACCCGATTGAAGAGAGAGAAATTTGGGTATCTAAATGAAGTGGGATGGCCATGAATCCACATATAATTTTTAGAGGACTCTTAGAGTATCTCACACATGTACTTTGTTTGTATAAAATTATATAAAGTAGGGGAAAACTAGGCTTGTTTTGTCCATTTTGAGTGGTGTGAAAGTTAAAACAGGAGTTAGAAGATGAAAAAAGTCTTGGAATGAAGATATACACTCGAGATAACTCCAAAAATTCATCTAATATTATAAATTATACTCTAGGTGTCCTAACTAGACTCACACTTTTATCCAGTTTAGTGAGCCAGAATAGTGAACACTTGGGAAAGTGGTGAAAAGCAATTAGGAAGACGTTTTAAAAGTTTTTTCTTGAAACTAATGGTATGGGAGACTTTCAAAACTTTATTTACCTATTTTTCATGGATCAATTATGAAATTTGAGGAGTTTTGAATGCCAAGTGGAGAAGGTGCATGGAAAAGAGCCTTTTGGAAACTACCAATGATGATGTTGCATGTCCACAAGAATAGGGATGTTCAGGGACCAATCCAATGCATGTGGGTGATTTTTTTTAACCGCTATTTCTTAGACCAACCATCATACTTGACCATATGTAGGGATAGGGGTAATTTTGAAAGGTAACTTAGGTAGGCAGTTTCTTATGCCAACATGGTAGTTTTGTGCCACTTTTCACTATCTTTATGACTTATTTTGGACAAGCATATAGTATGACATGGCATATCTCAACCCACCTCTCTTTCACATGCAATTATAATTTATTCTCTTAGATGGACACATGCCTAAGTGACTCTTGGACTTCCCTTCTCTCTACCTTCCTATTTCTTCCATAAATTAGGCCTTCTTGGCCATTGTTTGTATCTCTCTACCTGGGTATGGTGAAGCCTTCCAAAAATTTTACCCTGAATAAATAAGAAAAGTATTTTACCTCATTCAAATATTTCACTAAGTGTGCAATGGATGTTAGTCTTGTGTAAGTGTAAGTTTTGTCTACCTTCACATGTTTCTCTCCTTAGTACCTTTTATGTTTGTAATATCCCACTTGCAGGTCAACAAGAAGTGTCAAATTAGATTATAGGTGTAGTGAGTAGGATAATAAATAGAGTGTCTTAGAATGAATATTGTTTAGTTCATCTTATCCTATGTCATCTCCAAGACCCCATGTTGAAGCATTGATGTGAGAGGAGAGATTGATGTTGAATGAAGTGTATGTGCTACTTGTCCTTAGTTTCAAGTGTATGTTAAAGGTATGAGTAGGGAAAATATTTTTTTGTATCACCCCAAGTATAATAGGTTTAATTTTATTTATTATAACCCTTTTCATACCCCCAAGTTTTTATTAGTAGAAATATGAGCCTAAATTATGCATCAAGGGGAACTAGCCCCTAATCTAGAGATCCACCCCTCAATAGGGATACCCATAGCCCTGGGGTGGTTCTATGAAGTCACTTGAGTGAGGAGAAGCTTATCCTATATCCTCATTGGGTGCAATTCAAGTGAAAACAATAGGGCTAGATGTCTACCCTTACACAAGAGAGGGATACAACATGAACACAACTAGTCTTGGTGACATAGGAGAGGGATGCCCTAAGATAGGTAGGAAGGTTGACACCTACACCTATAAGACCATTGAAGACCATCTCTATGGTAAGGTATATGGCCATGATCAAGGAACTTAGATACTACAAGGCACTGGTATTTATATAGCTTCTAGATGAGCTCTGATCTGCTAAATATAGAGTAGTAGTTACTAAGGAGCTAGTAGTACTACACCTTGTCAGTGGGTAACATCTATGGGTTTATAGATAGTTCTTAGAGATAGACATGCTCCATGGATTCATAGTGCCCCTCCACCTTAGACTCATATTAGATGGCTGTTTTTGATGTATTATATTATTTTAATATTGGCCTATGAGTCAATGTAGTGAGATGTACACATTAATGTCAAAGACATGGGCATTATTATGATATATGATTATTTATGAGTATGAGCTTATTGATGTGATTATGGGTTATGGATGTTGTTTATGGTTATGGTTATTTATTTTATGTTCATGATGTGATGATGTTGTTTATGATATGAATATGATGTTATGATTAGAATTTCTCTTATTAGTAGATACATGCTTAATTAGATGTTAGAAATGTGGGTGTTTTAAATTAATGAATCTATGTTCCCCTTTATCTAGATAGACATGTGATGGATAACATATTTGATGACTTATTATTTTTTAAATAAATGATTAAAAGGTAATATATGTGAAAAATGATTATGATTAGTTGATGTGATTGGTTAGAAGGGTGAAATGATGTTTGATGTATGAGATGGTTAATTCATTAAAATGTTTATATGAGTAAAAAAACTTAAACAAATAAGTTAAAATCCAATCACAAAATAAAACACATGTTTGTTATTTAAATGTTTTTAATGAATTTCATTTTATGATATGAATTCTAATCACAAAATAAAACACATGTTTATTATTTAAATGTTTTTAATGAAATGCATATTATTAGATGAATGTGAATTAATCTTAAAACACATAGAATAAGTTTGGACAACAAAACTAGATGTGAGAAAATAAAGATAAAACAAAGAAAAGACAATTGTCTTAGTGAATGCATCAAAAAATAGGTTGGAGAAAACAAGGAGATATAATGCTCTTACATTGGTGAGGACCAAGATAAAAGAAAGCTAAGATTGGTTTATGAACATAAGCCCTCCACATGCTTCACATAAGTGTTTGTTAATTGGTTAAAAAGTTTTGTGATCAGATAATGGTAAGTAAGTTCAAAATCCCTTGTTGTATAGGTGTAAAGGGGAGATGGATGATTAAAAGAAACTTCTTGTGAGACTAACATACCTCTTCTGTAGGTTACCAAAGAGCTAGTATAAATAAAACTATGTCATAGATGGTGTAGATTGATCAATGTGGGAAGCCTGCTCATGAAAGCCAATTGCAGCTTCTAAATAATGGGTCTTTTGATATTTTTGTCATTGATTTGAGAGTTTGGGGATGTTGATCGATGTGAAAATCTTCCAAAAAATTTCTTTCTTTTGACAAATGATTTTACTTATCCATCCTTAAAGGGAATTGTCTAATTTTTTTGAAACTTGTTTTAGGCTTTGTGATAGCTATCTTTCAAAGGAGTAATCTATCTTACATTGAGAAATTTTGATTGGTTTTGGTAGCTGTCCTTTAAGGGAATAGTTTTCTAATGTTAGAGATGACCCATATGATAGATGACTATTAATGTTTTTACTTTCGATGACATAGAATTACCTATGTAGTCTAAAAGGCTTACCTTTATGAAGGAAAAACTAAAGCACAAGAAGGTTAAAATAGTGGGTGAGAGGATTCTTTGAGAGATAATGACCATGTGATTCCATCCTATTATGCACTAAAAGTATCTATGAGAATGATGCCTTAGGTAGAGCTATGGTACCCATATTTAGGATTAAGGCGACAACTATGACAAAAAATCACATGATTCTATGCTTTAATCGATAGTCCTCAAAGTGAGGGGATGAAGTTGAAAATATTATAAAATAAGGGATGAGCTTAAGTTAGACATACAATAAGTTTGATCTTATTTAACAAAAGAAAGGACACAAATGTGAAGCATTGAGAGGCTCAGATTTTGGTTTCCCCTTAAGAGAGGAGAACTGATAAGCTCTTGATCCATACTTGTGCATAATGATATAATGTCCAATCCAATTGAAATAAAATTTGCCCCACTTGATTTTTTCCATATTGGTTACATGCTAATATTCCTTTAAGATGATGTCTCTGATATTGAATTCATATTCTCATAGTTTTTTTTTATAGGCATGCTAGATTCATTCTTGATAGACATGAGGATGGTTAAGCATGGACAAATGATTCTCATCAAGTAGTTCAAGTTGGGCTAAACTTTACTGACAATAATCACCCTAAAAAATGATATCCTATAGGGAGATGTGAAGAGAGGGAATTTAGACTTTGAGAGGCAAGACAACCTCTTCTCTAAAGACAAGAGAGAAAGGGGTAACATTTGTAGGGGTTCAAATTCTAGTATGATATGCCCATAAGGTGAAAGGGGTGTGTAAATTCTAATCCTAACCAGTATTAGATTAAACAAAACACACAGAGAAAATGAGATTGAGAATAGCAGAGCACTTGTTCAACGTATTCAACCAAGCATGAAGGCCTATTAAATAGGCAAACAAATGAAATACCCGTGAAGCATGAGACGGGTATAATAAAACTAACCTATGTCGGCTTGCATGAAATAACAAAGGCCGAATAAACAACTAACCTCTTAACCAAAGTGGTTAAGGCAACTAACCAAAATAAATTACCTTAGTAAATAACCTAAGGTAAATACAATAATATGCTAACACCCTCCCTTAATGACTAAACCAGAAACAAGACCAAGTTTATCTCTAAATTTTATGAACTTGTCTGTACCAAGTGGTTTGGTCATTATATCAGCTGGTTGCTCTATAGTGGGGCAGTAGAAGAGACTGATGTCTTCATTTGTAACCAACTGTCGGATGTAATGATGGTGAACCTCAATGTGTTTGGTCCTGGCATGAAATATTGGATTCTTCACCATCTTCAAAACACTTTGGTTGTCACAAAAAATTGGAGTAGGCTTTGATGACTCAAACTGAAGATCCTCCAAAATTTTCTTTATCCACATGGTTTCACAACCTGCACTAACCACAGCTTTATACTCTGCTTCTGTTGAAGATAATGCTACTGTAGTTTGTAGTTTGCTCTGCCATGAGAAAACTCCTGAACCAAAAGTGAAAACATACCCTGTTGTAGATTTTCTTGAATCAACTGAACTTGCCCAATCAGAATCAAAATATCCTGAAAGTTCAAAATCTACAGACTTCTTATACAGTATGCCAAAGTCAAGAGTACCTTTGACATATCTTAATACTCGTTTTGCAGCTAACCAATGGAATTCCTATGGTTTAGACATGAAGCGAGATAGAAAACTCACTGCAAAACAAATATCCGGTCTAGTGGTAGTGAGGTAAATGAGACTACCCACTAGCTGCCGATACACTGTTTCATTGACTGGAGGTGAATCAGTGTCTGTTGAAATTTTAGCTCCTACTTCCATAGGTGTGTGAGTTGGATTACAATCCATCATTCTAAACCTTTCTAGCAATGAATTGGCATACTTATTCTGTGACATGAATACAATATTACCACTTATGCCAAAACTCAACACCTAAATAGTATTTCAGTAGTCCTAAGTCTGTCATGTCAAAAGTACAACAAACATCAACTTTCATTTGTTGAATGAGACTAGTACTACTCCCAGTGATGGCTATATCATCAACATATATAATGAGAATCAAGATATCATCACCAAACACCTTTACATAGAGAGTTGGTTCTGAGTTACACCTTTTGAAACTTGACTCCCTAAGATATGCGTCTATTTTTGTATACCAAGCTCGAGGAGCCTGCTTAAGTCCATACAAGGACTTGATCAACCTGCAAACAAGATGTTCCTTACCAGGAACCTAAAAACCCTGTGGCTGAACCATGTAGACTTCTTCCTCCAGATCTCCATTCAAGGAAGCACTCTTTACATCCATTTGGTGCACCTGCCATCCAAACTGAGCAGCAATAGCAATAATCAAATGAAAAGTTACCATCTTGGTGGTTGGAGCAAAAGTCTCCTCATAATCAACCCCTTCCTCTTATGCATAACCTTTTGCAACAAGTCTGGCTTTGTGTTTGTCCAAAGAACCATCTGCTTTGTATTTTACCTTATAAATCCACTTACAACCAATGGATTTCTTCCCTGGTGGTAGTTCCATCAACTTCCAAGTATTATTTTTCATCAAGGAATCATATTCCAATTGCATATCTGATTCCCACTCAGACTTCCCTTTGGCTTCTGAAAAATAGTTAGGCTCAAATACTTGTGAAACATCAGTTGTTAGAGCAAGATTAACATGCTCACCTCTATTACCAAACTGCTTTCCTGATCTCAGTCTTCTACTTTCCACACCTTGTGGCAAGTCTCCTTCTTTTAGTGCTTCAATTGTGGCAGTATACCACTTTGGCTTCTTTGGTTGTTCTGCTGGAACCTCACAGTGACCTGTATCAATTCCCTCCCTGGAATGTGATTCCACTGATGAACAAGAATCCTGCTCATTTTTCACATTATAACTAATAATGGAATCATTAGATAACAATGACTCAATATCTGAAACTTGACCAGTTGCTGTGAAGTATGGCATTTGTTCATTTACTATGACATCTCTATTTACCACAACTTTGTTAGTAGAAACATCAAGTAATCTGTAGGCCTTTGACTAATCACTGTATCCAACAAACATGTATGTTTTGCTTTTTTGCATCCAAATTTTCTCTTTTGACTAGGAATAACTGCAAAATCTACACAACCAAGAATTCTGAAATCACATACATCTGGAGTTCGACCTAACCAAGCCTCCTCTAGAGTCAAATTCTCCAAAGCTTTTGTAGGACTTCTGTTGAGGATGTATACTGTTGTATTCACTGCCTCTGCCCAATACCTATATGGGACATTTCTGCTTTGGACCATACAGCGAGCCATGTCCATCACCATCCTATTACGCCTTTCCACAACTCCATTTTGCTGTGGAGTGTAAGGTGTAGTGTATTGTCTGTGTATGCCTTCAGTGGCACAAAACTCCTTGAATTGTTTTGAGATGAACTCACACCCATTATCCATTCTAAGAGATTTCACTAGCCGTCCTGCTTGTTTTTCAACCATAGCTTTCCAAGTAAGAAAGTTAGAAAAACAATCAGATTTCTTTACTAGAAAGTATACCCACTTTTTCCTAGAGAAATCATCAACCAGTAACAAGAAATAACGGGCACCAGAAGGGGTAGGTGTCTGCATTGGACCATGCAAATCCGCATGTACCAAATCCAATACTCCGTTTGCTCTCGAAGCTTTACCAACATCAAATGAATGTCTAACTTGCTTCCCCAACTGACATCCAGTACATACATGATGACTATGCCGAATAGAAGGAATCCCCTTAACCATCTTAGTCTTACTCAATGTAGTCAAATACTGAAAATTCAAATACCCATACCTTTCATGCCATAGTGAACTTGTGCTATCAACTGCTGCAAGTGCACTTTCCTTTGCTTTGATTGGATCTGCAAGCTTATACAAGCCTTTCTCACCAATCCCAACAGCAATAATCTTGTTATCTTTAGTGGTGACTAAACATTGTTGTTCTTGAAATTTTACAACAAAATCAGATTTTGAGGTGATCTCACTGATTGAAAGAAGATTTTTGTTCATATCTGGTACATACCTAACATTCTTGAATGTATAATTTACTATACCATTAAAACTTATATGAACATTACCAAATCCTTTCACAAAATATGTTGTACCATCTCCTAAAGATACAGATTCATTACTACTGTTATCTTCAACAAAATCCACATACCAGTCCTTATGGCATGTATAATGGTGAGATGCCCCTGAATCAAAGTACCAAGCTCGATCCACCACAGAATTACCACTGGAAGCCATGAAAGCAAAATCTGGTGATTCTTCGCCTTCACCTTCAGCTACATTCACATGATGAGCTTTCTTTCTAGGGTTAGCCATATCCTGTTGTCTTTTCCTGCAATCTTTCTTAAGGTGACCAGGTTTCTTACAGTAAAAACATTTCCATTTAGATCTCTTATTACCACTTACTTGTGAATATTCTGATGGATAGCTATTTTTACCAGACTGCTTACCCTTTTCCTTGATAAAGAATGCACTCTCTGTGGAAGTGGATGTAGACAACACTGCCTACTCCTGTCGTCTCTCTTTTTGCAATAGCAATGTAGACAATGTTTCAAAATCCAAAGTTTGCATCTCAGCAATCATGTGCAAGGACTCCACAAATGACTCAAATGATGGTGGAAGATTTTGCATAACAAGAGCAATCAAATCTTGCTCATCAACAGGTTTCTGCACTACTTTCAACTGGTCATTGATGTCCTTGATCTACAATAAAAACTCAAAAATGGAGCCACCTTCCTGCATCTTAGTGGAAAACAACAAATTCTTCAAATACAACACTCTACCGGCTTCAGAAGCCTGATATTTTGAAGATAAATTTTTCCATAAATCTGATGCTATAGTCGCATTTCTGACCTCTGAGATTAGATTATCTGCTACTGACAATTTTAACAACATGAGAGCTTCACGATGACGTTTATCATAGTCATTGGTAGCAGTGGTAGGCTTTTGCTCTTTACTGAGCACTATTTGATCAATATTCAGATATTCACATATTGTCAAAACCTTGTGACTCCACAAACTAAAGTTCTTGCCAGTCAATTTTTGAGAATCTGGTAGTAACAGGTGTTGACTACTAGCCATTTTACCTAGTTTTTCATGAAAATGATAAAATTGAAAAAACTATAATGACCATTTTTTTTTTAATAAATTCCTTCTACACACTGATTCTATATTGACACTGAACAACCTTATCCGTTTTCGGCAACAAACTCAATACCATTTGCAAGATCACAAAAAATCTACCACTGAAACAATTAAATCGGGAAAACTACAATTCTGATTTAAAAAATTCTTTCTCCGTTGACATTCAGATAAAAAACCTAGAAAACGGTAAAATTTTTAGCTTTTCGGACGCTTTCGTGATTATTAGTCAGCGGTAGGTCCCCAATAACTCTTATTGGCTAAAGTTTTGATTTATTTCAATTAAAAAATAAAAATAATTGAAATATTAAAACTTTAGGCTAAAAATTTTATAAAAAAATTCAGCCAATCAGAAAATTGGCCTACCTCTGAAACTTCAGGGGAAGATTCTGAGCACGTTTCTCAACCAAATTGCAAACCGTTTTCACTGGTGTCTTAGTTTTGATTTAACTTGCGATTTAGACTTTTGTTTCGCTGAAAAAGATGAAAAAATGATTTTTTCTGATTTTGCCGAATCCGTACGGTGCCCAACTCAGAGATAAATTCAACAGAGGCTTCTGAGCCTCTAAAACAACTTGTTTTTGCTTCCTTTTGGTCTTATTTAGCCTTCTGATGCTTCCTGGCAATTTTCAGACCTTCTGGTTGAGTTTTCCGAATTCCGTGATGCTTTCTCTCTCCTCGGCTATCCACTGGGCGCATGAAGCTCCTCCTAGGCAAGACACCGACCTCTCTCTGGGTTCCACAAACCTCCACTCAGGTTCTACAAACCATAGGCTCTGATACCATATTAGATTAAACAAAACACACAGAGAAAATGAGATTGAGAATAGCAGAGCACTTGTTCAACGTATTCAACCAAGCATGAAGGCCTATTAAATAGGCAAACAAATGAAATACCCGTGAAGCATGAGACGGGTATAATAAAACTAACCTATGTCGGCTTGCATGAAATAATAAAGGCCGAATAAACAACTAACCTCTTAACCAAAGTGGTTAAGGCAACTAACCAAAATAAATTACCTTAGTAAATAACCTAAGGTAAATACAATAATATGCTAACAACCAGATGCATTGACCATTTTAGTTATCATGTTATTAAGGGTTTTATTAGAAGATTCAACCTGTCCATTAGCTCATGGATGATAGGGTAGGGAAAAACTTAACTTAATTCCAAACACATCACAAAGACCTTTGAATTTTTGATTTTTAAAATATTTACCATTATTGATGATTATTTTATGAGGGACACCAAAATGATAGATAATGTGATGGTTAATAAAATCAACAATCTTTTTAGCTTTGGTTGAAATGAAAGGAATAGCCTCCACCCATTTGGTGAAATATTTGATCACAGTGATGATACAATGATGTTGTTATGAATAATTGGGGTTAATTTCACCAATAAGATCCAATCCCCATTGTGATAAAGGGCATAAATCCTTGGATACTTGGAGGCTATGACTAGGTAGGTGATGTAAATTGGCATGTTATTGACATTTAACACACTTCTTCACGTAATCACAATAGTCTTGAGTAAGGGTGGGATAATAGTAGCAAAGGAAAAGGATACGTTTAGTGACAGTTAGGCCACTAAAGTTTCCCCCACAAATCTTATCATGCATTTTTTTGATAGCATGAGAAATTTCATGACTACGTAGGCAATGAAAATGTAGACCATCAAAGCCATGATTGTAAATAATTCCCCCTAGTATGGTATAATGAGAGGTACTCTGAATAAACACTCTTTGATCATTCCTAGAAAGATTAGAGGGAATGATGCCTAGGTTGAGATAGTCGAAGATCTTATTATATCAAAGGTCAGGTTGGGTCTCCTCCACACTAAAGATAAAATGATGGTTTTATTTAGTATAAGAAGGCTTATTAAGGTGATGGATAGTGATAAATTTCTTAGATTAAAATGGTGTGGATGGGATTTGGGAATTAAGAGAATCCATTTTATCAAGAAACTTGTTCGTAGATCATAGAATGGTTTGGATAAGACAATGTTCAAATGATGCTAAGAGTATAGTGACTAGCTATTTATACTATTATTATAACAACATTTTTACATTGATAAATTCCATTGATTTGATTAATCAAAATTTAGGAGTCACCAAAAACACTGATCATCTTGACTCCCAAGGCCAAAGTGTTTTGAAAACCTATCACTGGGGCTTCATACTCAACCATGTTATTGGTATAATCAAAATCAAGCTTGAAAGATAAAGGAGATGGTTCACCATCAAGGGGGATGAAAATGATACCATCATCCCTACCATGTTGGAAATTTGATCCATCAAAGAACATGGTCATTTGATAGGTGACATCTTCTTATGAAAGAGTCATGATGGACTCATTGGGAAACTCAAGAGGAAAAGGTTGGTAGTCTGCTAAAGGTGTTTTAACCAATAGGTCGATAATGACTTTCCCTTTTATTAACTTCTACTAGAGGAACTCAAGGTCAAACTTAGCTAAGATCATGAGCCACTTATCCATACGCTAGTTTTGGTATGACTTGGAGTGCATATACTTGAGTGGGTCAGTGTTGGTTATGACATAGGTCTTGTGGTTGAGAAGGTAGTGGTAGAGTTTGGAATCCACAAAGACTAAGGCAAGGAAAAGATTATTAGTATGCATGTATAAATTTTTTTACTTTATAAGCATTTGAATTATATAGTAGATAACTTGCTCTTTATGCTACTCATCTTGATGTGTAAGCATTGACCCTAAAGAGTGATTGGTGGCAAAAATATAAAGGTAGAAAGGTTGATCCTATTTGGGAGGAATAAGGAAAAATGGAAAAAAAGTTACTCTTTAAATGAATCCAAAGCCTTTTGACAATCCTTATCCAATTAAAAGATATTTTTTTTTTCAAAAGGTGGTGAAAATGTTGGCATCTATTAGATAGTTGAGAGATGAAACAATGAATGGATTGGAGCTTCCCTTGAAAACTATGGAGTTGATTGAGGTGGGTGGGAGGAGGCATGTCAAGGATCACTTTGATTTTGATGGGATCAACTTTAATTCATTGAAGAGAGATGATAAAGCTAAGGAGATTTCTTGACAAGACCCCAAAAATGCATTTTTTGGGGTTAAGACGAACATGGTAATAGATGAGGCATTAAAAAATAACCTTGAGAACTAATAAATGATCTTTATGATATTTAGATTTCCCAAGAAGGTCATTTATGTAATCCTTCACATTTCTATGAATAAGGTCATGGAAGATATAGTTCATGACACATTGGTAGGTTGCACCAACATTTTTTAGACCAAAAGGCATGACCCTATAACATAAGGATCTCCATGGGGTGATAAAAGTAGTTTTATCTTGTCTTTGAGGGCAATAAAGTTTTGATTATAGCCTAAAAAACCATCCATAAGATATATCATCTCATGACTGGCGGTAAGATCAACAAGCTGGTCAATGCTTGGCAAAGGAAAGTTGTCCTTTGGCAAAACAAGGTTAAGATCATTAAAATCCATGCAAATGCAAAGTCCCCCTATTACTTTGGTGATATGTATGAAATTAGAGACCCATTAGGGATAGTCAATGGGTTGGATGAAATTTATGGATAGGAGGTGTTAAAGATCTTCTTTGATAAGAAGGGATATATGAGGGTGCATATAATGAATATTTTTATTGATAGGATTATCATCATGGGTATTAACAATATTATGGGTAGTGATGGAAGGTTTAGTTCCTGATATGTCACTGTAAGACCAAGAAATTACTATGTTACAGTCTTAAAGGAAGGAGGGATAATCCTGAAGCTTCAAGGAATCTAGTGATTGCCTAATTTTGAAAATGGATGGGTTATCTTGAGTACCCAAGTTGACATCCATAGTGGATTCATTCAACATGGTTAAAGTCTCAAGAGGTAGAGATTTGTGGATAGAGGAATCTTTTTCACCAAGATAGGCAAGAAGGGAATTGTCATCCCAACAACAAATGATATTAATGGTAGGAAAGTCATCTTCTATCATCTCAAGATGAGTTATAGGAATGGTTACAGTCTCCCCATCCATTTGATAAGTTAGGGGTCTAAGGCTAACCATGTTGACAAAAAAAAGTTAGGGGGAATGACATAAAAATCCTTAGATTCTAATGGTGAAGGGGTTAGTGAGGATGAAACTTCCTCATCAATCAAGATAATGGGAGGCAAATTGGTTGGATCTTTAGGTGGAGCAAATCCAAGACCAAATCTCTCATGCGGCTTTTGGATCTTACATGGAAAAAACTCATGTGGTCTATGCTTGTAACATCTTAGATCGAATCCCTTCCAAACACACCTATGGAGGTATGTTTTAGCAAACTCTGGTTTATCTAGATAGGAGAAATCAAATGTGAATGGTCGAGTAGAAGAGGAGGTAGAAGTGGCATAAAGCAGTTGATCAAGTCCCCCATAGACAAGATTAGTTTGGAGGTTTGGAGGCCTGAAAAGAATAATAGTTTTGATATTGGGATCATATCCTATATTTTGGTTAAGGTTCCCATATTCTTGGGGAGTAAGGAAGGAATCCAAGGTAAAATGGTGATACTACCCAAGTGAGAGATGTTGAAATGTTGATTTTAAGGTGTCCTTCATGGGGATTTAGGTAGAAGGCATGAATGAGCTAGTCGAGGCTTGGTTGATGGAAGAGGTGGATTCATCATTGGTTGGTAAAGGCTTGGTAGATGGAAGGAGGAGAACATCATTCAGCTAATACATCATGTTACATGATGTAAAAGGATTTGGGTTAGCTTGTATGGTAACAACTTAACCCTCGTACTCAAATTTGATTCATTATGTAGAAGAGCTTAGGAAGTGTGAAAGGTCCTATACAAATTTGGAGGATGATAGTTCTTGGAGTTGTTTCCGTAGTGTCATTAAAGTAACAAAGCACTGCTATGATTTCTAACATAATGTTCTCTGGAAATTTCAATTGGTCATATACATGGGAGGAGATAATGTTGATGCTATCTCCTCCATCAATTGTAACCATTTTGATGTGGGTTTGGTTGATGCACGCAATAATGAAGAGGGGAAGATTTGGATCCTAGAGATGAATGGAGGGTATTTTTGAGTCCTTAAAGGTAACAAAGGTGGAAAGTTGAAGGGCTCCAACAAAGGCTGCTAGAGGTTGTGGATCTTTTGGTTGAACCTCTATGGTCTACAAAGCCTTTATTATTACTTGGCAGTGATGGGGTGAGGTATTGATTAGTTCATATAAACACATCTTCACTGATGTTTGGTGAAGTTGCTTTAGAATTAATCTTTGTATTTGTTGTACCTGAAAAATGTCACTCATTTTTAGGACAACATATAAGCTATTTTGGTCTTGTAAGACCAAAATATCTCTTCACATTTAAAAAAAAATTGTTTTAAGCTTTCAAAATTGGGAGTTATTCAAGCTTTTTCAGTCAAAGGACTAATGGTTCAACAGGTTCAAAGGCTTCTACAAGCATGTTCAATCAAAAGAACAAGTTTCATACACTTAGTAATTTTCAGGACTAGTTCAATCGGGTTCAAAAGGTTTAATGGGTTCAAGGTTCAACGAGTTCAACGAGGCTTGTTTCAAAGAATCTTGGTTCAAGCAATCAATAGAAACAAGGGAATGAACCATTGAACCAAAGTTGGTTCAATCGGTTGGTTCAAGTGACAAGTTCAAAGGAGTGCCCCAAGCATCAAAGACACAAGTGCCCTTATGAAGGGAATTTTTGAGACAAAAATGACTAAGGAAGGAAACAAATGGACCAAAATGAAAGCCCGATAGAACCCAGTGGATGCTGCCATGTGTCATCTTTCGAGCCTCATTTCACTTTGTTTCTAAGAGCAGTGAAAACTGCCATGTGTCCTCACCTATTTCAAAGTGGATGCTACCACGTGTCACATGTTAAGATTCACATAAAATCAACTAAGGCAAATTTCCAAGGGACAAACAACCCTTTTGGAGGACATTCAAAAGCTGAAGTGAACTGTTGTAAAAACTCGAAAGACTAATTTGGAGCTTAAAAAACCCTTGCAGAGGGCATGAAGAAAACAAATGGACTAATTCAAAGTCCAAAAAAGCAAAGGGATTTCCTTCAAAAAAGTTCCCCCGAAAAAAGTGACAAAGAGACAATTCCTTCAGACAAATTATCTGAAAGAATTTCTTCAGACTTTTTCTCCGAAGGAAAATTTTGAAGAAACAAAAAATCTACAATGCTACCATGTGTCACTCAGAAGGTCATAGTAGGAGCTTCCACATGTCATCTATTGAGACACATTTTCAAAGCAGCAGAACATGCCACGTGTCTCTCATAAAATGCAATAGAAGCTGCCACGTGTCATCTTCCACAGAAGACTAATATAAGTCCCGAAGACTTTTCAAAGGTAGCTAAAAGCTTGATAGAAGCTACCATGTGTCAACATTTGTAGTTTATTCCTTTAAAATCTATTTTTCTAAGTAAAGATTATAGTGAACCTTCATTAAGCTACTAATGCAGCAGAAGCTACCAAGTGTCATCTTCTGCAGAGTTTTCAAAAGACCAATAGAAAGAAACTAAGGAACATAACATCGAATTGAATCAAGGACCTAATTCAAATAACTAGAAAAGGAAGAAAGATGAGGAAGGACCAGAAACATTTACATATCAGATATGTTTCTAGAAATAGACTGCTAGGTGGACATTGAAGGATGCAAATATTCAATGGCATGACCCATTTCTCTACATTGAGAAAAACAAATGGGTAAATTCCCCTAAATTCTAGCATGTCTTCTTAACAAAATTTGATGCAACATGATGTGTTAATGTTCTTGAGTCCTTCTTGAAGAGGCTATATAAGGGACTCTCTTTTATTGTTTTAGGCTCTCTCTCTCTGATTATCAAAAACAAAACTCTACCCAAATTGAAAGGCATTACTGAGATTTTAAGCTCAGTGTAGACACCAAAACCGTGTCTACTCCTTGGTCGACTCCCCCCTTGGTCCCCTTCTACACATTCCTAACCCACACACTTATTAATTTAAAATAATAACCTATTTTAAATTAATAACCCCCCTTGACACATCACCCATGCCACCTCACCCCACCTTTGATACGTTTCCTTGGATGCCTCCCTCACCCCATGCCAAATCTTAATTACTTAAACCCCATTTCATCCCTCCCACTAGCCTCTCATGCTCATTTAATCCACTTTCAGACCATTTTTCAAAGGCAATCAACCTCAACAGATGAAAGAATGGGTAGAAGGATAATTTTAGCCTTTTTTCCATTCTTCTAGCTATCGACATCAGTTATCAGTAGGCCGACGCCCATAGGATCACCAACGTCAGTTGCTTAAAGCAACTTTAAGGCAAATTCTCTTCTCCTGGGATGCTGAATCAATCAATCTTCTTAACCCGAATGCCAACTCTCTTGTTCTCAAGCTCCTGGTATTCGACCTCTCTCTCTCTCTCAGACACAAACCAAGCATCACAGGCTACAGGCATTCTATAAGAATAGCTCCAGACTTGGGGTTAAAGACATTATAGGTACATCAGCCGCATCAGCAACGAGTCTCCTACACTCTTTCTTCATCATATCAAAGCTAAGTATTTCTTCTATTCTTATATTTTAGTATTTTGGAAAGCACTAGTAATTAGTCTCTATTCTGCTATTTCTAAGTACTGTAGCCCAGACCAGACCCAAATATCAACTAGACTACACCTGACTCTCTTCCCAAAAAGGCTGAGAGGGCTTTCCCATATCTTTCCCCATTTTGACAACTTATCCTCTGCTTTTGCTCCTCCTAAGACCTTATCTACTATCCTGTATCCCCTACACAGACCCTTTTACCTCTCAGACCATTCTGTCAACCACAAACTCAACCTGACACTCGTCCAAAGCCTCATTACCTTGATTGATGCTGGCCACGAGGCTCATTGCCCCTATCAACATCGGCAGGACTAACCGACGTTGGCAACACAACCAGACAAACTGACGCCAGCAGACTAACCGATGTCGGTGACTGTGGAAGATCGATAGCAGAATACAGGTATGCATTACTTTTATTTTTTTTGTTCAGTCTTTCATCATTTCTCTTGCTAGCAATATTCTCTTTTATCAAAAGTGGGTTGTCATCCCTCAAGGAAGTCTTTGCACTTCTAGGATCAAGCTTTTCTTGGTAGTCCACCTTATCTCTATCTAACAATCTCTTTGTTTGAGTCAGGTGTCATCCTCCACAGCCAAAGAGGAGTCCCTACAACGTCTGGATAACGGTGCGCAAACTTCATCTGGGTACGTACAAACCCTTGACCACTTTATCTTAGTTTATTTCATCTTTTGAATGTGGAAAAGCGAAAATAGTTAGAAACATTCTAGCATGCCCAGTGGGACACTAGGAATTTTCCTTGGGTTCATACTTTTTCGTCTAAAAGCAAAGTTTTCATATAGGTGCATTAGGTCTCTTCTTGCATCTTTTTCTTCTAACTCTTTCAAAAGACACTATCAGCAAAGTTAAAAAGAATCGTTCTTTTCCTTTCTTTCCTACATCTAGAGTAGTGAAAGTCATACTCTTAACCTCTTCTCACTTGTCTGCATCCGAACACACATTTTAATTTGGGCTTAAAATCTTTTGCATTTCATTTCTGCCTGAATGCATACTTAGCTCTCACATCTAGTAATTAAAACCGCATCATGAATAAATCGTAGCACACTTATGTTACATGATCAGACCACTTTCACAACTAAACATCTAAACACACTTGAGACAAGGTCTGACTAGGATTTCATCACCTAGCAGATACCTTACTCTTCCTGATAATCCCACTTGGACTTCACCACCAAGGGGAGAGCCCACTCTATTCTCTGGCAGAGTATAAACTCTAGGGGAAGTATATACTGGCTAAGCGACCCAGCTTATCTCTGGGCTCGTGAAGTGAGGGGAGCTTGCTCCTTAGCACTAGGCCACATATGAAACCTAACACAGACCTTGAGCACCAAAACTAACCCAAAACCAACCTTAGACTACTTCTTCTAGGACCCGTTCTAAAAGCCAACCTCCCCAACACACTCTAAGGCATAAGCCAACATGATTCTAAAAGTTTATTCTTAGGATTTAACGTTTAGGATCCGACTGTCTTCATCTATTTTTCTATTTCTATCTGGTTTTTTGAGCTAGTGAGGATGTTTTCTTCTTTTTTCCAAAATTTTTCAAATTCTATGAGTTTTTGGAAAAACACAATAACCGACATCAATTTTCTCACCGATGTCGGCAACCTTTCTTCACTGACATCAGTTATCTGACTGACATCAGCAATTTTATCTACACCAACATCAGTTTTTCAATTAACATTGGTCACTGTCAAAATCTCTTCTTCCAAAACAGCATGATTGAAACCCAACTTTCTTGCTATCTAACACCCATTCTGAGTTTCTAAAATTGAAAAAACATAGTTTTTAGAACCTAAGCCTTCTTGCCTTGAATGGTTTTGACACATAGTCAAACCAAGACTCTTGTTGACCATGTGAGGCAACAACCGCTCCCGCCTTCGCCTTCCATAACCAATCCTCTAATGGAGTATCATTCAGAGACTGAATGAACTCTTACCCAACCAACCCCGACTCGACCATCTATTGTTCCCAAAGGGGATCATGACTTTGAAAGGTTCCTTGACCTCAATGTCAAGGCCCTTCAACATTATCTCGCACAAAGTTGAATGCAAGACTCCTTAGGCAACACAATTTATGGGTTGCCAACCTCTTTAGCTGAGATGACAGCCATATCAATGGCATCTATAATCCAACCCATAGACACCCAGGCCATCGCCTCAACTAATAACCAGACCATGACTAATCTTCTAAGTGTGGCTTCTCCTTCTATCTCTGGGCCCATTTTTATTGGGGTTTTGGCCCCCCATCAACCACAAACTATTCAACAAAGTTCTACTCCATTTCAAAACTTAGTTGTCTCCATCCCGCCTACTCTTGCACCCATCAACACCAGGGTGGCCACTCATCCTTTGGCTAGTGCTGCCACTATCCAACCACCTCTGGCAACATCAAGCCTAGTCATGCCTTCTACCTTCACGACACAACCACCCCTGGCTTCCACTTCTATCCCTATGGCTAGTTATCAATATGTTGCGCCTATACAAGCACAACCAACTACGTCATACGCCCCTTCTAGCAGCTTCCAAGTGCCTTACAACCTAGGGGGTGCCCCACCTGCAAATTTGTTAGCTGATCTAATTAAAATGTTGATGGACAAAATGTCTAATCTTGAGACCTCAGTTTTGGGCTCAAGAAATGTCATTTCATATGACCAAATTTGTAATGAACCCATCCATCCCTCTGTCCCAATCTGGCCATATCCAAGTTAGTGGGAACTTCCCAAATTTTCTCATTTCTAGAGTAAGGAAGACCCACAACAACATCTACAAGCATTTAGACATGCCTATTATCTCATAACACATGATGATGCATTATTGCTACACACATTCCCCATGTCGCTTTCTGGTGCTACCCTTGATTGGTATAGCTCTCTCACCAGTCACTCTATTTTCACATTCACCCAGCTAGCTCAACTTTTCCTTGACCACTTTTTGATCAATATCATCAAAAAGGTCTCCATCATAGACCTCTACTCTATCAGACAGTTTGACGACGAATCCATAATTGATTTTGTTGCCTGTTGGAGAGGCTTAATCAACCAACTCTCCTTTTCTTTACCTCAACTCAAGCTCATCAAGCTCTTTTCATAGGCGTGTGCCAAACATATTTCATCTACTCTACGGGTCCAAACATTTTGCACCTTTGACAAAGCTTTCATGATGGCTAGGAAGCTTTAACTACGTGCCATCGAAGAAAACAAAGTCAAATTGTGGAGTAAAAACCCCAACACCAAGTCAAATGACCCTTCTTCGTCCAAACTTTCTTCCAACAGCAATTCTAAAGGATCGACAAATGTTGTGGTCCTTAGGCCATCGTCTTCAACAACAACTAACCATCCTCAAACATCCACATCAGACTACATCACCAAACAATTCCAACAATGGTATATACAGCATCAATTTACTCCTATAGGAGAATCATACACTTCCATTTTGGAAAAACTCGTCAAGCAGGGGGTCCTCAATCTCCTTCAAATTTGACCACCTCAATTCGACCCCTCAAAACCTATCCTTGTCTGGTACAAGGAAAATGACTTTTGTCATTATCACCATATCAAAGGCCATGACATCAACAACTGTAAAACCTTCAAGAACATTGTCCAAGACATGATAGACAAGGGGGATCTTGTTTTGGATAACTCAAATGCGCCACCCAATCAAAACATCGACATCTTTAAACAACCTTTTCCTAACCTTCCCCCTAGCCAAAACACTGTACAAACCATGATCGATGACTCCCAAAAGCGTAATATATGCACAGTCAACACGGTCTCACCTCTTATGCCTAACCAACCTCTCTCACAGTCTAAAGAGGTTAGCCCACTTATTGGTCCTTCACAGGTGGAAGAATCTTCTTCTCCCATTTCTCTTCCATGGGTAAAAGAACCTTCTTCTCCTATTAGTTCTCCATCGACCTCTCTTATATTAGAGGATGCCTTGACCATACCAATGTCGGTGGCCTCACCCTCATCCTTCCTATCATCAATGGGGGATCTTACCTTCCCTGTTAGTCAACCACATGCCAAAGCCATCACCATCCCTACGCTCTGCCCTCTTAAAGAGCCACAATCTCCAATCCCTTCTCTATCGAGAGAGGATTTCGTCACCTCACCCACTTCAACTGAAGAAGATTTGGTGACGGTTGATTTAAACCTCACCCCTCACATTATTAGTCCTCGCACAAAACCAAAGAAGGCTACTAAACCACATCAGAGAACTCCTCCCCCACCTTCATCATCGCCCTCCATTTTGGGCCCTCATCCATCCACCTTAATAGGAGTGCTTCCTACTCCGACACCCAACAAAAACAAATCACCTCTATTATGACCAACACCTAACAAAAACATACCTCCTTCAAAACATCCAATGCCTCCTACCACAAAAGTGTCATCTATGTGTTTGGCCACACCACCAAACAAAAGGATGGTACAAAACACTCCCCCAACAGCTTCTAAATAGAAGTTGTCAACTTTTACTGCAACACAACGTGCATACCCATTAGCAGGTTCTTATACCTTGCTGTTACACCAACTTTTGCAATCCTCTAACATCACTCTTCCTCCTATCAAACCATTTCAACCTCTCGAACCAAAACCGTCTTGGTTCGATGACACCAAAATTTGCCAATATCATCATACACCTGGGCATGACACTAAAAATTGTTGTGCCCTTAAGGTTGCCATCCACCAATTCATCAATAAAGACACCCCTCTTATTAAGGACCCCTTTGACAAATCTCCAACACTGTCTCATTTCTCCTAGACCTCCTCACTGTCACACTCATCAACTCTCAGATCAAGGCCCTCTTGGTTCGATGACACTAAATTTTATGCATATCATTGCACACCCAGACATGACACTGAGCGTTGTTGCACTCTTAAAGCTATCATTCATCAACATTTCAAAAAGGACACCCTTCTCACTAAGGATCCTTTTGACCACCCTTTAACCAAACCATCGACACCATCCCAGGCCTCTCAAACCTCATCACCTAAATCAGGATCTCAATGCAAGACTATGGTCCCTTTACCACCTTCAACACCATTATTTGAAATCAACACCATCAATGTGGCCAACAGGTCACAAATCATGAAGGATAAAGGGAAAGAGAAGGTTTCTCTCCCCCAAACATATCCATTCATTAAACCCTTACCACAACCAAAACCCAAGACTCTAATCTCAGGTGCATCTCGACCGACTTTCTCAAAACCAATTAATGACCCCATGGTGAAACAATGTCACCAAACCTCTATGAAGACATCTTTGTATGACCTCATACAAAGCTCTCCACAACATCATCAAGCCTTAATCAAAGCCTTACAGGTAGTGGAGGTCTGACCTGAAGACCCCCAACCACTAGCTGCCTTAGTCCAACCATTTCCCAAGCATTCTCCTCATCACCAAAATAACTAGGGGAATTCGACTCTATATTGACTATCACGGTATCAACCAAGCCTCGACCAAGCCTTGACCAAGCATTGACCAAGCCTTGACCAAGCCTTGACCAAGCATTGACCAAGCCTCGACCAAGCCTCGACCGAGCCTCGACCAAGCCTTGACCAAGCATTGACCAAGCCTCGACCAAGCCTTGACCAAGCATTGACCAAGCCTCGACCAAGCCTTGACCAAGCATCGACCAAGCCTCGACCAAGCCTCAACCAAGCCTTGACCAAACATCAACCCAGCATTGACCAAATATCGACATCGACCAAACCTCGACCACATGTCAACCAAGCCTCAACCAAGCCTCAACCAAGCCTCGACCAAGCCTCAACCAAGCCTCGACCAAGCCTCAACCAAACATCAACCAACCAAGCCTCGACCAAGCATCGACCAAACCTCAACCAAACATCAACCAACTTCTTAATCATTGACCAACATGTGACCAATTTGGAAAGAAGCAAATGAGGCAAGTTTGCTCCTAATTGGCTCAGACCTTACATCATAACACACAAGTATGGGTCAGGGACTTATCGTCTGTCTTCTCTTGAAGGCTGACCAAAACCTGAGCCCCTTATTGCCTTGCATTGGCGACCATTTTACTGTTAGTTGAGTACTCGTTCACTTGACATTTAACTTGAGCTCATCCCTTGAGCAATCCCTATCCTCTTATTCCTCATTCCTTTCAACCCTATTCCCCTAAACAAACCCTATGTAACCCTTTTATAAAGTATGCATGCTTTGTCCTAATAAAAGGGAGTCCTTAAACTTCTATAGTCTTGTCCATGACTCAAAATTCTATCAAAAATAAATTGAGATGTCAAAATATCCAAGGTCATAAACTCTAAATGCAGACTACTCCCTCGAAGGATAGCTATATTATCATTGCTGTAGCTAATAGACTGCTCCCTCAGAGGACAGCTATTCAAAGCCCTTAAACAATACATATAAAGCAAAAATATAGACCACTCCCTCGAAGGATGGCTATGACTAAACTCTTGCTACAAACAACACTCTCTTAGAAGCTTCCCGCATTGATCAGCTTCACAAATGACCACAAAACAAAATGACATCCCTATGTAGACTTCTTGCATTAATCAGTCTCCCAAAAAAAAAAAAAAGGTCATGGACTTCACTTATAGTTGTTTTCAGGGTCACCTATAAAAGGGGCAAAGTTATCCCTACTAAAAAGGTTACCCTATTCTCTCATCCATCCATATCACATAATCACACCTATCACCCTCACCTACTCAAGAGACTTCAAGCTCATTTTAATGTCAATGTGATTCGATTATTTCTCTAACACAACCAATGGTCAACGATGTAATGCATGAACGGGGCTTTTGTTTCTAGAACCCCCTACCTATGTTATCATTATGATCCTTGTCAATGAAAGAGCAACATGCCTTTCACTTCTTATCCACACCTTGGTCACATTCAACCAAATCATTTTCTCAAACCAAACCAACCCAAACATTTTTAGACCACCAACATGACATAATCCATTTCACATAGTTTCTATGAAAACCAATACATATGGAAACTATTGACCACACAATTTATGCCAAGCATAAACCATTACTTGTTGAAGCATAAATAGACTCAATTCATTTTTAGCATACACCATCACTAATATGGAAAATTGCTAGGGATGAAAGACCACATCACCAATGTTACAGAGTACACCATCACATAATATGGAAAAGGCTGTAACATCATCTTACCCTCATCATTTCAAGCACGTACCCTCAGACATATGGGAAGTGCTAAACCATTACCATGACCAAAACCAATCATCAACTACTTTGACTCCTCATCTGAACTACATTGGTGTGAGGCCTTTCAAACATGGGCTATGTAGACAGCACTCAGATGACATGATGTCTTCTAGGGTTAGCTCAGCCACATTCATTTGTTTGTCTACTTGATGGACAAACCATATTACCTTATAACATGACCAAAACCAATCATCAACCATTTTAACTCTTAGTCTGAACTACATTGGTCTGAGGCCCTAACAACAGGGGCTATGTAGGCAGCACTCAGATGACATTATGTCTTTTGAGGTTAGCTTGGCCACATCCATTTGTTCATCTATCTGATGGACAAACCATATTACCCTCATCATTCTTAACATGACCAAACCAACTATCAACCACTTTGACTCCTAGTATGAACTACATTGGTCTGAGGCCCTTCCAATAGGGGCTATGTAGGTAGCACTCAAATGACATGACGTCTTCTAAGGTTAGCTCAGCCACATCTATTTGTCTGTCTATCTGATGGACAAACCATATTACTTCTTAACCATGACTTAACCTAGTCCAAATCAATCATAAACAAATCATCAACCACTTTGACTTTTGTTTGAACTACATCAGCTTGAGGCCCTTCCAATAGGAGCTATGTAGACAACACTCAGATGACATGATGTCTTTTAGGGTTAGCTCAACCACATCTATTTGTTCATCTATCTGATGGACAAACCATATTACCTCTTAACCATGACTTAACCTCATCCAACCCATCCATAACTGACCCTCTTCCTCCCTTTTAGGGAGAACTACATCAGCCTGAGGCCCTAACGACTAGGGTTATGTAGGCAACACTTAGTTGACACGGGGTATTTTGAGGTTAGCTTGGCCATTCCTTCATCTGTCCATCTGATGGACCATCCATCTCGACTCGACTCGACCAACAATCTTGGAGACCACACCTATCTCCTCTGACCATGACCACTTTTGAGACAACCCTGCCTTAGTTATTTTGATTGCATTTATGCTACCTCATAAATGGTAAGCAAAATTGTCTGCAATCCATATTTTGACCCCCATAAGTATTAGATCGTGCTCCAGTTGATCCCCATTACTTGTGGCCTTTTTCATGTTTTCCAAGAGCACTTTCGGAGCCTAGGATACTTGGCACACGATGACCATTGGAGCTACAGCTTGGATCGAATAACTCAATCAGCTACAACTAAATGCTGGGGCCCAGTTATTTTGATTTTAGCACTCCTTGACCCTTGACCTACAATAATTTGACCTGACCATCGCATGGAGTAGTATACACGCAATCCCACCCTTTACAGTGTTCACACTCAAACTTCACCATTTCCATCCATCTCTCTATTAAATTGTCACCCGATTTTAGGTTCCCTTCCCTCGACTCCCGCTTTGAGGGGGAATACCTCATCCCATAATCAGGGCAGCCAACATTCATTTTTTTCTTGCAATAACCAACAGGACAAAAATGACTTTATCCCATACCTGGGGTAATCAACTCCTGATTTTGTCTTGCAGTTCATCCAAAAAAACCAACAAGACAAAAAGGGGCAAATGTAGACACCAAAATCATGTCTACTCCCTGGTCGACTCCCCCATTGGTCCCCTTTTACACATTCCTAACCCACACACTTATTAATTTAAAATAATAACCTATTTTAAATTAATAACCCCCCTTGACACATCACCCATGCCACCTCACCCCACCTTGGATACCTTTCCTTGGATGCCTCCCTCACCCCATGCTAAATCTTAATTACTTAAAACCCATTTCATCCCTCCCACTAGCCTCTCGCACTCATTTAATCCACTTTTAGACTATTTTTCAAAGGCAATCAACCTCAGCAAATGGAAGAATGGGCAGAAGGCTAATTTTAGCCTTTTTTCCATTCTTCTAGCTATCGATGTTGATTATTAGTTAGCTGATGCCGGCGGGATTGCCGACATCAATTGCTTAAAGTAGCCCGAAGGTGAATTCTCTTCTCCTGGGACGCTGAATCAATCAATCTTCTTGACCCAAATGCCAACTCTCTTGCTCTCAGGCTCCTGGTATTCGACCTCTCTCTCTCTCTCTCTTAGACACACACCAAGCATCATAGGCTACAGGCATTCTCCAGGAATAGCTCCAGACTTGGGGTTAAAGACATTATAGGTACATCAGTCGCATCAGCAATGAGTCTCCTACACTCCTTCTTCAGCATATCAAAGCTAAGTATTTCTTATGTTCTTATATTTTAGTATTTTGGAAAGCACTAGTAACTAGTCTCTATTCTGCTATTTCTAAGTACTGTAGCCCAGACCAGACCCAGCTATCAACCAGACTACACTTGACTCTCTTCTCAGAAAGGCTGAGAGGGCTTTCCCATATCTTTCCCCATTTTGACAACTTATCCTCTGCTTTTGCTCCTCCTAAGACCTTATCTACTATCCTGCATTCCCTGCACAGACCCTTTTACCTCTCAGACCATTCTATCAACCACAGACTCAACCTGACACTCATCCAAAGCCTCATTGCCCTGATCGATGCCTGCCACCAGGCTCATTACCCCTACTGACGTCGGTAGGACTAACCGATGTCGGGAACACAACTAGACAAACTGATGCTGGAAAACTAACCGACATCGGTGACTATGGAAGACCGACATCAGAATATAGGTACGCATTACTTTTATTTCTTTTGTTCAGTCTTTCATCATTTCTCTTGCTAGGAACATTCTCTTTTATCAAAAGTGGACTTTCATCCCTCAAGGAAGTCTTTGCACTTCTGAGATCAAGCTTTGCTTGGCAGTCCACCTTATCTCTATCTAATAATCTCTTTGTTTGAGTTAGGTGTCATCCTCCACAGCCAAAGAGGAGTCCCTACAACGTCTGGATAATGGTGCACAAACTTCTTCTGGATACGTACAAACCCGTGACCAATTTATCTTAGTTTCTTTCATCTTTTGAATGTGGAAAAGTGAAAACAATTAGAAACACTCAGATTGTTGATCATATTTTGTTATTAGAATAAGAAAGCAAGTGACTTTTTAGACTTTGTGCTGTGATATCTTTATTATTGGAGAAACTATTCTTATGTATTTTTCCTTAGTATATTTTCTATTCCTTTAATTCAATAAGCAGAATTAGTGAAAGTAGTCAGGAAGGTGTCCTAAAGTCAACTGTGGAGAGACTTTGTGCCCCCATAATTTCCTTTAATGTGTTTTCTTTTTGTTTATGTGTAAAGGACCTTGGGATGACTTTGTGCCCTCATTGTCCTTTGTATCTCACTCTTGGGCAATTCAAGTGGAGACTTTGTGCTACATCTCATTTTGCTAGTTACTACATCCTTGGTTACATTTTGCAATTACTACCAAGAAGATTCTTGTGGTTTACTGAATAGTAATTCTTAAAGAAGAGGAGTGCTTTCTATCCTTATCCCTAAGATTTCTCCTTTGATTTGCATGCATCATCTCTAAAAAAAGAGAGATGGATGGTTTATCCTACCCTTGAGTATTATTTTATGTTAATATATATATATATACACACACACACATATATATATTTATACACACACACACATATACATACATATATACATACATACATACATACATACATATAGGGGACCTCCCCTTGATGAGAGGAGAGATTAGTCCCCTTTTGATGTGGTAAACCTACACATTTGGTTGACCAATCTTCTTACTTTGGATGATCAGACCTATTTTGTTTATCAGTATGTTGATCAACAAAATATTTAACCAATAGTTTTTGGGACTCCACTGGGGATATAGTTATGTGCAATCTGAAACTTCAAGTTTCAGATGGAATTAGTCTCTACCATTATCCATTATAGACTCCATTCCATGTCTATGTCTTACTCATTATCATTATAACCTTACTATTCACCTCCACACCAACTGGGAAAGAATGTGCAGTTTAAAGCTTCAAGCTTCAAACTGAAGCAAGGTCAATTCTTTTCCATTTTTGTTTCACAATTTGGTAGATTCAAGGTATACATGAAGCTAAAGGGATAAAGGTATTATTGACCCTATATTTGAGTTAGTACAATGAAGTAATTTTGATCTATTTCCTTCACCATCTCACCTCCAATGAACTAAGAGCTTTTTTCCTACTAAAGTCAGGTCTCCATTGCCAAATGAAGTATCTACTTTTGTTTTCAATAAAGCTTTGCCCATAATTACCCCTCTGAGATTTTTTATTCCTCCTTTTCATAATCCTAAAATGGTAGCTCAAGGCCCTTGGGGTAATTCTTTTGGTCCTCTCAATCTTACTCCACCTCTACATGAGCTCCCACGAAGTTCAGGGAAGAATTTCCTCAAATTCTATGGTGATGGGAAAGTTCATCCTGATAAACACATTGCAACCTTTAGCATAGCCTGTGGTGTAATTGGAGTAGAATTTGAAGATGTAGCAGTTAGGCTATTTGTAGAAACATTACAAAGTGTTGTTACAGATTGGTTTTATCATCTACAAGCTCAGTCAATAACTAATTAGAATACCCTCAAAGCCAAGTTTAAAGCTAGATTCAAACCTATAGAAAATGCACATGCCCTTTTGGCTCAACTCACACAGATGCAGAAAGAGCCTCATGAACTAATGAGGGACTTCATATCCAAGTTTGAAAAATTGAGGAACAAAATTCTTGTAATCTCTCGATCTACAGCTGAGAATCTCAAATGCTTCTTCATTAATTGTCAGTTACCTGAAGTAAGTTTTCTTTTGAGATGTGTGGGTCAAATAGATCTTGCTGTAGCTCAATATTTGGCCACTAAGGTAGAAGATGATCTCATCTTAGTAGGGAAGATAAGAAGAGATCTAAATAGAAATAGACCCTCATCATCTTCTCAATATTCATCTATAGGTGCCACATATCCAATGGTGTAGAAGTTGGCAAATAAGTTACTTTCTCTCAAAAAGCAAATGGCGCAAGGTATGTCTTCTAATCTTTCATACAGAGATATGCCAAGAAGGACATTTCCAAATCAGTCGTATCAGGGCAATGTTGCCAAGAATCAAGGGCAACAAAATCATTTTCCTTCCCCACAAGGGAAACTTGCCCTTGAAGCTCCTCCAACCAATTCAGTAATGGGATATCTTGAAGTAGAATTAGATTTCTCTTTCCAGCCTAAATTGAATCAAGAAAATGATGCTAATCTCCTTGTATAAAATCAAGAAGAATTAGTTGGTGACTCCCACATTGGTTTTCTAAACTACCAGGATGAACCTAGAAGCAAAGAAAAAACTTTTGATGGATCATATGCAGTGTTTACTAGATCCAAGAACCAATTAGCCCAACAAGCTGATAAAGGGAAGACAGAGGAGCAACCTCAACTAGCAATTACAATTGCTAAGTGTGGAACCACTCTGTCTTTCTAGTCAAAGGATTCGGTGATCACCCAAAAGGTAAGTACATCAATTTCACCTTCACCTTCTACTTTAATTTCACAAACTAGCCCTCCTCCCATCCCTCCTAAAACTTATAAGGTTGAAATACATTTCTCTATTTCTAGTCCAATTCAACCGTTTGACATAATTGATCATGTCAAAAAGAGAAAAATACAAATGTCTAAATTTTAATATTTGCAGTCCAATCCTGATCAATTGGATAAGTTGGTCCAACATGTCAAGAACCAAACCATCTCTACAAGATAAGAGGTTAAAAAAATAACTCCTGATTCCCCAAAGAACATGCCCATTCCAAATAATCTTGTCATTACTCCTCCAGCTGCCCCTGGAAAAATAGAACCTTTTTATGTTTCCCTATTAATAAATAGTCACAAGCTAAGTAATTGTATTATAGATTAAGGCACATCTGATAATGTCATGCCTACTAAAGTAGCTAAATCTCTTGATCTCACATTAACCAAGACATTTAGAAGATGTTTCTCCATGGAGAACAAGCAAGTACCATTGCTGGGGCAAATCAAAGATGCCCAATTTGCATTTACAGCTTTTTCAGATAAGAAAATCAAGATGACTATCTTGGTGGCTGACATTCCAGCATCTTATGGCATTTTGCTTAGACAAAATTTCTATAAAGATGTTGGTGGAGAATTGAGCACGAATCTATTTGAAGCTAGGATCCCTATTAAAGGCACCATGCAGAGGCTACTTCCTAAAAAGGAATCAAAGTACATTATCACCCAAATATCAGCCCCTAAAGCTCAAATTCTTTTTGAATTCTTAGGTATGGGTAACTACTTTCTATCTATAGATGAAGTGCATGAAGCATCTGATAAAATTCTTGAAAGTGTCAATCCAAAAATCAGTTCAACTAGAAGAGCAGAAGAACTAGTAGTTTGCAATACAAATAAAGAAGGACCCTCCCTCTCTAATGAAAGAAAGTCTAAAGAAAAATTAGTATCTGATGAGGTATGGACTCTGAAATTTGATGGTAGCTACTCCTCTACTAATTTAGGAGCTGGGATTGTGTTGATATCTCCTCAAAGAGATATGTTTCCTTCATCTTACAAATTAAAATTTAGTAGCACTAATAATACAACTGAATATGAATCTCTATTGCTTAGATTGAAGGCTACTCAAGGTAAAGGCATCAAGTTTCTTCATGCCAAAGGGGATGCTAAATTAGTGGTTTATCAGGTGAGAAACTTATACCAAACCAAGAATGAAATATCACACCACTACCACAACTTGGTTTGGGACCAAATTGAAAGCTTTAATGCTTTCAAGATTTCTACCATACCCAGAGAATCTAATGATAGAGCTGATGCACTTTCTATTTCAAGAACTCTCTTAATTCCTCACTTAGATTTCAAAGAAGATAGGTATACTATTGAGCTAGTTTGTAGACCAAGTGTTCCTGACAATGCTAATCATTGGCAAGTATTCAATGATGATCATCAAATCATTGCCTTCCTAAAATGAAAAAACAATTTTGAACAACTATATTTTGAAGGTAGTGAACCTCAGAAGTATGAATCAACCTCTAAATCTAGTTCAAATATAAATGAAGAATTCTTACAGCTAAAAGGAAATAAAATTCCCAAAGGCTTGGTTTCTCTTGAAAAACTATTTGACAAGCATGATAGATTCATCAAACAACAAATAGATTCAAGCTTCTCTCAGGGATTTGATCAAGTAAATCTGACTACCAAAGAAAATACCAAGATGGTTAACATTGGTAAATGCTGCACCCTTAAAGAAAGATTCAATTTCACCACTTTACTCTATTAATACATGGATGTCTTAGCATATTCTTATGATGACCTGAAGTCTCTCAGACCTAATGAAATCTGCCATGACGTTCCTCTCAAGGCTGACTCAATGCCTTATAAGCAAAAATCTAGATAGTACAATCTAAAAATATCAGGTACTATTCTGTCTGAGATATAAAAAATGTTAAATGCTAGAATCATCTTCCCAATCGATCATTCCACATGTATTACAAACATAGTGCCTGTAAAGAAGAAGAGTGGCAAAATTCACATTTGTGTAGATTTTATTTATCTAAATCAGTCTTCTTTGAAAGATAATTACCCTTTGCCAATTATGGATCAAGTGCTCTAAATAGTGATAGGTTCAGAGATGTTATCAATGCTAGATGGCTTCTCAAGATATAATCAAGTTGAAGTTGGTGAAGTAGAGCAACACAAGATTGCATTCACCACACTTTGGGGTATATTTGCATATAGAAGAATGCCTTTTAGCTTGATAAATGCTAGTGCCACCTCTTAGAGAGAAATGGACCTAGCTTTCCAAGATGAGATGGGTAAATTCATAGTTGTATATCTTGATGACTTAACCATTTTTTCAAATCACCGTTCTGATCATGTACGCCACTTGCAATAAGTACTGGAGCACTGTCGCTAGAATGGTATTTCCTTGAACCCTAAGAAGTCTATTTTTGGAGTAATAGAGGGGAAACTCCTTGGACACATTATGTCTAAAGAAGGCATAAAGATTGACTTAGATAGAGTCAAGTCTATTCAAGAGCTTAATTTGCCTACAAGTAAAAATGTTATTCACTCTTTCTTTAGAAAGGTGAATTTCTTACAGAGGTTCATCCCCAAATTTGTTGAGAAGACTAGACACATTGTGAACATGATGAAAGGGAAGACCACCTTTAGTTGGACTAAAGAAGGCAAGTTAGCCTTTGAGGATATCAAGACTACCATTGGCCATGCCCCTACCTTGGTTTGTCTAGATTAAAACAAAGATTTCATCATACACAACTATGCTTCTAAACATACGCTTTCAACCATTCTTGTTGAATAAGACAAGGAAGGTATGGAATCTCCCATTTCTTTCATGAGTTTCCCTCTCAAAACCCATGAGATGAAGTATTTAAATGTAGAGAAGCATGCTTATGCAGTGGTGAAAGTAGTCAAACATTTCCGCTTTTATATCCTGAATTCACACACTACTACCTTAGTTCTTAACACTACAGTCAAGTCCGTATTAACTCAGCAGGAGTTTGGCACAAAAAGAGAAAATTGGATTGCAAAGATCTAAGAGTTTGATCTAGACATCAAGCTAATAAAGCTAGTAAGGGGAAAAGGCCTATGCCAATTAATTGCTGACAACAAGCCAGAAGATACACATCATGAAGAAGCTGAAGTGGAAGACACACCAACAGTCCTTTTTATCTCCACTACCAATGAGTGGTATTCAAGTATTGCTCATTTTATTACTTATGGTGAATATCTTGCTTATTTGTCTTATAAAGAAAGGTGGAATATCAAATTTAAAGCTACCAATTTTGTCCTTTGGGATAATAGCCTGTACAAGAGAAGCATAGATGGAGTATTCCTTCGTTGTGTAGACAAAGCAACAAAGCCAAATTTTAAAATCTTTCAAAAATATAGCCTATGAAGGACATTTTTCTGCTCTTGTGACTGCCCAAAATATTTTATGAGTCAGGTATTATTGGCTAACTCTTTTCCAAGATGCATATAAATAGGTGAAAAAATGTGAACTTTGATAGCGATTTGTTGGAAGACCTAAGTTAGCTGCCCTACCTCTCAAGCCAGTGATTATTAAAGAACCATTCCAATAATGGGGAATTGATTTTATTGGGATTATAAACCCATCTTCAAGTGCTAGACATGATTATGTCATTATAGCAACTGACTATTTCACCAAGTGGGTAGAAGTAATCTCAACTAAGCATGCTACTTCAGAAGTTGTATGTAATTTCATCAAGGAGAATATCATTTCTAGGTTTGGAGTTCCAACCAAAATTGTTACTGATAATGTAGCTTGTTTCACCTCCCAAGAGATTACACAATTCTATTTCAATTATGGAATTACACTCTCCCATTCTTTTGATTATTTTCCACAAGGGAATGGACAAGCTGAATCAAGCAATAAGAACTTGGCAACTATCATCAAGAAGCTAGCATATGACAATCAAAGGACATGGCATAAAGCATTGGTTGATGCTCTATGGGCAGACAAAATCACACCGAAGAGGGTAGTTGGTATGTCTCCTTTTCAACTATTTTATGGTATCAACGCTGAGATACCAATCACATTAGAATTGCCAACCTTGAAATTGGCAAAGGTAATTGAAGATCAGACATATGAAAGCTCTATTGATAAGAGAATCATGTGCCTAACTGAGCTGAATGAATAAAGAACCATGGTGGTGGACTGAATTTCTACTCATCAAATTCTAGTAAAGAAACTCTTTGTCCAGAAGGCCAAAAATCATGATTTCTAGATTGGGGATCAAGTCCTGCTATGGGACACAAGGAGAGAACCAAAAGGGATACATGGAAAGTTTGACTCTCTTTGGAGAGGCCCATTTATAATTCATCAACACAATGGTAAAAATAGATTTCTGCTAAAATATCAAAATGGCACACTCTTTTTTCTACCTCATAGTGGGCAACATCTAAAACACTTCAACTCTTGAAGTATCAGATCATTTCATCTATACACATGTATATTTGTATAGTTTTTAATTCTATTTTGTTTTGTTTGTTTCTTTTTTTGATACCTTTCATTTCTGGGTAACATGACTCCATAGCCCAATGGTACATATGAAGACACTAGAGATTCTAGATTCTACTCCCTTCAATTCTTTTTTATAATTAATAGAAGTTCTCCAACTGGAGCCAGCTGTTGTACCCAAAAAATGTCACTCATTTTTAGGACAACATATAAGCTATTTTGGTCTTGTAAAACCTAAATATCTGTTCCCATTTCAAAAAAAATTTATTCTAAGCTTTCAAAATTGGGAGTTATTCAAGCTTTTTCAGTCAAAGGACTAATGGTTCAACAGGTTCAAAGGCTTCTACATTCAGGTTCAATCAAAAGAATAAGTTTCTGACACTTAGTCATTTTTAGGACTAGTTCAATCGAGTTCAAAAGGTTCAATGGGTTCAAGGTTCAATGGGTTCAATGAGGTTTGTTTCAAAGAATCTTGGTTCAAGTAGTCAATAGAAACAAGGGAATGAACCATTGAACCATTAAACCAAAGTTGGTTCAATCGATCGGTTCAAGCGATAAGTTTAAAGGAGTGCCCCAAGCGTCATAGACACAAGTGCCCTTGTAAAGGGAATTTCTGAGGCAAAAATGACTAAGAAAACAAACAGATCAAAATGAAAGCCTGACAAAACCCAACAGATGCTACCATGTGTCATCTTTTGAGCCTCATTTCACTTTGTTTCTAAGAGCATCAAAAGTTGCCACGTGTCCTCACCTGTTTCATAGTGGATGCTACCATGTGTCACATGTTGAGATTCACATAAAATTAACTAAGGCAAATTTCCAAGGGACAAACAACCTTTTTAGAGGACACTCAGAAGTCGAAGTGAACCATTGCAAAAACTTGAAAGGCTAATTTGGAGCTCAAACAACCCTTGTGGAGGGCAGGAAGAAAGCAAATGGACCAATTCAAAGGCTAAAAGAGCAAAGGGATTTCCTTCAGAAAAGTTCCCCTGGCAAAAGTGACAAAGAGACAATTCCTTTAGACAAATTATTTGAAAGAATTTCTTCAAACTTTTTCTCTAAAGGAAAAGTATGAAGAAATAAAAAATCTGGAATGCTACCATGTGTCACTCAGAAGGTCACAGTGAAAGCTATCATGTTTCATCTATTGAGACACAGTTTCAAAGTAGTAGAACTTGCCATGTGTCTCTCATAAAATGTAGTGGAATCTACCATGTGTCATCTTCTGTAGAAAACTAATATAAGTCTTGAAGACTTTTCAAAGGTAGCTCAAAGCTCAATAGAAGCTGCCACGTGTTAACGCCCATAGTTGCTTCCTTTAAAATCTCTTTTGCTAAGTCAAGATTGTAGCGAACCTTCATTAAGCTACTAATGTAGCAGAAGCTACCAAGTGTCATCTTCCATAGAGTTTTCAAAAGACCAACAAAAAACAACTAAGAAATAGAGCATCGAATTGAATCAAGGACCCGATTCAAATAACTAGAAAAGGAGAAACGATGAGGAAGGACCAGAAACATTTGCACATCAAATATGTTTCTAGAAACAGACCGCCAGGTGGACATTGAAGGATGCAAATATTCAATGGTGTGACCCATTTCTTTGCATTGAGAAAAGCAAATGGGTAAATGCCCCTAAATTTTAGCATGTCTTTTTTACAAAATTTGATGCAACATGATGTGTTATTGTTCCTGAGTCCTTCTTGAAGAGTTTATATAGGGGACTCTCTTTTATTGTTTTAGGCTCTCTCTCTCTAATTATCAAAAACAAAACTCTACCAAAATTGAAAGGCATTACTGAGATTTTGAGCTCAGATTGTTGATCATATTTTGTTATTGGAATAAGAAAGCAAGTGACTTTTCAAACTTTGTGCTGTGATATCTTTGTTGTTAGGGAAACTATTCTTATGTCTTTTTCCTTAATATATTTTTTGTTCCTTTAATTCAATAAGTAGAATTAGTGAAAGTAGTCAAGAAGGTGTCCTAAAGTCAACTGTGGAGAGACTTTGTGCCCCCATAATTTCCTTTAGTGTGTTTTCTTTTTGTTTATGTGTAAAGGACCTTGGGACGACTTTGTTCCCTCATTGTCTTTCGTATCTCACTCTTGGGCAATTCAGGTGGAGACTTTGTGCTACATCTCAATTTGCTAGTTACTACGTCCTTGGTTACATTTTACAATTACTACCAGGAAGATTCTTGTGGTTTGCTGAATAGTACTTCTGAAAGAAGAGAAGTGATTTTTGTCCTTATCCCTAAGATTTCTCCTTTGATTTGCATGCATCATCTCTGAAAAAAGAGAGATAAATGGTTTATCCTACCCTTGAGTATTATATATATATATATATAACATATCTATAAGGAACCTCCCCTTCATGAGAGGAGAGATTAGTCCCCTTTTGATGTGGTAAACCTACACATTTGGCCGACTAATCTTCCTACTTTGGATGATCAGACCTATTTTGTTTATCAGTACACTGATCGACAAAATATTTAACCAACAGTATTGACTCTGAAGGGTTGGATTGGGAGGTACCCAAGATGGACACCTTGGGATTTTTCTTTGGCTTGGGTGAAAGTATTTGGGTTTGGTTAGGTGATTGGGTCGTGGAGGAAGGGTATGTACATGTAATGGACACATTTGCCTTCCATTTATCCTTTTTTTGGGCTTATGATCATGTGACAACATGGATGGTATGGATTTGGAAAAGAGTTGGTCTAGATGACTTCTTTAGTTCTTCCTCACTCTTAAATGAGAGTGTGGGAATAAGTAAGTTTGGGGTGGTGGCTTGTGGTTTTTGGAGTGGTAGTGGGTTCATTAGAGGCTCTTCTAATAATAAGTAATCCTCATCACATAGTTGGTGGACAATGACTTGGAGAGATTTATAGTTCTTTATATCGTGCCTAAGTGTTCTATGGTATGAACAAATCATATTGTCATTAAACTAGGATAGATTAGGACTATGGGGGTCAAATGGTTTTATAGGAGGAAAAGTCAATAAAGAAGCTTGAAATAATATTTATAGGATGGTTGAGTAATACTCAAGAAAAGGTGGAAAGGGTGTTTTGGCTTTGGCTTTGAATTTTGGGGTAGAAGCCTTCTTAAAAGTAGGCTTGACGATGGGAGTTTTATGTGGTTAATATTCTTGGCAGTTATTTTTAGAGTAGATTGATTTAGGGTTAATGGTTTATAGGTGGAATGTGTAGAGGTAGATGGTTTAGAGGTATAAGGTTTAAAAATAGAAGGATTGGTACTGGATGGTTTGGAGGTAGAAGGTGTATAGGTAGATGGTTTAGAGGTATAAGGTTTATAAATAGAAGGCTTGGTAGTGGATGGTTTGGAGGTAAAAGGTGTAGAAATAGAAGGCTTGGTAGTGGATAGTTTAGAGGTAGAAGGCATGAAAAGAATAGGTAGAGGTGTGGATAAAAGAAGATGCTGGGTTTGGGTTATCTTTGGGAGACTTTTTTTCTTAATTGAAGGATGTGGTCCTAAAATGGAAGGCAAGGTAGAAATGGGTGGCAAGGTTTTGGTTTTTGGGATCCCAGGTGGCTCCAATTTCTTAGTTAGCTTAACATGGGGTTTATTTGGTTAGATATATTGTGCTAAATCTAAATTTAATGGAGTGTGAGTAAGGCTATGAGTAGGGAACATGCCTAGGTTTTTGATGGGCTTTATTATGATGGTAGAAGGTGCTTTGGTTACTTTGGGTGGAGTCAATTTGGTTGGTTCAACAACAGTTTGAAAGGTAGAGGTTTCTAATGGTTTGGTTAGGATGATGGTGGGTTCACTAGTGGAAGTGGAAGGTTGGGTTGACAATGGTATGGTTGAGGGCCTTTACTTGGTTGGATAGGGAAGCCCAAGATGGTGCCAAAATGTGGCATGATCCATGTTGGGTTGGGATAGGTACTCCAAGTTTTGAACCAGTTTAGAGAAATGCTTATAGACAGGTTTGGCTCCTTCGCTATTGGTCTCAAAGGACAAACCCCTGGGTTGAGAGAGGGGAGTGGTTACATTATCTTTTTCCTTAATGAAAGGCTTCAAGGTTTTGAAAGGCAATTATTCCATGGGAGGAGTAGGTAAAATGACCTATTCCTTAGGAATGATTTCCAAAGGAAGAGTGGATTATTCTATGATGGAAGATAAAGGTGTGGTGTTAATGGTTGCCTCATTTGGTATGTCTTCCATAGGAGAGGTTGGTCACTCCATTAACTCAATAAGTGGAGAAAGGGGAAAAATTGTTTCCTTTGTTTTAGTTCCCAAAGGAATAGAAGGCGACTCCACTAACTCAATAAGTGGAGGGGAAGAAGTGGTTTGGGCTATGGTTTCCTCAACTATGTGTTCACTAAGAACCATATTAACAGTATGGACCTCATGATTGTGAGAGGATTCTAATTTATTATTTTCATTATTCACAGAAGGGGCATGGTTTGGAAAAGGTTGTCTAAATATGTTAAGTGGCTGATTTGGGAGTGCATTGGGATTATCTGTCACAAGTTCCCCCTTGTCAATCAACCCTTGGATAATGGTTTTGAAGGTATTGCATGTGCTAAAATCATGTCCAATGACATGGTACAAGGTACATAATTCATTCTCCTTATACCAACCAGGTATAGGATGAGAGGAATCAAATTGCTATGTGGGTTTGATTAGTGGAAGTTGTATGATATTTGCTTTCAACATGTCCAAAATTGAAGCATATGACTCCCCTAGTAGAGTATATTGCTTTTTGTTGTTACGGTTTTAGTTTTGGGTATTCTGGTTGGAATAATTAGAAGATTTAGGTTGGTTAAAAACATAAGGAGGGGTGGTTTTAAGGACAATTGCATTCATGGTTCCCTTAGTTTTGGTGTTAGTATTGGAGTGGTTGGTGGTTTTGGAGGAGAAAGTTCTTGAAAGTCTAAGCCTGTAGAGTGGAGGAAATATGTTTGAAACAAGCCCAAGAGAAAATCTCAATCAACTCAGGCTGGGGAAAATGGAAAGAGAGTTGGTTTATCAAACATATTCAATGGGCCATGAAATCAACAATTGACTCATCCTCAAATTATCGAATGGAGTAGAGGTTAGTGATGGAAACATTTTTAGATATATTTATGGAAAAATGATCTAATAAGGTTTGAGTTAATTAGACAAAAGAAAAGAGGGAGTACCTGACAATAACACTGCACCAATCTAATGATAGACATGATAAAGACATGGGAAAGGTACAAAGAAGGAGATCATCATCATAAATAATTAAATAACCAGAGTGTCTAAATGCTCTAAGATGTTGTTGAGGATCTTTCTTGCTCTGAAATTTTGAAAATAACATCGTATTGGGATAGATGGATGAATTGATTCATTTTAAATTTGATAATATGATAAGAAGTTATGGGCATTAGAAATAAATGACTCTAAATTGGTCATCTTCTCTATTAACATCTTAATTAGATCAGTTTGTATTTTTCACCCCCATATTTGTAGGGTAAATTCTATTGGGGTTGGGTAGGTACAACATAAGGATAAATAGTGGAAGGTTGGGAGGTTACCACATATTGGTATGTAGACATGGGTAGTTGAGAGGATGCCATGTACGGGTAAGTAGATATAGGAGGTTGGGTAAAAGGGGGAGCCATATACCCTTGTGGGTTAAGAACAAAGCTTGGGTTGGGTTCAATGGGTACTTATTGAGTAATTGACATGGGTTGGCTTGGGGGTATGGTTGGGCTGATAGGTTGAGGATGGGTGGTCACCTTGGTACTAATGGGTGAAAGGGTAGAAGGTATGGAAACCATCAAGCTTTGGAATAGAGTGAAGGTTGGTGGGTTGGAGATAAAAAGAGGAGGGGTGACAACACTAGTAGAGGGTAATCCAATGGTAAGTGGAGTATAAGTGCCCAAAGGTTGGGTTGATCTTATACTAGAAGAGTTATTGGTTGGGGTGGAAGGTATTCGGGTGTTGGTTTATTAGATGGGTTAGTTTTCGATGGTGGTATTGGAGGGATTGTTGGTAGAATAAGATGCTTGGGTGACTAAGGGTTGGGTGGAAATGGTGGTAATAGAGGTAATACCCATAAGATGATATGACATACCATAGGGTGGATGAATAGATGGAATCAAAGAGGGGGTACGGTGAGATATGGTGTTAAGGTAGTGTTCGAGGGCTATGGAGTTGTTATCTAAAAAGGTGGAAAAATATATATCATCTTAGGAAGCCATTCGATGGATACTAGGACTTCCTAAAGGATGGTTAGAACCCTCTATATCTGATATGTACTCCATGGATGAAGAAGACAAGGAAAATGGGTGGGTGGGAGGTGGATCCTAATTTGTTTGGTTTCTTAGTTGTTGTCTAGTGAGAACCATGTAAAGAATGGGAAAAAGAAGATAAGAGGATCTCACAACTCAAAATAGAAGAAACCAAAATAAAAATATCTCTAGGAAAATAATGCATACACTAAGGTGCACTAAAATCCTAAGGTACCTTTTATATCTCTTTAGGCTTACGCCTCAATTTTAAAGAAGTTATGAGGACCAACATGGGCTTGTAGAGAGGTACTAGAAGAAGATGTCTAAGGATGGTTTTAAGTAGTTAAAGGATCTTAAGATCTATACTAAAACCTAGTACATGGATTTATATTGGGGCCTACCCCTCACTTCACACACCATAATGATAAGGGTGTCGAGTGCTTAGCCAGAATATATCAAGTTGTTAGAGATTATACTCAGCCAAAGTATTGAGTTGGTTCTCCCTTTGATCATGAAATCCATGTAGGATAGCCAAGGAAAGGTGACTGCTAGGTGATGAAATCCTAGTCAGGCCTTTTGTCAATGTTTTGATGTTTGATTAAATATGTGGTTTGGTCTTATGTGTATGATAAGAAGTGAGACTTTGATTAATTTAATTGATTAAATTAAGCTATGTGAGCTAATCAATACAAAAAAAAAGATGCAAAGTTATTTTTAACCCAAAATAAAATTTTGGTGTCTTTTCAAATGAGTACAAAATAACTAAGATGCACCTAGATGTGATATGATGATGCAAAAACTAGGCCTAGAATGAATACTTTTGATTTTCAGAAATGAAAGAAAAAAATGACAAATTTTACCTTTTTCTCTAAGAAAGAAAAAGAAACTAGAACTTGCATTTTGAAAAGGAAGAAAGGAAATAAGGAACATTTAATTTATAGAAAATAATGCAAGGAATGACTCTTCTCTAATGCAACTAAATTTCTTATAACTACAAACCCAAGAAAAAGCTCAAGGGTCATACCAGGCATGCTATAATGTTTCAATAAAATTTTGCTTATTTTCTTGTTTAAAAATATGTAAAACTTGAAAGAAGGGTGAGGTTAGTATAACTTGATGTGTTGTGTGTACATGAATCATATGATTATCGATACTCCTCTTTATCTAGGGAGGGTGACCTGCAGATAAGAAAAAAATATTGAAAATGGTGGATTAGTGGGATAATAAGGTGGATTACCTAGTGTGAGCTAGATCCAAGAAGCACAAGCTTCCTTGGAGGCTGTCCATCCACACTTTTAAAACACTTAAGCTTTAATAAACTAAAAATAGATGTTTGCATGAAATAACATAAGGCACTAAAATCAAATATAATAAATAATTGAAAAATAATAAGTGATTTTGATTAAAAATAGAAATAAATGATTGAATACTAATGCTAAATCACTCAAACTTGATTCAAAAATAAGTTGAAGTTCTGTGATAAAATAAAAACTCATAAACTAAGATTTGGGTATGTGTAGATGGGTAAAATTATCTTGCTATTGTAAAATGACACAAAATGACCATCGATGGTTGGGTATGATCATCGGTAGTTAGGTGACTATCAGTGGATATTAACCATCGATAGTTAGAAAAGTTTGTTGGTAGTTAGGTAAGACTATCGATGGTTACTATTGGATTTGGTTTGGAAAGAGAAGCCTATTAGGGAGATTATAAAGAGGTATTGGGAGTGATATTTGGGGTGAATGTTTATTGCAAGATAGAAAGTAATGCTTAGAGGTATTTGGTTCAAGGATTGGGTATTTAGGTGAGTGAGGATGGTTTGTGGGTGGTTTTGGGTAGGAGGTGAAATGTCTCGAGTTATAAAACTCCAACATAGGAAGATGAGATGAAATAGAAATAAAGGGGAGTGACACAAACAACAAAACAAATAGAGCTAATTACTGAATCTTGAAAAAAAACATAGATACTTAGCTTTTAGGTGTTGTTAGTATGTGGAATGATAGTGTTGGTAAAAATATATTGTGGATCTTGGAGCAAAGGTTAACTGTCGATAGTCAAGGGGACATAGTCAAAAGTGGCTAATTCACCAATGACTAGTGGTCAATTCCCTAGGAAATGGTCTAAGGTTAATAATGGGAGAGTTGGTAAATAATCTAACCCAACAGGGACTAAAGGGTGGTTTAAAGGTTAATGTGACATCTAGAGCCACAGTGTATGGTTTTCTAGCATCTACAAAAGACTGTCAGAAAGCCTTTTAGCACCTTAAAGAATATCTTACCAATCCACATATTTTGTTACCACTAATGCTAGGGAAGCCATTTTTGTTATGCCTATCTACCAGAAACAAATCTCTAGGGGCTTTTCTAGCTCAACATGATGATAATGGGAAAGAGCATGCTATGGACTAAGTTGTACACTAGTCGCATATGAACACAACTATACATCAATATAAAAATCTTGTTTAGATATGGTCTTTACAACCCAAAAGATATAACATTACATTCTTAACAATAGGATCATATTTATTTCCAAAGTAGATCTACTCAAATATCTATAGTCCAAGATAAATTTACAAAGCTGTATGGCCAAATGGATCATGCTTAGGAGCAAGTTCAAGATTATATGTCAAATATAAGGCCATCAAGGGACAAGTACTTGTAGATTATATTACTAAAGCTCCCCTTGCAGATATCGAGCCCCTCATTTTTCAATTCCTAGATGAGTCCATTATGACCATCATAGAAACACCTCCTATGGAACAACATTGAAAGTTGCATTTTGATGGATCCTTCACATCACATAGATTAAGGGTAGGCCTATTATTTATTACACCACATGGGGATTTTATCCTTAAATCATTCCATATCATATTTACTTGTACTAATAACATGGCAGAATACAAAGCACTTGTTACAAGGCTTCATTAGGTAGTACAATAGAATATTCAAGATCTCATAATTTTTGGTGATTCTCAATTAATCATCAATCAAATTAAAGACTAATTTTAGACCAAATATGTCAAACTAATGCCATACAAGGCCATGGTGGACACTATCAAACAATAAATTATTGACATATAGTTTGAACACATATCTCAAGCTAATAACATAATAATAGATGATATGGCCACCATTGGCTAATAAAGAATATCAATTCCTCATTTTAAATATTATAACACCTACCCATGAACCTTAAACCATCACAATGATCTGTTATATTTTTAGTCCCACATTTATTTATTACTCAGACCTCTTTAACTAACTTCATGACCATATCATGACAACAAACCTATCACATAAACAACAAAAGGTCTTTACCCACCAAGCCTCATGCTATACCCTACTTGACCCAACCCTTTACTATCATAGCTTTGATGGAAATCTACTTCATTTTTTAAATTTAGTAGAGGAAACATTTACATTATGGTAAGTTCATGAAGGAGTATGTGAATCCCACACCAACGGGGCCATCCTCGCCAATAAAATCCTATGTATTGGTTATTATTGGCCAACTATGGAAGCAAAGGTAACTATTTATGTCAAAAGGTGTGACAAGTGTCAAAGGCAACACTAAAACCATTACTTACACCATGGTTGTTTGCAACATGGGAACTTGATCTCATTAGGAAGGTTAACCCTACCTCATCTGATGGCCATAAACACATCCTTACCACTATCGAATAATTCACTAAGTGGGTTAAAGATATACCCCTCACTTACATGTCTAGAAAAAAAATTTCCAAGTTCATCTTACATCATATCATCTACAGCTATGGTATCCCATTTGACATTATATATGATAATGGCAAATCATTTAAAAATAAGGATGTCAAAATGCTTTGTGTCGAGTATAATATCACCCAAGATTTTTATACCATATATTACCCACAAGGTAATGGCTAAGTAGAAGTATCTAATAAAACCATTGTCAACATCCTTAAAAAGATTGTTAATGATGCTAGTTACGATTGACACCTCCAAATATTTCATGCCCTTTGGGCATACTTCACTAATTATTGTACTCCAACTGGAGCTACTCCATATTCCTTATTCTAAGGTACTAAGGCCATTATTCCCATCGAGGTTAAGTTACCTTCTCTACATATCTCATTAATACACATCCTAGATGATTAAGATTATAGAGTAGCTCACCTAAAAGAGCTAGAGTTACTTTAAAAAAAATGCATATCTAGTGTCAACAACTATCAAGCATAACAAAACAGACTCCATGGCTAATATAACCGATATGTCAAACACATAGAGTTTGAGCTTGGTGATCTTGTTCTCAAAGAAAAACAAAAAAACACCATAACTAAGAAGAAGAAGAAAGACAAGATCAAACCCAATTGGATAGGCCCATATGTCATTGTTGCAAATTATGGCTTTCAAGCATAAAGGGTCGCTACACCAGACAAAGATGAACTTGATGAGATGATGAATATCATACACCTTAAGCATTATTTCACTTTAGAGACTTGAAGTATTATCTATGAGGTACATTTATGTTGTATCATATCATCATATACTATGTCCCATACCATATACCATTCTACCATACCTTCCCTAAAAACCAAATTTGTTTTTACCCTCCCTTCCCAACCCTTTGACCTTGGTTATGTTCTATTGGTTATTTGATCACCTTCAAGCGATGAAATTCATATCAAGTTTTAGTAGTTTATTTAATATTTTAGATAGAGAAAATATCTTGGACTAGTATAATAGTGGTTTGGCAGTTACATCCTTCATTTGTTATTTCATTTCATTCTGAGTGTTACTAATTATAACTACCTTTGAGATAATTAGTGTCCCACTCTGTGCTACTAATTATAACTTATTTTGGGCAAATTAGTATCATTAACCTATGCCATTATTTCCTAAATATAACCACCTATGGTCAAATTAGGAGCAACATATTTACCATTCATTGATGTATCACCTTGACATTCTTCTTTTATATTGTGCCATATGCTAAATTCAGGAAATTGCTACTACCTAGTCAGATTCCTCCATTGTAAGGTGGAACTACAGTGAGTTAAGGTCCTAATGGGACTATGTAAGCAACACTCGATTCATGTTGAGGTTAGCTCAACCACCCTTTTGCCACATTCTCATCATTTTTTAAGAAATTTGAGTTTGAATGGTCTTGCCATTTTATCATTCTTGATAGAGTTGAGATGCATAGAAAATTTTAAAAACATTTTTAAAAGACAAAAAACCTAAAAATCACAAAATCATGAAAACTGGATTAGAATTTATATGAAAGATATAAATCTATCAAAATTTTTAGGATGGGTGATCTTCTTTGTTCTATTTATCTCTAGACCACCTTGGTCTTTTCCCTCACATTTATGGGAAAAATACATTGGCCTAAGGTTCACACAGACTATGTAGGTAGCACTTGGATACAAGGGGTATCGTAGGTTAGCTAGGCTACACTTTTCTTTCTTTTTCAACCAATTATTTGCCTTAAGGATCTTGGGACTCAAAAATATCTCAAAAGTAACCACTTTTCCTTTAGTTTCCCCATCCTTATTGGCCTAAGCCTTACACTTTTTCCATTTTGTGAGTTTCTATTATACACATTATGTATTCAACTTTGATACACTAATGAGCACTAGGCTTCATCTTGCTCTCTTGTATTTTTGTGAGTATTCTCTATGGATAATGCTCTTGATATTTTGTGAGCCCACTCCCATATTCTTCTATAATACAATGAGATTTTTCTCAATCATAATTTTATTATACCTCCTATCATGGAAGAACTACATTTGGCCTAAAATTCCTATTGGATCTTATGTCTATGTTATTATGTAGGGAATGTCCACTTTCTTAGTGCATCTAGAGTTAGATTGGCTACTCCTTCCTTTTATTATATTCCCCTTATTTGTTTGTTTATTTCATTATCTCTTATAGCCTAGGGGTAATGTTTGTTGTCTTATGTGTCATTACTTCCCTATAGTTTAGGGGAAACCTTATGCCATTATTCTTGTGTTGTTATACCTGTGTCATTACTATCTAGCTTGGGGGACATCTTGTCACCAATAATAACACCTCTATTACACATACATGAATATTTTTTTTTCTTTTTACATTAACATTGTGATTAACCATTATTTGTGTTTATTTCATTTTGTTCTCATTGTTTTGTTTTATTTTTTTATTTTATGTTTCTCTATGTTTTGTTATGATTTTTATTTATTGGTGTTTTCTTGTTTGTTGCCTATTATTTTCTTTCATTGTTGTGCCTTGCCATAGTATATCTATGTTCATTAGGTGATTCTTTATGTATTATACTTAAGTCCATCTATATTCATACATCAAAAATGTCATCTTGGTTTTTATCATTGGTGCATTGTTTTCACTTGCTTATTAGATTGCGTGTCAGTCCTTCTACATATTATGGATAAGCTATCATTGTGTTTTATATATGATGCCTACCATCACATGCTATAAAAAAAATAAGATCAAAAAATATTATAAGGAATGATGATGTAGTAATTCTCTTTGGTCCCTTAAAAAATTCTTGATTTATCCTATCATTTCCCAAATATAGATTAATTAAATCATGAAATAATTTTAATCCTTTCTAGTTAGGACATGTATCTCCATAAAATGAAGTTTCCCAATTTCATGTTTCTCCTCTATATTTTCTTACTCTTACTATGTGAGAATGGATTCAACTCATAAACCCCCTTTTCCAATTTGTCATGTTGTTCCAAACCACCGTACTAATGATTAAAACTGCCTTTGGGCAAATCATTATGTTTTGATCTACCTGGGTGATAATGATTGTAACTACCTTTGGAAAAATAATTATCATTCTCCTACCCTATAGGGGCATGTTTTTATTATGCTAATTATTATAACCACATTTGGGAAAATCATTACCTCTATCCACCTAACTGGGGTATATTTTCATTTTGCTAATGATTATAACCACTTTTGGGCAAATAATTACCTTTTTATCTTTTTCTGGGTGTTAATTATTATAACTACCTTTGAGAAAATCATTATCATTCTCCTTCCTTATAGGGGTATGTTTTCCAATGATTATAACCACCTTAGGGTAAAGCATTATCTCTATTCACTCAACTGGGGTAAGTTTTCATTTTGCTAATGATTATAACTACCCTTAATAAAATCATTACCTTTTTACCTTTTCCTTTTTATAATGATTATAATTGCCTTTGAGAAAATCATTACCTTTTTACCTTTTCCTTTTTCTAATGATTATTACCACCTTTGGGCAAATCATAAATATCAAAAATGGAAATTTAAAAATTCAAAATATCAAGCTTCTTCTTCATTACCTTTATGAGTTGTCAAGATCTCTTAAAAATACCTAAAAATATCTAATTTGAGAGCCTTGCCTATTAATTGAAAATCATAATTACATGATACCTTTTTAACTCAACTGGAGTTAAACTCAACTCACATAGGGTTATTTTTAACTCATTCCATATTTAAACTCAACCTTAACTCACCTTGGGTGAGAGTTATCTTTGGAGGCTATAAATACAAGGCCCTACCTATTGATCAATAAGTTATCTTGGTGTAAAGTTATTATGCTCAAATAGATGCAAGAAGCATTTCATAGTAGTGATGCCATACCAAATTTATAATCCAAGCTAAGCTAACTATCCAAACCAAGGTAGCAAGGAGAATTGGAGTGAGAGCTCCATTGACAAAGATTTCTTGATGCATATAGCTGAGCAAGCCACTTTAACAAGCCATTTTAGAGCTACAAGGAAGGTAAAAGAATTATTTTTTTTGTTTTTTAGTTATCTTTTGATTTTATGCTTATTACCTATGCTCTCCCTAATGTTTGGGCTAGATGTGTCAGTGTTTAGTGTGTTTATTTGAGTTTATTTTCTTAAATAACACTATACTAACCTCCCCTCTATGGATTCCTTGTTCACATATCCATGTTATTATCTAGTAACATAAAATCAAGTTTAATACCAAAGAGATTTAACACATCAAGATTCACAGACAAAGTATTTGTTCTATTGATATCATTTGATAAGATTACAAAGGTACTTCATTTAGTACACAATCTCTCCTTATATCTATCTTTACAACTTCACATATATATTCAATAACATTTTATAATCAAATCTAAGGGGTATTTATACACAAGATAACTATATACATAATATTTTCAAACTTTTATCAATTACTAACACTCTCTATCTTGTAAGAACACATTGAGTCTCAATCTCTCTGAGTGCAAGTTTTAAGGGGTGAACTAAGAAAGGGGTGGGCATACCATTGGTGCTTTGCATGATTGTTATCCCTTTTGAAACTTGTTATCTACATACTTGTCTCCTGAAAACCATATCACTAAGCTTGTTATTATCTCTTATACACTCCTCAGTCATTTTTTACCTTTCACACCCCTTTTCTTAACCTAAAACCCCTTTTGATTATTTATAATACTAGGTCGACTGGGTCAAACATGTATTCTTATAGGTCAAATTCATTTAAGGTCTAGGTCAGCTCTTGGCTGACTTAGTCTGTGACCTAGTGAATTTTTTATCCATAATAGTATTAGGTTGTCTAGGTTAACCTTATCGATTGAAAATTTTAGAAGGGCTTAGGGTTAAATCCACATATATATACCAAATCATATTTCCATTATTTAAAGAAGAGAATAATAAGTAAGATATGTTGCACATTTACTTATCCACCATTCTACTTAAGGATCAAGCTTAGGGTTTCATACTTTATTTGAATATATGGATCTTGTTTTGTGAATAAGTCTTTTAGATGCATTGATAGGTTGTGTATCCTAGAGCTGATTTATCATTGTCTTCCTTACATACCACAACAACCTCTTGTGAATCACCTTGGACAAGGGATAGATTGAGGCTAGATAAGTTTTGTATTTTAAAGGTAAGTATTCCTAACTTTGTTCCTCTTTTATAAGAGTAGATAGATGTGCATTTTTACTTATTTTGCATGCATTAGGATTCTATATACATTGATGTGATTATATGTCTCTTATACATGTTTAATTTGGTTGTTTATTACCCCCACTTTGTGCCACAAGCTTTTTGAGCACTAGATTAGACTTTAGTTTACTTGTTATTAGTTTAGTGAATATGAAAACATAGGGAATAGTTAGGGTTATTAATTGATCTTGCTTGATTGGAGGCTTTAGTACCCTCCCTATTATTATTATTATTATGATAAGAGATCCCCTAATTGGGTCAATGGATCCACATATTGGTCATGTTACTGATTATCTAATGTATCCCCATGCAGAAGTGTAAGTAAGGTCTATCTTCTTTAAGTTAGTATTGATTTACACACTTGATGTATTTTTGATTGCATAAATTTTGGTGAACTCAATGTTAATCTAACCCTTATAGGTTATTTTTCATGTTTTTCATTTTTTTATCATTTTATTTATTATTTTTCTATATTTGTGATACTAGGTCGATAAGGTGGGTATAGTTTCTAACTTCTATGTGTAGGTTTAACACATAGTCACATTAAAATGACTATGTTTTATTTGTACAAGTTTTCACTTCCAAATAGGCTACTAGGTTAAATAGGTTGACATAGTACTCTTATTTAGCTCCAAAAAATATACTAGGTTGACCAAGATGTTATAGTCATCTTCTAGGCTTCCAAAAAAAAATTTAAGTCAACTAGGCCAATATAGTCATCTTCATAGGCTTTAACAAAATTGGAAACTATAGAACTAGGTCAACCCAATTGACACAGTTTGTAGAATTTGTAAGTAATATTTAGGGAACTTTAACAACAATCTCACTTTCCTCTACATCTTCCAACCCACAAAGTTTCTTTTCTCTCTTTTTATATCATTTATGTTATTCATTATAGTTCTATTTATCATTATTTTTAATCTTTAAAACTTCCCTTATACAATAAACTAGGTGGACATGCTCGACCTTATTCTCTATTCTATCTATAATACTAGGTCAACACTACCAACATAGTTATTAATAGACCTCTGCTTTAGAAGTGAGAGGATCCTCCTGCAACAAATTAAAGACAATACATGAAATAACATATTTATTTAATTAACAAAAGCATCAAAATTTTTATATCAATAATGGGCTACTTAAAGAAGGCAACCTCCTTTGACCAAGCTCAATACAATAAATTCATGGATGCCTTCTTTGGCCTCAAAATTTAATTATATATGAAGTCTAATCTAAGCAACTACTACTTACTATGAATGTGGAATAAAAAAAATGCTCATGAGATGACTTATAAATCATATGAATCCATAGTAATTATTATACTAACAAAGTAAAGAGAAGGGGTAACATGAGTTCTTAACATCCCCTCCCTCTTAGAAAAAGATTTATCCTCAAAGCTTTAGATATGGGAATTGGTGTTGAATCTAAAATAATGGTTCTTATGTGGCATCTTATGGTTGCATTCTATGCCACTAAATTAAAACCTCTATGATAGAGTAGGAGTGAAGTTGGCATGCGTGGTTATCCAAGATTGCCTCCAACTCATGAAGGATGGATCCCTCATTATCAATCTCTGGGAAAATAGTTTGCACTCTGATGTTTGTGCCAATAACTTTTTTTAGACAAAATACATGAAATACTAGGTGATCTCAGGAAGAAGGTGGGAGCTCTAACTTATAAGCAACCAACCCAATCTTTTAAAGAACCTTATAGGGTCCATAAAACTTGGGAATGAACTTATTATGCCCTTTTATTTTTAGGGAGGATTGATTATATGGCTAGGTGAGAAAAATCATATCACCTACTTGAAAAGTACACTCAGAACAATGTTGATCAACCTATTATTTCATTCAATTTTGTGACATATGAAGATTAACCTATAATGTACTGAGGATCTAATCCTAGGTTTGAGAATCATGTCAACCACTTGAATTGATGAACTACTAGGGGTGTATAAAAGGATCACTAGTGGTGCTTGACCATATACTGCTTTATATGAAGCTATTTTAGTTGAAGTGTGGTAGGAGGTATTATACCACCATTCATTGAGTGAGAGCCACTTTTCCCATTGATGTTGTTGTTCTGAGGTGAAGCAACAAAAGAAAGTTTCCAAGTATTTGTTGATAATTTTAGTCTAGCCATCCATTTGTGGATGATACCCATAACTCATCTTCAATTGGGTGTTGGTACATTGAAATTGTTCTATCCAAAAATTGTTGGTAAATGTTACATCATGATTTGAGATAATGGATGAAGGAATGCCATGAAGATGGAAAATATGGTCCAAGAAAATTTTGTGTGATTGTGGAGGCAATATAGGGGTGGCTAAGGGAATAAAAATGAATATATTTGGAGAGGTGATAAACCACAACCAAGATCACTATTTTCCCTTTATATTTAGGGATCCCCTTAATGAAATACATAGAAATATTTATCCAAATATTGGTACAGATGGGCAAGGGTTTGAGTAACCTAGGGATGAATGTGTTTTCACCTTTGTTGCATTAGCATTCATCACATTCATCCACCATCTATTGAATTGAATTTTTCATTCCCTTTCAATAGAAGTTATGTTGTGCTCACTCATAAGTTTTGAGAAACCCTAAGCACCCTATGGATGGAGAAGCATGGAGTTCATAGAATACTACCTACTAAAGATCTATGCTCTAGGGAAGCATCGTACGACCCTTGTATCATAGATAAGCACTATCCCAAGAGTAATGTGGTATAGTAGAGGGGTTAGTGGATAAATATTGAATGATTTGAGATAATGAAGAGTCATTGACATACCCCTATTTTAAAATATCCAACCAATTTAGAATAGGCATGGAAATAGCTTAAAGGGAAGCTTGGTTCGTAAATGTGCAAGATAGAGAATCAACCACAATATTGTCCTTACCCTTCTTGTAATTGATATCATAGTTGTAAGCCATGAGTTTGATAACCCATTTATGTTTTTATGGGGTGGAGACATGTTGTTCTGGGAAATATTTCAGACTCTAGTGATCAATTTTGATGCAAAAATGATTCCCTTGTAGGCATGGCCACCACTTCTGTATGACATGCAAAATGACCATCATTTCCTTCTTAATAAGTAGAGAGAGATAAATTATTTATAAAAAGGAATTTTTTGGTGAATGTAATGGGCCTTACTTCTTGGAGGAGAATATCACTAAGTCCATTTCCACAGGCATCACTCTTGATAGTGAAGGTCTTGGCAAAATCTAGCATAGCTAGAATAAGTGTCGTACACATAGCACATTTCAATTCTTCAAATGCACACTCAACAATTTGTGTCCATATAAAAGAATATTTTTAAAATATATCTATTAGTGGAGCTATAATATTCCCATACTCCATAACAAACTTGTGATAATATCTAGTCAATCCTTAAAAACCATAGAGGCTTTGAGTGTTTGAGGATGAGGCCAATTTGTTATGGAAATTATTTTTTTAGGATCCACCTGAACCCCTTGGGCTGAAATAAAATGCTCAAGATACTCTACTTTTTCCTAACCAAAGGAGAATTTGGACTATTTTTCACAATGATGATGGTACGAGAGAAGTTTTAGTGTAAGCTCCAGATGTTGGGATGCTCAAACCATGTTTTACTATAAATGAGGATGTCATCAAAGAAGACCAAAATGAATTTGCATAGTTAGGGCCGAAATATTTTAATCATCAATGCATAGAATGTTGAAGGAGCATTAGTGAGGCCAAATGGAATGAATAGAAACTCATAGTGGATACCATGCATGCAAAAATCTATCCTATGGATATCATCCTCATGAAGCTAGATCTAGTGATATCCAGAGCGAAAATCTAACTTAGAAAAAAAAGAGTACCATGAATCTCATGCATAACAGGTATCAAGAACTCATCCTTGATGGTGATGTTATTAAATTCATGGAAGTAAATGCAAAGTCACCATGACCCATATTTTTTTGGAAAAAGGAGAATTGGGGAAGAATATGAGCTGGTACTAGGGTGAATAATGCCTTACTTTAGTAAGTCTTAAATGAGCATATCAATCCCAATATTTTATTGAAATGGGTAGTAGTAGGGCCTAATGTTGGAAGGAATAATTTTAGGAAGGAGATGAATATGGTGGTCCTCTAGTCATAAAGGTGGAAATCCCACTAGTTCAACAAAGATATGTGCATACCTATGCAAAATGGGTTGTAGATCGTAAGGAGTGGAGACTATTAAAGGTTGTATTTGAATGGAATGGAGTTGAGAAATGATTCTATGTGAATTATTTTTAAGAATATTTTCCATGTGATGTGAATTGATGATGCTAAGGGACCTCAATTTTAATCCTTTTAATGTGTTTTTTTGGCCATTATCTAAAAATTGTTTCTAAATTTTAGAAAAATCTCATAAGATGGGTCCAAGTGTGTATGACCATTGGGATCCCAAAACATCATCAAATCTACCTAAGGGTAAGGCAAACATGTCAGAGTGTAAGTTATAATATCTAATAAAGATACACACATTATGACACTTCCCTTTACAAGGTAATGTGCCCCCATTGGTACTCATGAATTCAAAGTTAGAGCAAAGATAGACAAAATAATCAACTTGTTTGGTGATTCGAGGGTCAATGAAGTTATGAGTGCTACCAAAATCAATGAGTATTGTGAGAGGAAACTTCTTAAAATAACCCCTGACTCACATGGTTTTTAGGGTGGTTACTCCTAATAAGGCATGGAGATAGATATCTAGGTGGTATTCTTGAGAAGTAGGTTCCACAATTGACATAACATCTTCTGAATCATTTATTGTATCCTAACATCTTCCCCATCTTCAGTTTTGGGTAGAGAGTTGACATCTAATAGGTAGAGATTTTTATAAAAATAACGATGTCCTTGAGTGAATTTTTCATCATAATTATAACATATTCCTTTTTCTCTGTGGGCTTGCACCTCTACTTCAGTCAAATGCTTAATAGGATTGGTTTTGGGGGCTGGCATTATTTGAGATCATTATGGAGTTGTATTTTTGAATGGAGCAAAATTAGATTTGAATCGTTACTAAGATGTAATATTGTCCTCTACAAATTTATCCAACCATAGGGATTTCATCATCATGTTGGGATAGAACATTTTGAACTCAGATCAAATTACATCCTTCTATAGACACCGCAAACGTGTCTGCACCTTGGTCCTCCCCCTTGTTCGCCTTAAACCCCTATCCTAACCCTTGGCCTTGGTCTCCATCCATTTGATTAAAATAAACTTAAGTATTTTAATTGAGTGGCCCCCTTTCCACCTCACCCTTGCCACCTTGGATCCTCCCTTGAATCCCTCCACCTTCCCCCTAGCATTTATTATGTCAAATCCCCTCATTATCTTTCCCCCCACGCCCATTTAAGTGTCTTCATAACCATTCTTCCCACACCCCCTCGCTCGGCGGCATGCAAGAATGGGCAGAGGCTATTTTTAGCCTCTGTCCCCATTCTGCGACCGCCGACGTCGGCGACCATTTGGTCGACGTCGGTGAAACTGCCGGCATCAACAGCCTTCATTACCCCTTTCTGCATCTGTTGCAGCCCCCCTGGACCCTTGAGCTCGCAAACAACATTCTCTTGGCATTTTGGCATTCGTCTCTTCTCCATTTGGACCTCGTGCAACAGCAGCAATAGGTGCAAAGGCTCTAGACCAGGAATCTCCTCTTGCAACAAGCGTTCTGTGGCTCCAACAACGGCTCTCCCACTCTTCATACGGCAAACAAAAAGGTAAGCACAGTCTTTATTTCATTTTGTTTCATTTCTTTAGCTTCCAGTTATCTGGTATATCTGCTATTTCTTGCTCCCTCTATTCTTCTCCCTGAGAGGCTGAAAAGCCTTCTCAGGCCCTGTCCTCTGTGCATCTTCCTCTCTCTATCCCTCTCTGTCTTTTTGACCCCCTGACTGACTAAAACCAAACTCTCCCAGACCATTCAGACCCGTTCACAGACCAAGCCCGGCCCAGACTCTGTCCAAACTCGCCCAGAACCTACCTAAACCCCATCTGGAGGCCATTGCCCTGACCGACGCCGGTCATTACCCTGACTGATGTCGGCCACATAACTGACATCGGCATCTTTGACCACCGACGTCGGTAGGACCACCGACGCCGGCGACTGTGACCAGTTTGACAGCTTCTTCCAGGTAAGCCTTTGCTTTCTTTTCTCTTTCAGTTTGCTATCATTTTAGTCTATTTTAGCATTTTGTCATTTATTAGTCATTTATCTTTTATCAAAATAGTGGGTTGACCTCCCTCAAGGAAGTTCTCATACTTCTGGGAACAAGCTTTCACTTGGCAACCCACCGCCTATCCATCTAACATTTTCTTGTCCAAGTTCTTCTTCTTTGCAGGTGTCATTCCTCCACAGCCAAAGAGGGGTGCTCACAAGCATCTGGATTATGGTGCGCGATCTTTATCCAGGTACTTCACAAGCCTTGACCACTTCTTTAGTTTCTTCTTTTCTCTCCTTTGAATATAGAAAGCAAAATTTTGAATAGAAACATTCTGGCACGCCCGGTGGGACCCTAGGTTCCTCCTGGGTTTCTTTTCTTCTTCATTCATTTAGGAGCATTAGGTTCTTACCTTTTCTCCTCCTTCTTTTCTTCTCAATGACACCATAAGCAGGACTAAAATGAATCTTTCTTCCTTGCATTTCTAGACTAGTCCAAACATCATACTCTCAACCCTTTCTCAAACTTGTCTTCATAACAAACATCACATTTCGACTTGGGCATTAAAACACTTTGCATTCATTTGTGCTTGTGCTTACATCTTCTTAGTCCACATCTAGTAACTTAGACGCATATTGAATAAACCGTAGACACTTGATGTTACACTACTGAACCACATGCACTAAAACGAACATAAAACTTACTTGAGACAAGGCCCGACTGGGATTTCATCTCCCAACGGATACCTTACCCGTCCCGATGACCCTACTTGGATTTCATCACCAAGGGGGAAGCCCACTCCGTTCTCTGGTGGAGGATAAACTCTAGGCGAGGTATATCTTGGCTAAGCGAGACCAACTAACCACTGGAATCGTGAAGTGAGGGGAGCTTGCTCCTTAGCACCAGGCCACGTACCAGATCCTAACACAGATTTTTGAGCACCTAAAACAACACCTAAAACCATCTTTAGACCACCTTCTTCTAGGACCCTTCTTACAGCCAATCTCCCTAAACATTCATCTAAGGCATAAGCACCAGCTTCTAAAGTCAATTCCTAGGATTTATCGCTTAGGCTTATCTGTCTCTCTCTATTTTCCTCTTCTCATCTGTTTGTTTGAGTGAGTGAGGACGCTTTCTTCATTGTTTTTCCAAGAATCTTCAAATCTTTTGGTTCTCTAGAAAGCACAGTCACCGACATCGATTCTGCCACCAACGTCGGCTTTTCCCTGTCACCGTCATCGGTTCTTTCACCGACGTCGGCTTTTTCTATTATCGGCATCGGTTGTCTAACCGACGTCGGCCATATTTCTTACCGACATCGGTTTTTTAACCGACGTCGGTCTCTGTCACTGTCCTTTTTTTTTTTTAAAAACCAGCAACCTAAAACCTATCCCTTCTCTGTCAAAAACTCCATTCTAAGTTTCTGGAACTGCAAAAACATAGTTTCTGGAATCTGACCCTCCTTTTTGACCACGCTCCCTCGTCCCTAACCAGTCCTATCATGGAGTTCCACTCGAAGACTGAAAGAACTCCTACAGGACCGACCCCGACCCCGACCCCGACTCAAATTCCCATCATCCCTGAAGGGGACCCAGATTTTGAGAGATTCTTGGACCTCAATACCTCAGCCCTCCAAAACTATCTCGCAAGAAACCCAACGCGAGACCTTTCGGGTGACGTGGCGATGACATCGACACCATTCACCACCCAACCCTTTATGACTCAGCCTTTCACTTCAACTATTAACCCAATCATGGCCAATACGCAAAGTTTGGCCTCCCCGTCTATTTTTAGACCGACCTCCATCGGGATTCCATTACCCCCTCAACCACCTGTAATTCAACCAAGTTCTACATCATATCCAAACTTGATTGTCTCGACCCCTCATACTCTTGCGCCCACAAATGTAGGAGTGCCAACCTATCTTTCTACCAGTGCCACCATTCAACCACCTTTGGCGGTGCCCAGTCAGCTTATACCTTCGACCTTCATAACGCAACCACCTTTAGCCTCCACTTCTGCCCCTGCGACTAGTCATCCATACATTGTACAACTGACTATGTCGTATGCCTCCTCTAGCCTCTTCCAAGCGCCTTACAACCTAGGGGGTGCCCAACCCGCCAATCCGTCAGTAGACATCATTAAGATGCTGATGGATAAAATGTCCAGTCTCGAAGCCTCCATTTCCAGCTCAAGCAATACTTTGTCATATGAGCAAATTTGCAACGAGCCCATCCATCCTTCCGTCCCTATTCGACCATACCCTAACCATTGGGAGCTTCCTAAATTCACTCACTTTCAGAGTAAGGAAGACCCACAACAACATCTACGGGCATTTAGACATGCCTGTTATCTTATTGCCCATGACGATGCGTTGCTTTTACGCACGTTCCCTATGTCACTTTCTGGCCCAGCCCTTGACTGGTATAGTTCTCTTGCCAGATACTCTATCTTTTCATTCGTCCAACTCGCCCAACTATTTCTTGACCATTTCTCAATCAACATCACCAAACAAGTCTCTATCACAGACCTTTATTCCATCAGGCAATTTGATGACGAATCTGTAGTCGATTTTGTCGCTCGTTGGAGGGGCCTGATTAACCAGCTCTCCTTCTCTTTGCCTCAACCTGAGCTCATCGAGCTCTTTTCTCGAGCATGTGCCAGACACATCTCTTTTACCTTGCGGATTCAGACATTTTGCACTTTTGATGAAGCTTTCATCATGGCTCGAAAGCTTGAACTCCGCGCCCTTGAAGAAGATAAGGTCAAATTGTGTAATACCAACGCAAAATCTACTGACCATTCTTCTTCCAGACCTTCTTCTTCTGCCAATTCCGAATCCAAAGGAGTGGCCAACACCGTGGTTGTTAGATCACCATCCTCAACAAAAATGAATTATTCCCAACCATTGACATCTTCCAGCATTACCAAACAATTCCAACAATGGTACATTCAGCGTTCTTACACTCCACTTGGAGAACCATACGCTTCCATTTTGGAAAAACTACTCAAGCGGGGGGTCCTCAATCTCCCTCCAATCTGACCACCTCAATTTGACCCTTCAAAAGCCCTCCCTACATGGTATAGAGAGGCCGACTTCTGCCACTTTCACCGCATCCAAGGCCATGACATTGACAACTGCCGAACTTTCAAAAACATTGTCCAAGACATGATCGACAAGGGGGATCTTATTTTAGATAACCCAAATGCCCCACCCAATCAACATATTGACATCTTCAAACACCCTTTTCCAAATCATCCACCTACTCAAAACAACGTTCAAACCATAACCAAAGATTCTCAAGACCATGACATTTACACGATTAACACTATCTTACCTCTTGTCTCTGACCAATCTCTTTCACAGGAAGAAGAGTCTTCTTCTCCTATTCGTCTATCATAGGATGAAGAACCTTCTTCTCCTATTAGTCCTCCATCTATTTCTCTTATATTGGAGGACGCCTTGACCACACCTACACCATTAGCCCTACCTTCATCCAAAGACCTTACCTCGCCTACTACTCAAGCACATATAGAAGGCATGATCATCCCTGCCATCTGCCTACTTGAGGAGCCACACTCTCCTATTTCTTCTCCACCAAGAGAAGAACCAGTCTCTTTACCCATTTCAATCGAGGGAGACCCGGTCATGGTTTCCTCTTACCCTTTGCCTGAGATTGTTACATCTCACTCACCTTCGTCCACATCCAAACCCAAACCCACATCTAACCTTGCCTCACACAATAGTGGCCCTCGACCCAAACTAACGAAAGCCACTAGACCACACCGGAGAAGTTCTCCTCCACCTTCATCATTGCCCTCAATCTTGGGCCCACATCCGTCCACTTTAATAGGAGTACTGCCTACTCCCATCCTTCACCGAGGCACGTCGCCTCCATTACTCTCTCGACCCATCAGACATATATCTCCCTCAAACCATCGACCAACACCTCTTATGCCTCTTAAACCAAAGTCATCAACCCCTACTGCAATAAGACATCTAGACCCATTAGCAGGTTCTTATACCTTGCTTTTATGGCAACTATTGCAGTCATCTCGTATCGACCTCCCACCTCTCATACCATATCAATCTCTCAAACCAAAACCACCCTGGTTCGACGACACTTGCATTTGCACATATCATCGCACACCTGAACACGACACGGAGCATTGTTGTGCTCTCAAGGTTGCCATTCACCAATGTCTGGCGAATGACACCTCTCTTCTCGACCACGTTATCAAGCCTTCAACACCTCCCCTCTCATCAACTCTCAGATCAAGAACCTCTTGGTTCGACAACTCTAAATACTGTCACTATCATCATACTCCGGGACATGACACTGAGCATTGTTGCACTCTTAAAGCTGTCATTCGTCACCAATGGAGAAAGGATTCCTTTCTCATCAAGGATCCTCTAGACCATCCCTCTGACAAATCATCAACACCGAACCATGCCTCCCCAATCTCATCACCTAAATCGAGATCTCCACGATAGATTATGGTCCCTTTACCGCCTTTGACCCCATTTTTTGACATTAACACAGTCCATTTAATCACCAAGCCTCAGTCAACCTTGACTAATCTATCCAACATTCTCCCTAAGCGACTAGGGGGATCCAACCTTATCCTAACTTTGATTAAACATTCAACCAAACCTCGACCAAGTCTCGACCAACCATCGACCATGACATCGACCATAACCTTACCAAACCTTCGACCCAACCCCTGACCAATTATTCGACCAGTCTCAACCAAACTTCAACCAAATATCAATCAACCAGACCTCTCGACCAAACATTCAACCTTTTTCAACCAACTAACAACCATATCAGTCAATTTCACACCCACCATCAACATCTGACCAATCTGGAAAGAGCCAAATGGGGCAAGTCCGCTCCTAATTGACTCAGACCTTCACGCACTAGCATGGCCCAGGGACTTATCAGACCTTGAGCCCCCCCCTTTCTGCGTTGCATCTGCGACCGTTCTACTGTTAGTCGAGTATTCGTCCACTTGACACTTAACTTGAGCTCGTCCCTTGAGCAATCCCCGTCCTCTTAATCCTACTTCCTTTCAACCCTATTCCTCTTAACAATTCCTATAACCCTTTTATGCTGTATGGATGCTTTGTCCTCCTAAAAGGGAACCCTTGACCTTCTATAATCTTGTCCATGACTCACATTTCTGTCAAAACAAATCAAGATGTCACAATATCCATGGTCACTATATCAATAATCAAATCAAAAAGCAGACTGCTCCCTTGAAGGACAGCTGTACTATCATTGCTGTAATTAATAGACTGCTCCCTCGAAGGACAGCTATTCAAAAGCCCTTTTATTAATAAAAAATATAGACCACTCCCTCGAAGGATGGCTATGACTAAATCTTGCTACAAATAGCAACCTTTCTTAGAAGCTTCCCGCATTGATCAGCTTTGCAACATGACCACTACATCAAAAGACATCTCTATGTAGGCTTCCCGCATCGATCAGCCTGCACCAAAAAAAGAAAAAAAAAAAAAAAATGGGTCATGGACTTGGCTTGTAGTTGTCTCAGGGTCTCCTATAAAAAGGGGCAAGGTTATTCCTGCTCTTAAACTGGGTTACCCTATCCTCCTCCTATCACCTGCTCAGGGGACTTCGAGCTCACTTTAATGTCAAAGTGATTCGATTACCGTTCTAACACTACACTGGTCAACGACGTAATGCATGAACGGGGCTTTGGTTCTAATAACCCTTATCTATGCTTCCTTTCTGGTCCTTGTCAATGAAAGATCAATTTGCCTTTCATCTTTTCTCTACACTTTGGTCACATTTAACCACATCAATTGTCGGCTCATCCTTAACCAAGCCATTTTCATCATTTTCAGCTGACATCATCCTAGTCCATTTCACATAGTTTTTATGGACACCAATACACATGAAAATTACCGACCAGACCCAATTTATGTTAAGCATAAACCAATACTTGCTGAAGCATAAATAGACTTCCATTTATTTTTAGCATGCATCCATCACGACTATGGAAACTTGCTAGGGATGAAAGCCCCTTGGCCCATATGACATCCATGGCATCATCTTACCCTCATCATTTTGACACTTGACCACATCCAATCATTGATCAATCAGACCTTTAGTCTGAACTACATTGGTTTGAGGCCCTATGACCAGGGCTATGTAGGCAGCACTCAGATAACACATCCTCTGAGGTTAGCTCGACCACCCCCGTTTGTTCGTCTCTTTGATGGACAAACCTTCTCTTCTGTGACCTTGACCTTGACCACGACTAGTCTATCGACAACTTTGACCAAGACCAATCATTTTCTTCGACCAAAACCCAATCATTTTCTTTGACCAAGACCCAATCATTTTCTTCGACCAAGACCAATCATTTTTTTTGACCAAGACCAATCATTCTCTTTGACCAAGACCAATCATTTTCTTTGACCAAGACCCATCATTTTCTTTGACCAAGACCAATCATTTTCTTCGACCAAAACCCAATCATTTTCTTTGACCAAGACCCAATCATTTTCTTCGACCAAGACCAATCATTTTCTTTGACCAAGACCAATCATTCTCTTTGACCAAGACCAATCATTTTCTTTGACCAAGACCCATCATTTTCTTTGAGCAAGACCAATCATTTTCTTTGACCAAGACCAATCATTTTCTTTGACCAAGACCAATCATTTTCTTTGACCAAGACCAATCAGTCTCTTTGACCCTTCCTCCCTTTTAGGGAGAACTACATTGGCCTGAGGCCCTTCACACAAGGGCTATGTAGGCAGCACTCAGATCACATGATGTTTATGAGGTTAGCTCAGCCACATCCTTTCATCCATCCATCCCCTTGACCAATGACCATCCTTCGACCTTCGACCATTTCCAAGACAATGTTGCCTTGGTTGTTTTTGCATGTGTGCTACCTCACGGCTGGTTAGCAGAATTATCCGTAGACTCTTTTTGACCCTTCACAAGTATAGGATCGCGAGCCAGTTGATCCCTACTACTTGTGGCTTTTTCGTGTCTCTGGGAGCACTTCCTGAGCCTGGGATACCTAGAACACGATGACCATTTGGAGCTTTGGCTTAGATTGAGTGACCCGATCAGCAGACGACTAAATGCTGGGGCCCAGTTACCTCAATTTTGGCACTCCTTGACCCTTGACCATGTGACAATTTGACCCAACCCTCCCGTGAAGTGGACTACGCACAATCACGACTACTGCAGCATTCTCACTCACTCTCTTCTATCCATTTCTCTGTCAAATCGACACTCGATCTTCGGTTCCCTTCTCTCGACTATCGCTTTGAGGGGGGAACACCTCATCCTTTTCCTGGGGCAACTAACTCCTATTTTTGTCTTGCAGTTCGTTAAGAACAACCAACAAGACAAAAAGGGGCAAATGTAGACACCGCAAACGTGTCTGCACCTTGGTCCTCCCCCTTGTTTGCCTTAAACCCCTATCCTAACCCTTGGCCTTGGTCTCCATCCATTTGATCAAAATAAACTTAAGTATTTTAATTGAGTGGCCCCCTTTCCACCTCACCCTTGCCACCTTGGATCCTCCCTTGAATCCCTCCACCTTCCCCCTAGCATTTATTATGTCAAATCCCCTCATTATCTTTCCCCCACGCCCATTTAAGTGTCTTCATAACCGTTCTTCCCACACCCCCTCGCTCGGCGGCGTGCAAGAATGGGCAGAGGCTATTTTTAGCCTCTGTCCCCATTCTGCGACCGCCAACGTTGACGACCATTCGGCCGACGTCGGTGAAACTACCAGCATTGGCAGCCTTCATTACCCCTTTCTACATCCGTTGCAGCCCCCCTGGACCCTTGAGCTTGCAAACAACATTCTCTTAGCGTTTTGGCATTCATCTCTTCTCCATTTGGACCTCGTGCAACAGCAGCAACAGGTGCAAAGGCTCTAGACCAGGAATCTCCTCTTGCAACAAGCGTTCTGTGGCTCCAACAATGGCTCTCCCACTCTTCATACGGCAAACAAAAAGGTAAGCAAAGTCTTTATTTCATTTTGTTTCATTTCTTTAGCTTCCAGTTATCTAGTATATCTGCTGTTTCTTGCTCCCTCTATTCTTCTCCCTGAGAGGCTGAAAAGCCTTCTCAGGCCCTGTTCTCTGTGCATCTTCCTCTCTCTGTCCCTCTCTATCCTTTTGACCCCCTAACTGACTAAAACCAAACTCTCCCAGACCATTCAGACCCGTCCACAGACCAAGCCCGGCCCGGACTCTGTCCAAACTCGCCCAGAACCTGCCTAAACCCCGTCTGGAGGCCATTGCCCCGACCGACGCCGGTCATTACCCCGACCAATGTCGGCCACATAACCGAGATCGGCATCTTTGACCACCAACGCCGGTAGGACCACCGACGCCGGCGACTGTGACCAGTTTGACAGCTTCTTCCAGGTAAGCCTTTGCTTTCTTTTCTCTTTTAGTTTGCTATCATTTCAGTCTATTTTAGCATTTTGTCATTTATCAGTCATTTATCTTTTATCAAAATAGTGGGTTGACCTCCCTCAAGGAAGTTCTCATACTTCTGGGAACAAGCTTTCGCTTGGCAACCCACCGCCTATCCATCTAACGTTTTCTTGTCTAAGTTCTTCTTCTTTGCAGGTGTCATTCCTCCACAGCCAAAGAGGGGTGCTCACAAGCGTCTGGATTACGGTGCGTGATCTTTATCCAGGTACTTCACAAGCCTTGACCACTTCTTTAGTTTCTTCTTTTCTCTCCTTTGAATATAGAAAGCAAAATTTTGAATAGAAACACCTTCAATCCATTGACAAAACAACTTCTAAAGAATTCATCGAACAATCCCTCTGTGTGATTGGCTATTTTTCAAATTTTGTTTGAAATTCTCTCATGGTTCTTATTTGGCAAAGTTTAGTGAGTGATCTTATGAAGTCATCAAAAGCATTAGGGCCAAACCATTTCAAAATTAGGGTTTAAAAATTGATCCATCTTTTCTCATCATGAGCCTTGGTATACTAATGATACCATTGAAGGGCTTCAAGTTCCAAGTGAAAGGATGCAAGTGGAACCTTATTGGCATCAAAATTATTATGCATGCTAAAATATTTTTCTACTCAATAGATCGATATAGTTGGATTTGCACCATGGAATTGAGGAAAATCATGCTTTAACCCACAAAAATTACTAGAAGAAGAAAATTTGGTGTCAAAAGAGGACTCTAGATGTCATCTATTGTTGAAGGTGGTATGTTGAAGACTGGGGCTGACAATTTTTTCATCAAGATATTTGATGTGTCTTGAGGGTAATAATTTCATTCTCCATGTTTTTTTCTACTGTTTAGGTTACTACCATGACCCAAATAAGAGTTTTTTGTAGCAATAGGTAGGAAAACTAGAGTTAAGACATGTTTAGTAAGACAAGCTTGTGATTTGGGAAAATTTAGAAGGGGTAAAGATAATTTTAATAATTTTTTTTCATAGTGGGAGTATGATTGATGAAGTCAAGGGTAATTTTCGGAGTAAAATTGGAAAAACTATAAAATTTATAATAAAGGGACAAAGGATTAGAAAAGGGAAATGAACACTGTGGAAATTTTTTGAGGTAAATGGACAAAAATAGAAGATATGTCCAAACCCCAAAAAAGGGAAAATTGAGATTTATAGGAATTAGGAGTGGAATTGGGATATGGGACCTCAAGTAAGAAAATGTGGAGAATGGAAATTTAGGTGTTCAAATAAATTTTGAGAATCAATGTGCCTAAAAATGAAGAGATATGGTAAAAAAATGAAAAAAAAAATTACTCTTTTTTATATGACAAGTCTATTAGGAATATGCTAAAATTGATATGACAAGTTTATAGATCTGATATGGTAAGTTTCTAATACTCTGCTAGTAATATGATAAAACTAGTATGGCAAGTCTATGGATACTCTATTGAAAATTTGATATGGTAGTTTTCTGATACTCTATTGGTAATATTTTAAAATTGGTATGGTATGTCTGCTAATACTCTACATATAATATACGAAGATTTCATATAGCAAGTTTTTTAATAATCCATGGGTAATATTATAAAATTGATAAACAAGTTTTAATGGTTGCCTATTGGTTTAAAGATATCACTCTAGCCACTAATTCTATCTAAGCAAGTACCACTCTCCAAATTTTTTTTGGCCATGGATTTACCTCTGAGTGACAACTCTTGGTTTTCCTCATGGATGGGAACTATTCAATTAGGAAGGGGTCATTACCTATTTTTTGGTAGGTCCTCTCAATGGGCCAATTACTTTGGGGTTCCTATGGTACTCATCATAATGATTTTTAGAGCTTTCATCCAAACACTTCTCATAATTATGCAGTTAGGATTTTACCCTGGTCTGAAATAGATAATTGTGATACAAAAAATTATTTAAATTAATTTTGTAGTAGAACAAAGTTAAGACTTTCTAAAAAATTACTGAAATAAATTATACAATAGAATAGATTTAATACTTTTTGAAGGAAAAAAATTGGCCTTGAAAATCACTCTGATACTAGATGAGAGGATCCCCTACAAAAAATTAATGACAATGCATGAAATAATAGATTTATATAATTAAAAAAAGGACTGAAATGATTAGATTGATCACAAGACACTTTGAGGGGGTAACCTCCTTTGAGAAATCTCAATACAATAAATTTGTGGATGCCTTCATTGGCCTCAACACTTACTTATTTACTAAGTTTAATCTAAGCAACTATTACTTCACATGAATGTGGGATAAAACAAAATGCTCACAGGATGAATTACAAAGCATATGTGTCCATAACAATTATTATACTAATAAATTAACGAGAAGGGGTAGCATGGGTTCCTAACAAGTAGTACAATAGTGACACTATGGACTCTGTTCTATAATGTCTACATATATTATCATCTGAACTAACACTGTACTATGTTTCAAACTTAGAATTAACATTTATATGATAGTAATTAATTCACACTTTCACTATCAATTGATTTTATGCTTAGAATAGATCACATAGTATAATTAGATGGTTTTTCAATATACCATTTAGTTACACTATTTTTTTCTTTCTTACACACACTACCAAATCACAATTTTAAAATTAATTTAAAAAATTGTCTACCCAAGGCCTACCTAATTAGATTTCATCACCAAGGGGGAAGTCAACTTGGTTTTTTGGCCAAGTATAAACATGTGGTTAATGGTATATATTGGAAAAGAACCCAACACCCTTATCACTATAGGATTGTGAAGTGAGGGGGTATGACCTAATACCAAGCCAATACCATTACCAACATAGATCCCTTTTAGCCTAAACATTTTGAAACCATCCATATATTTATTTCTAGTTCCCTAATTTTATACAAAATAACACTAATAATCTAACAACATTCAGGATGACCACTTAGTTAGCATTTAATTTCCAAGTTGACTGCTTGATCTTTTCTCATTGTATGTTATATTACAAAAACTTGCATTAGCCAGTGTTAGTGAAAAGTTTTATGTTGTGTGCATCAATTAGATCATCCTCATTAACACAATTAATTATGTGTTTCCTTTTATTTCTTTCTTTAAAATACATTGTATTTTTTTTTCTATTTTAGTACACTATCATTCTATTCAACACAGTGTCTTATAGACCATCTATTTCCCCTGCCTACAATACTGAGTTGACCCTGTCAACATAGTATTCTTTTTTGCCTCCCAAGATACATTATTAGGTCAACCCTGTCAACTCTATATCATTATTAGATTATTTTCTATCCTATGTTATAGTACTAGGTTGACCTATCAACTATGTATCCTTATTTTCCCAAATTTTAGACCTTGTTTTTAGTAATAGGTTGACCCAGTCGACTCTGTACTCTACTCTATTTTTTCTATATTTCCTTGCTTTTATATCACCTTTGGATTTCATAATTCCTCTCCTTCATCATGAACTTCCTATTTGAAGACAACACTAAATTAAATTCGATGGATATAATGAGTCTTATGAACCCTCATAGGGTATGTTATAAGCATATTATGGTTCCTCTCCTAGTTGAAAGTAACGTTCATATATCCACTCAAAATACAAATTATGGGACCCCTCCTCATTCCTCTTAAATTTTTAATTCTCTCTTCTCACTTGAAGACCAACCTAAATTAGAGTATACCCATGAAATACTTTTTTTATCTCTGAGTTTGCTTAACACTGTGTAAAGGATCCTTCTGCCATTTACCAGCTCATGATTAATGGTCAAACCAAAGAGCCTCATTTACCTTCTCCCAAATTATTAGATAGATTTGGGGATACTACCTTATTAAATTCTCAACCTCTTCCCTCTATTTTGACCCCTTCTTACACCATGATTCATTCTTCTTTAACGTCCTCTACTTCCATGCTTAGTATCTATGCTAACATGGAAGGTTCTACATCTAGCAAGCCTCTTCTAAGACCCAATATTATAAATTATTATATTAATGCATCATTTTATACCCATGGTAATCATGCCTCTAATACTACTTCTTCTCATCCCTTTACTAGTCCATCTTTTGCCACACAAGCAAATTATGCCACTAGTGCCTCAAATTCTAAAAACTCTTCTCAAGATCCTAATAACACCCATAGTGGTACCCAAGCCACCACTTCCAATTCTAATGCTTTGAAAAATGTTAATAATTCAACCCAAACCCATCATATCCTATTATGAACTCTTAATCAAATGAATGATTTTCAAGCTATCAATATAAATTAAATGATGCAAATACAAAATCACCTTATCCATCCTCAAACCTACCCTCAATAGATGCCATGGGGAATGCATTATAAAAATGTTTCCCTAGCTCCTCTTTGGTATTCCCATGGTAATATTATTACTAAACCTCCTCTTGTAAATAAGACAATCAAACATTTTAAAAATGAGCCTCGTACATCTCAAATTTCTAATATCGATATAAGAGATATTACCCCTGCCATTTATTACAATGGATCAACTAATCCTATTATTAATCTAAATTTTTTTTTAAATATTTTTAAATTTTGGGTCAAATTAAATTCCTTTTCTACTACCAAGCTATTAGCCAAAAATCTCATGGGTGATGCTTTAAATTAGTACAATGATGTAGGAGCATCACTTACAAATTATACATATGGTTTATTTTTACATGCCTTGATTATTTAGTTCATGATTTTGGTTATTTTAGGTTGTGGTAGTTAGTTAAAGGTGTTTCAAGACCCACATGACTCACATTATGAGTCATCATATTGAGTGGGATTGAAGATAGGTTGTTGCAACGTACATAGGTAGTTGTTAAGTTAGTTAAAGGATTTGAAATCTTTAAAATAGGTGTTTTTGATTTTATATCAATTAATTGAAGGTAGGAGTCATTCAAGGTAATCAGTTAGAAGAGATAAGATGGGTTTTTTTTTATAATAATAAATGTAAAATCATGCCAAAATGAAGGAAGAATCTTGAATATTGTGAAAAGACTTAAAACTATGTCTTTCTGTGCATATAAATGAAGATTGATTATATTTAGATTATTTTTTTGGAAGAATTAAAGAAAGATACTTGGTTCATGTTTTAATCATGATTGGTGAGTTTTAATTTTTTTTGAAGTTAATCTAAGCATTTCTTTATGAGTTTTTACATGCTTTAGAAATGTATATCTGCAAACCATGTTTCTATGATTAACAAGTAAGATTGATTACGTTCAGTGGAAAGTATAAGGAAGAAATTTTTTGACACCTTGGATAACATCTATATACATGTTATTTTGTCTTTTAATACTATCAAACAATTTTTTTAATTTCATATTGGATCCTTTACATGATATCAATTTATATATTCTATTTCAAAATACATTCTGTACACTATGACTGAGTAAAAGTTACTAATGATACACGATGCTGAGTGACATGAATTTGATCATTAATTTATATTGGTAAGTAATTATAAAGTTATCTAAAATATGGTATGAGTAATTCAAATACATCTATAAATAATAATTCTTGAAATCCTTAGTATTGAATTTGTAAAGTTTTCTAAGTCTATGTTAACACAATCAACATGATTCTTGTGAGAAAACCTAAATAGAGACATTATAGTAAGAGTTTAGGGATTATAAATGGTGGTGGAAGTTTTTATATGGTGAAATAACCATTCATTAAGGTTTTTAAACCATTTTATAATCATATAACAATATTTTACAATCACCTAGGTATACACAGTTTAAGTGTTTTACATAGTCCAACACAGTTTCATGTGAAAAGTGCAACCATTAGTGTCATATTTGAATTATATGGTTGGAAAAGGAAATTAATCTTTAGGAAGACCTTATTAACCCTTTAAAGTGTCATGAAAACTTTTTATAAACTTTAAATTAAAATTTAATGCTTATTAGGTCTTCTTATCTACATATAACCCTGAATTAGGGTTTCATTTTACAAAGTGGATTTTCAAGAGATGTAATTAGTGAAAAGTTAATTTTTTTTGTGATAAGTTAGGGTTAATGTTTTTTAATGGAATTTTATATTTTAAAGTTGGTAAGGTATGTCATAGTACATTGTTATAGTGACTGAGTGTCAACAGGGGTAAAGGAGGCCTAAGAAGGCTAAACAATGAGTCTTGAACCAAGTTGATAATAAAGCAAAGAAAGGTGATACAAGAGTAAATGTGTGAAAAATAATTAAGGGTGAGTGAATGAACATGTCAAGGATTACATAGTTAGTGAATAATAATTTTTTGGATAAGAAGGAAGAGACAAAACCAAAAGGATAAGAGATTAAAGATAGAGTTGGAGAATCAAGAAGAAAGCCAGATATGCCAAGGAAGTGATAGTTGGTATGGATAGAGGTAAGGTTGATGAAAAAATATATTATTTTCATGAAATTAAGATAAATTATAATAATCCATCTTCATCATACAACCAACTTAAAACTCATTCTATTACTAGTTTAGAATATTTAGTAAATGCTCTAGTCTAAGAGTTCCAAACTAGTGATCTTTTTGAGAATACCTTGGCCTATTTTATCAATTATAAGCAACTTGAAACTAAAAATACACAATATTTTTTTAAATTATGGAATATATTATCTAAAAAATGTGAACATTATATGGCTAATGACAATCTTTTTGATCTGTTTACCAATGCTCTTTTTCCTAAGTTGCAATATTGGGTCTCGATGCTCTCTCTACTTAATTTGGAGGAAGTTATCGATCAAGGTGAATGTCATGATTTCCTTATGCATCAATTGGATACATCCTAACCTTATATAAGTACTAATTTATTACTTAAAAACAAGAATTGTGATGATATCAATGATGGTCTCACAGACTCGTATGATACTATTCACACTATTCGAGTTATTGTTCCTAACCAAACTTCATAACAAGCTTCTCCCCATAATAAATTTACCAATACTCATTTACCTTCAACTAATAACATAAATTTTCATAAACCTTTATCCTTATTAGAATTAATAAAACATCTACCAAGGCCTCTTCCACGATAACTTGATCCCACTCATCCTATGAAATCTTGGTATGATCCCAATAAATTTTGTTGGTTTCATGCTAGTTGGGGTCATTTTCATGATACCTATAGGAAAATTTGTAATTTTTCTATGTATTTTCTTCTTGGTCCCAATTTTTATCATGATTATATCATTTATTAATACCAACAAGCCTATGACATTACTTTCAAAGCCCATGAAATAAATACTAAATCTTGAGCTTTAAATCAAGCTAATGCTCATTTGGCCATATATAAAAATCCTCTTTTGAATCACCAAGATACCCAAGACAAGCCCGCCCCTTCTGTTAATAATTTCTAAAGTATTATTGAACCAACTACTAAAGAGCATGTGGTAAATATGACTAATATGTGAAGGGTGGTTGCTTTCATTGATCCTTAACCTATCTACACACCTACATTATCTTGCACATTTTGTGTTATCCAAGAGTATTATCTAACTCACTTAAATGAGTTGGGAAAAGATGACGTTATAAATTTTGATGGGCCAATTCCAACACCTCCCTTAGATAACACTTCTCATTCTATTTCTACCATCCCACCATCTTCCTTACCCAATACCAATGACACTCAAACTTATATTAAAAATTATACTCTACCTCAACCCACACCTACATCACTTGCTTCATCTTCTCCACATAATCTAAAAACTTACCCTCTTACTAAACCTTCTACCTCTTATCAACATAAATATACATGTACTTCATCTCCTCCTTTTGAGGACCTATTTACAATAATATTCTTATGGGTTATGATGAATGGGATCTTATCACAAAACTCACTAATCTCCCATACCAAATCACATTTGTCAAGCTTATGAGGACCTCTCAGTATCATTGTAACTATCTTATGTAGATTTTGTTTGAAATGAACATCCCTCATCTTCACCTATAAGGATACGAATCCCCCTTATCTAGATAAGAAGATAACATTTTACAATAGTGGAAGAGGTTCATACATGTTAATGACACAATAGACACTTATCTTTCACTAAAATTTCTCATTACTACCATGATCCTTGATAAGATTTTGCTTCATGTAGATGATACTCTTTTTTAATTAGTGTCTAAATTAGTGATATCCAAGTCAAACATTCCTTGATTGATGAAGGATTTAGAACTTTCATTGATTCTTTCAATTTTAACAAAACTGTTAGATATTCAAAATGAAATATTAAATCCACATGTAGTACATGTCAGGGATATGACTGAAGGAAAATGCCTCGTTTAGGTTGTGTATGGTTCCCCATTACCATCCCACCTATCACCTTCATGTGATGGTGATGATATTTAAATTTCTCCTATCTTAAAAATTTTTGATTGGTGGGCCATGGACTCATCATATGAGAATAATTGCCTCTTTCACTTACCAATACATTAAATTTCCTCACAATGGAGCCATCTATAAGATTTATGATGAAACCAACCCTAGGAATTTTGAATAATTCCAAGACCAAGGTGTATTCAAGATTATTACCCTTAAACCCTTTCCAAGGATTCCATTCTTTGAATCCCAATGATTCAAATTTCCTATCAATTCCAATTGAGGTTACAATGGTCATCTCAGACTCATTGGGAATATTCCCCCTAACCTCCTATATTTCATTGATGATGAACTTGATGAGTTAAATCTCTAGATCAAATTTTTTGATCTCTCACCCCATCTCATCTCTCAGATTCTTGATTATTTGTGACCTCATTCTAATCAACCACCTTATGATGACATCCTTGTTGTCTTAACTAAGACTTAGAATTCCATGCATCACACATCATCAGATGACAAGGTCATCCCTACCTATGCCATTGATTTTCATACATCTGATTATGATTAAGGTTATACCTTAGATGATCCATTCTTAAAAGGTCTAGTTTAAGCATAAGATGTTGAGGTTATTCATTATCATTCATTTTTGATTTAGTCTTTTCATATATCTTCCCATATTCCATCATAGATCATTCCTAATTTTTGTATTTTTCCTCTTTATCATAGGGTAGAGATGGTGTGGACTCCTCTAGTTTCTAAATAACCTCATAGGCATATTCTTATAGAATGTAATATGATTTGGATCTATCACTTTTTTAGTTACCATGACCCCTATAGCCTACTTATCCCTGATATGTATGCAAATCTCTTTTAGCTTTATGTGAACCCTACCCTTCCCTTAGTAGAGCCTAGTTCAGATCCTATTCCTATTCCTACTTTAGTTTAGTCTATTATTTCTTTCAATCACATCGATCCCTTAATATATCCTTGTATAATATCTCCACCAACACCACCTTTTCTTTGTGACGGTTTCCCCCTTTACCATAGCTGGCTCCTTCATCCACCAAATGGGCCAATCAACCTTATTATGACATTTATAAAATTATTGGTCATTAGATTAGAGATTCTTCCCTATATCAAGCTCTTTATAATTTTATTACACCTCCTCCTATGAGTAATCCTCCTAAGACTACTCACGTTCCTATTTTTTGTTTCTATAACACAAATAACTATTCATCCATGTATTATCACAAGCTGTGATAATATATTAACACTTGAAGTCTCATTACTCCTCAGTCGTAAGATAAGGCCATACGTCCCAAAATGTAATCCTTGAGTATATTCCTAAGTACATATGGGTATATTGCCTTTGGAACTAATGTGTCACACATCACACCAATCATTACCACATCCTTTAGTAACATCTTAAAGATCACCTCTTAACCATTCTCGTAGCTTCTACCCTTCCTACCGTAGGTCATTCTTGGAAGAAGGCTCCCCCTTTTTCCCCATGGTTCCACCTCTTATGGATACCTCTCTTCTTATGTTCCCTTCTTCACCAATTATTCCTCCACCCTTGAGTCCCTCACTTGTGGACCCTCCCTCACTCATGAATCCTTCTCCACCTGCGAGTCCCTCACCTATGTATCCTTCTCCACCTATGAGTCCCCCACCCATGGCTCTTTCCCCACCATTGACCCCTTCATCTCCTATGGAGTCCACTCACATGAATTATCTTGAGAATACTTTACCAAATATCCCTCATTATCACAATCCTTCAAACATTCCTACCTTTTATATTGAAGAGATTCGAAGTGAAGTATTTGGCTAGCTTTCGCTAAAGATCGATGAGACATTAGTTATAGTTCGTATTCAACTTCATATAGACTTATAAGATGTTATGGATAATTTATGTGGATAAATATATTAGTAATTATGATCACATTCATGTTGTTCTTACATTCTCATTTGGATTGGACATGTGCTCTAATTTTATCTTTATCTAATTGTTATATCATTTGACATTGTGTCAAATTCTTATCTATTTTACATGATGAATCTGGTTTTTCACTTTATATTGATTATGATGTCATTATGTTTGCTTATGGATTTATTTTTATTCATTACATTATTTTCTTATTAAGTTCATTTTATTATGGTTCCCTTGTTCTCTTTTCATTATTATTTGCTACCTTATCTCTATAATCATGGATAATTGTTAGTCTGATTTGGTTATACTAACATTGCTCCCTTTAGTCATTCCTTTTTTACCAAGTGATTAGTTAGTAAAAAATTCATCTCATTATAATATCCTTTTACCAGTCCACTTTGGATATCATTTTATTCCCTTTTATTACCTTTTGCAAACTAAGCATATACATAGTTGAGACTTGAGATAACATATTGGCTCATAGTTAAGCTTAAGTGTTCTAATCAGTCTTGTCTTTGGTTACTTATCTTCTTTTAGCCTAATCCTAAAGCTCATTAATGTGAATCACTCTATCTCTCATGATTGGTCATTCTAAATCCATATGGAGGATGAACCTTAAAAGATCCATAAAAATACTCAAAAGCTAAATCATTTAATAAAAAGGCAATGATCCAAAAGGCCACATTCAAAATTATCAAATGTAAAATCACACTAAAAGACATGATTTCAATCACATCTCCTTTTTCTAATCAAATCTCAAAATCCATAGTTGGAATCAAGATAGAGCTAAGGTCTATTGGGGTGTAGTAGTATTGGGGTGCAGTAGGCTAGTAAATTAGAAAATGAGAATAAAAAAATCTTTTGTTCTCATGCAAGTACCCAATCTTCGTAGTATACTGATGAATCTATAAAGAATGGGGAACATGTTTTGGGAAGATAGGTCCATTTTAATTTTTTTTCTCAAATATACCTTCATGAGTTGATCTTATTATCACACTTATTTGCTTACATAACTTTATGTCTATAGCGAATAGGTTTCCTTTGTACATTCATGGTCACTAGTCACTCAGTGTCTTCTCATGTCCTTAGTGTGACTCATGTATTCTAAGGTCTTCTCATAAGATGCCTAAGTTATGATTTTTACATTCTATTTTTCACTCCCTACACTCCTAATATTTCCCCTTGAGAAATATTATTTTGTTCACTGATCACTCCCCTAGGGATTCTAATTTGTAAGTTGCATTGTAAGACCATGGATATGACTTGGTCTTCCTCAAAAATCATCAAAAGTTCATATTACTATTACAAACATCACATTTTACCAAATTTTTAAATCTATTTCCACCTCATTGGTGTTCCCTTTGTGAGTTACAGTGTAAGACCATGGATAGGATTTGACCTTCCTCACAAAATTTTCCAATAATCTACGTCACAAACAAAATTACATGTGTCAAAAATGAGATAAGATGTAATTGAATATGAGTTACACATCATTGACATGCTTCTCATCTTGATTCAGTATGTTTTATGCTTTCTTTATTAATATTTTCACTTTTATCTTCTTATTTTTTGATTGCATCTAAGAATCCAACCATTTATTGTATTTTTCATACTTCCCAACTTGAATTAGTATGATAAATTTAAAATCAATTTTTCCAATTTTGTTTTTCTATTATACTTCCAAATTTAATATCAATTTTTCCAGTTTTGTTTTTCTATTATAGTTCCCAACTTGATTTAGTATGATTGATTAATTTAATTGATTAATTTTTATACCATTGCTCTTTTACGTGCTTTCCACTTTATTACATTATTTTCATACTTCCAAATGTGATTTAGTGTGATTTTATTTATTTTAATTTGGTGTCAATGATCTTTCTCATGGTTTAAAAATAAATTTTTTCCCTCTTGTTTACCATTCTTTGGTTTCTTATACATAGTCATTTTCTTTCTATTGCACATTTCCCAACATGAAATAGTGTGCAATGTATTTGTTTTTGATTGATTGTATTTTACCAAAGTCTTTTTTTCCTATTTATTTTTAACCATCCATGTGTCCTACATAATGATAGAAAAGAAACCATAACACATATATTTCCTATAACATATACAACAAAATATAAATACATGTGTTAGAAATAAATATATCCATACATCTACAACTACAACCATAATACAAACACATAAGATCAACAATCTAATTGCCAACATAAAAATTCTCTCTATATATATCGTATGTTTTGATACAAAAGTATAAAAATATACATCACTCTAGCTTTAAGGATAGGCTCTATCGTATCTATCTCATGGCCTACCCATGCTAACCATAGATGCCTCAAATAGTCCCATCTAAATAATATGCTATAAAGAGGTTGTTCAAGATCTCAAACCTATCACCTGTCCCTATAAGTTGGCCACTTGGGCCTATACCTATGATAGTTGACTCATGGTAACCATATACAAAAATCTCTCTTGAACCAAGGAATACCATGCCTATGCCTCTCCTACTCCCACCCATATTGGTGGATGTCATTCATTTTCTCATGCTTTTAATAATCTCATAACCTCGCTTGCTAATCTAAACTAGCTCACCTGAGCTAGGGTAGATAGTAACATAGGATCATATGATATGGTAGGGTTGTATAATGTTAATACCTCATCTAAGATCTCATGGAGTGCTCCCCTCACCAAGGATCCCCATATTATCTTTTACTCATCCATAAGATCTATAAAATTCAAACTAGATATCTATCAGATAACAAACATATCTCAAAATCTATCTATCTATAATCTATCTTAAAAAACTTAAGTAAATTTCAACCACTTATTACCTATCTGAATGTCACCTATCACCATTTCCCCATATGTATGACCATCAAGCATAATCTATCCATTGGCCCATCTTCTGAGTATCTCATCGATGGGATGCCTCCTAACTAAGGTAAACCTTGGGGTCACCACTCATGCTGATCTCAAATTACACCTTAGTGGTGCCTCTATAGAGTAACTCTACCCTAGGTTAACTTATGGGTCATCCTGAATGACCACCCTCTATGCCCTCCCATGTCGCTAGTGTCTCCATCAGTATTACTACCAAGGTGGTTAATGATCCTATTATGGTGTTAGTTATGGTACCTATAACACTCTTACATCCACATCCATATCCTCTCTAGCTACTAGCCATCATACTCAATGTATCCATGGTCTTTCACATCATGACCTGATCTTTGGTCTCATAACTAGTGGTCCCTCTCCTCCTCTCCCCCTTAGCTCTCTCTCATGTCTAACCCAAAATATGGGCACCACTGTTAGAGCCATTAGATGATGGAATTTGAACTGTCCTAACATGCATTCCATTATATGTGGCTTTATCCACCAAGTATAGTGGCCTATAAACTATGTTTATGCCAACTCTAGTGATACCATCCTCCAACTTGGCCAAATTATTATGATGTGACCATATGGTTACCACATGATATCTACTCACATGACTATTTATAGAACTATCACATCGGGCATGGCTTGTGCCACCTGATCCTACCTCCATCTTTGCACCCAAGGAAACTAATCATCAATCATATGGGGTAACCCAACTAGTTAGTACATTAAAAACCTCTCAGATATCTAGACACTCAATAAAATAATTGGCCCCATGGTATTATACCCTTTAGATAATGCCCCATACACAATATGCAAGAGCTAAACCTAGATGATAGAACCTAAGATCATATAGTATCCCTTGCTCTAATAGATATTGACATAAGGATATCATATATAAGGATACCTTTCCATCTAACTTGTGACACAACACTTGTGCTATCACAAGTTATATCATTACCTATTGGATATCCAAAATTTGAGATATATACACATAAAAAAGGTTCATTATTAGCCCTATATATATCCTATCTAAGTATTCCACCCATCAAGCTAATGCTTGTCTTTCCTCCTATCCATCTAGTATCCCTATGATCACTGGTATCCCTATGATCATTGGTTTCCCTCCTATCAGAAGTCCAAGTATATCATGGATATCCTACAACATGATACCCACCTTGATGGTATCCCCATCCATTACCCACCTAAAGGTATTGGTAAAGTGCTCTTAGAATCCTAAGAACATGACTATAAGATCTACACTTAATGACACTCCACACATATCCATGATACCTTCTAGGCCTAGTTTGACTAACCTAGCTTGATCCTCCACTGTAAATCACTCTAATAGGTCTAGTAACCATGTTACATCCACTAATCACCAAAATCTACAATGCCCCTACAACTATCAAATAACAAAATATGTATTAGACCTCCATGCCACTTATAATCAAATACATTCTTTTTAAATTTTTATAAAAACAAACCTAATTTACTTTAATATATCCATTTATGACCAATTTCACCTATTCTTAGCCTACTTGGCCATTTCATTACTTACTCGATCAAAGTGGCCCTTTAAAGTACTATTCTAGCCAATTCCTCACATTTTAGTAATATACCATCCGCTTAGTCACATACTGAGTTGACCAAATAGTACTGGAAGGATTATTTTAGATAATCTATACTTATGTCCCTAAATTGGATGGGAAATAATCTTTGAAAATGAATAGTTTTTGGGTTTTTCATAAGTTACATGAAAAGAGTATGGTAATAATTTTGATCTATCCCCCATTTATTAAATTGGAAAGAATTTAAAATTTTAAAATTTTGAATAATGTAGGTGTATTATTGATATTTTATTTTTAGTTGGACTATAGATAAGTCCAAATCATCTAAAATAGTCCCTCTAGATCAATCATGTGGACTTAATCTACTAAGTCAACCCTTTCATTTCCCCCTTAGTACTAAGTCAACAGAGTGGATTAACTTACTAAGTTGGTGTAGTGGTATTAATTCATCATTTTCCCTCAACAGACTAAGTTGACCCAAACCTACTAAGTCAACAATATGAAATCAAAATTTTAAACCCACTAGGTCGACTGAGTGAACTTAGTTTAGATTGTCAACTCTTTTTCTTGCTTGTAATAAATGCCTTCAACATTTATTACTCTAATTCCTTTCAAATTTCTTCTTTTTACCTATAGTATCCTTAGAAAATATCTAGGTTTCATTCTAGTTTCTAGAAAAGCTTTAAATTACAAATTTCTCTAAAATACTCAATTTTCAAAAAAATATTCAAAACAAGTTTGAAATTCCTAGTTGTCTACTTGTGTTGTACCCATTATGGTCATTAGGCATCCTCCTCATCTCAAATGTCATCTCCTCACCATCTTGGCTCTTTTTTATTTTGTTTAGTCTCTCCAAGCTCTATTTTTCTCTCAAAACAAGTCAAACAATAAGCAAATGACTTTCTTTTCACCCTATTTAACCTTACTATTCACAATTCTTTACCTTTCAAATATTTACCATAAGATTCCTTGTTCTGAGCATATCTTTGTTTTTACTCAGTCATTTTTAAAACCATACAAAGTTATAGAATCATGACATTGTAGAGAATATTTTCCACTTTTATATTCTTATATTCTAAAAATTTCATTTTTTCTTTATTTTTCACACTAATCTCTATATTTTCACCTAATGTTATTCACATTAGACACTTTCACAATCTCTTGTAGTCTCCTTCTTTATCTACAACACTAAGGTAAGTAAAGGTATGTGTTTTTCAATTCCATCCTTTCATTTATCTTATTTACTCCTTACTACATTTTATTTAACATCAACATTATGTGTTATCATGTTCTATTCCCAAAGCACCATCCTGTGTTACACTTAGGTGAGACGTAATGAGCTTCGAGTGAGGCATATGTATACACTTAATATTTTTAAAATTTTATAAATTATGGACACTCTCTATCTTAAGGGAACCTGCTGAGTCTCAATCTCTATAAGTGCATGTCTTAAAGGGTACACTGAGAAAGGGGTGAGCAGACCATTGGTGTTTTACAGGATTATTATCCCTTTTTCCACTTTTATCCACACACTTATCTCCTAAAAACCATATCCCTAACATTGTTATTTTTTATTGTACACTCCTTTGTCATTTTTTACATATTATCCCCCTTTTCCTAACCTAAAACCCTTTTTGACTATTTATAGTATTAGGCCAACTAGGTCAACTCTGTAATCTTATGGGTGAAATTCATTTAGGGTCTAGGTTGGATCCTGATCAACTTAGCCCATGACCTAGTGAATTTTTGTCCATAATATTACTAGGCCGACCTTATCATCTAAAATTTTTAGAAGGCCTTAAGGTTAAATCTAACTATATATACAAGATAAATTTTCCATTATTTAAAGAAGAGAAAAATAAGTAAGATATATTGCAGATTTGCTTATCCACCATTCTACTTGAGGAACAAGCTTAGGGTTTCATACTTTCTTTGGAAATATGGATCTTGTCTTATGGAGAAGTCTTTTAGATGCATTGATAGGTTGTGTATTCTAGAACTGATTTATCCTTATCAATTTTACATACCACAAAAACCTCTTGTGAAACACCTTGGCCAAGGGAGAGATTGAGGCTTGATGGGTTCATCTTCAAAGGTAAGTATTCCTAACTTTATTCCTCATTTATAAGAGTAGATAAATATGAATTTTTACTTATATTCTATGTATTATGATTTTGTATACATTGACATGAGTATATGTCTCTTATGCATGTTTAATTTTGTTTTTTATTACCCCTACTTTATGCCACAAGCTTTGGTGAACACTGGATTAGACTTTCATTTACCTATTATTAGTTTAGTGAATATGAAAACATAGGACTTAGTTAGGGTTATTTCTTGATCTTGCTTGATTAGAGGCTTTGGAACCCTCCCTAGTATCATTATTATGATAAGAGATCCCCTAATTAGGTCTAGTAGATCCATATATTGGTCATGTTATCGATTATCTAATGTATCCGCAATCATAAGTATAAGTAGGATATATCTTCTCTGAGTTGGGATTGATTTAAAGAGTTGATACATTTTTTATTACATACACTAACCCCTTATTATATTTCATCATTAACACATTATAGATGATAAGCCAATGACTATTTAAAAAAAATAAATTGTGAAGGGATGCTAAAATTAAGCTCCTTTTGAATTGGGCCTAACAACCCTTATATACTCTCTATGCTAGATATTGATTTGTACTCCTCTTATTTTTTGGACCGGTGTTAGATTTATAATTGAGTAATCTATAACACTTGTGTAAATTGCTTTGTAAATGTCTCCACTTTCCATGCCCTTGTCCTAGTTATGTACTTTTTTAAGCCCTATGTCTTATGTTCCTCTTTCTTCAATTCCTTATCTTTTATAACTGGATCTTCCATGTCTCTCTTCTATGTTTTTCTCTCTCGCACCAACGTCTTATCCTCTATTCTTATTCCCTTGCATATCTATTCCCTGGCTTAAAAATACTTAGAATATAATATTACACAATTTGGGGTATAATATCATCCCAAACTAATATGATAGTCCTAGACTATGTTGTAGTTTCCTCAATTAACAAAAACTCGAGACCTACCTATTGGAATTTTCACTTGAGATCCTCCCATTAGTTAAGGGATATCTTAATATTGGAAGTAATAGCTTCCAATTCACCTCTCAATCATTTCATTTCTTTGGGTTGCTAAAAAAACCATCTACTTGAGTTGTCAAAATATCAAGCTAAGTAGTTGCAGATTTATGGGCATCCTCAAGTGCCCTGACCTCAGCCATAACCTACCCTCAAAGTGTTGAGAAATTAGCATTCATCTCCTATCAATGGGAATTTATTTATTTTTCAAGTTCTTCAACATCTTATAATACTTTCACATGCTGGGCCTTGTCTTTGATATTGAGTGTGTTCTTAACCAATTACTAGCATTATTTTTCCTTAGGGAACAATAATGCTTATAAAATTCTACTTGACCATGTCAAGTTGACAAAACCCCCATCATTGATGGGAATAGTGGCAATCAATTTATTAAAAAATGTGTAGAAAATGTCCATGGCCTCTATAAATTGCTTGGTGGCCCATAACTTCTCTTATTGAGGATTCACCATGTTTTTACATTTTCTTAGCAAAAGGCCCATGAGCATCTCTAATTAATTAGTGGCCTCACCAGTAATGGGAATAACATCCATAATTTCTTTCTTTATCCTCAATTTTTTTGATAAGGTCCTAATGTCCCAAGTCAAGATGCCTCAATTGCATCCTATTGGTGCTTGAGCACTTTAATTTATTCCTCAAGATTGCATCATTATGTATGATCTTGTCTGTACATGTGGATAATCTCCCAATGATTTTAGTGAAGTTGGATAACATTATGGATATGAAGAATGTTTACCTAGAAATTTCTAAGGTAAACTTTATAAGGTCTATGTCTGTTTGAAATAGAGAGAATTTTAAGGGATCGACCCAAATCACTTCTGGAACACCTACAAATTTTAGGCTTATATCAGTGTTAGTTTTTGGGATATCAAAAAATCCTTCATCATGATATACCTTCATTACAAATGGCAACTCACATCAAGCTTTTTTAGTGGATTCATGTTCAAGAAAAAACTCCCACAAATATAGTTATTTATTCAATATATCTTATTGAAACAAGGCATGAGTGGGAAGGTCCTAATTTTTTTTGCTACTGATACTCTACTTCCTGCATAAGATCCTTATCCTTTTGGGGGTCATGCTCTAGATATATAACTTCAGGACTCTTTTGTTATTCACTAGTATCGGTGCTATGTTTTATGCTAGGGCCTTCTCCTCTTTCTACTACTTTAGGTTTTGGACTTTCATTATCCATTTATTACTAAGTAGTAGGCTATTCTTTACTTGACTAAAGAGTGGGTTTCTTTACAGGTTATGCTTTCAGATGTACATCACTTTTTTTTAAGAATTATTATTAACTAATTTCTAGTCACATACCTAGAAAGGGGTCAACCTAATGCCTTAAGTCTTGGTCCATCATTAGTCTCATGATTGCATCTATACATTGTGAGTTATGAGGGTTGTTCAAATAGTCTATGGTCTTGTCATGCTACAACCTTACCTTGTTAGCCCTTATATCTCCCTTCTAACTTGATTCAATTTTTTTCATGATGATCAAACACATTTTATGGTCCTTAATCACTTTGATGGAATCCTAATAGTCAAAAAATGCCATGGTGAAGGCAAATGGAAAACGCAGTCTAGTGACAATTCATGAGCACCCATGATATGTCTAACATGAGGTATGCTATCTTTAAAACTTTTAAGGAACATCATGGAAGGTTTCTTAAGGTGAATTTGAGGTTTCTAATATGTCATATGGGTCTTATATATGTTTTTATATAATAATTTAGTTAATATACATTTTAAAAGTCATATATGTGTGTAAAGTCAACATTTTTAGGTCATAATGAGACTTAATCTGGTCTTGATAGACCACTAAGACACCCCACACACCTCTAATAGACCTCATAAACCTCATCAAGCCACCAATATACCATTTCATACCTCATCAAATCCATTAGCACCATGGTCAATGCCTAATTCCTCTTAAATGGGACCCACACATGCCAAATAGTGACTTTTTAACTCCCCCCAATTCATACCATTAGGTTCAAAGTGGCATATGACTCTTATCTTCCCCTCAAAACACTTGATAATGATGTTTTAGGTATGAAACAAGAGGAATTATAGAGAAAATTATAGGTTTTAGAGGATTATTAAGTAGTATGGATCCATATAGTATGGAACAACTCAAATGGAGTCATGGTTTAAATGAGGGGCATTAGCAATGTCAAGTGGAGGATATATTAGTGTTTGGTAGCGCTATAGAATATCAAAACCATCCCATCTCTCCCTAAATCTCATTATAAAACTTAAAGTGCTACTTAGGTTAACGCATGTAGCATATAGAGGAGAGAGAAACTACACTCAAATAGCTTCCAGCCATGGGCATTTGTCTGGGGATTGGTCTCATGATCTTTATGAAAATTCCTTTAGAAGTTAATGAATGTGTATGCTATCCTAATCTACATATGCCAAGTTGGGCTAAATGGTTTTTAGAGATTTTTTCCTTGTCTTATCAAACACATCATGGATATTATTTCCTTAAGTTTTTAAGGATCCTTACATATTATTCTTAGAATTTGAATCACATGTGTGAGCTCATATAATTGGCATATCTTCATGACTATATCCTTTGTGTGGTCTATAGATATGTCTATACAATAGATAGAGGTTTGATGCCTTCACCAGAGGTTGTGGGCTAAGTTGAAGAGTTTATAGAAGTGTTTTAATGTTTCCAATCCCTTCTTGATTAGGTGAAAGGTCCAATGGTCCCTTTTTACCTCAAAACTCAATAAATAATGACATGCATATTTGAATACCACCGTATGACAAGACTATGTGTAACCTAATGTCATATGCAGAGCTTCAAATATAGCTCAAAAACATAAAAAGAGGAGTTGGATTAATGATTGGCCATTCTCGTGACCTTGAGGACAAAATTATAAACCTTCATGGTGGCCTCACAGGCCTAGAAACCATCTCCCTTGTCTGACAAACCATAATCTTTTTTAGTAAAATTTAGGATCTTTTTTGAAAATTAAGGTTTTTTGAGTTTTTAAGGTTCCAATTTAGGGTTGTGTGTGCTTCATTTATACCTCCAAAGTTTAATGCTTGATTATAAATGTGTATAAACGTTTTCAAGTTTCATGTGGTTGGTATCAGAAAGGTCCTTGCACTCCATTTCACATCATTTTCACAACATTTCCATTACCATTCATGTTGTGTTAACCCTATTTTCATACACCACACTCCATATATCTCCACTACCACCCTCCATTTATCCACCCTCAAATTTAAAGTATATAACATGAAATAAAATTCCATACCTTTTATGAAACCATAAAAAATAATTAAACCACCAGATGTTGGACCCATATGGTCATATAGTGGACTGAGAATGCAAATGTACACCTACAGTCGGCCCCTTAGACTATAGTAGGGTCCCTAAAAAGCATTATTTATAACATCTAAATCATTAATATTGGTTTGAGTATAAATGGATATGCATCATAAATAAGTGAATGATGATATGAGAATGTCACACCAGAGTTTCAAGTACTATGCAAACCACCTTCTTCTCGTACATGCTTGATAGCTAAGCCCTATAGACAATCATACTAGCAGGTGGTTACATGTAATATTAGTAAGGCATATTGGTGTATTAATATTATGTAAGCTAAAAGGAAATGTTATTAAAAGGAAGAGAAAGGTTCATACTATTTAAAATGTAACTTTTGATGGTTTTCACCATTAAGAAGATAGAGTAACACCTAAACACGCTTGAAACCACATAGACATATATAGACATGAGACCTAAGTATAAGTAGAGGGTAAGGTATACAAAGGAAAAAGCATTATAAAGCCATCATTTAATAATGATAATGACCCTTAGCACATAATTAACACTTCCATGTTCTAGAATACCTCAGGAGATAATGTTAAAGGTCACACTCATAAATTTCATGCCTAGTCACATAGTCAACAGATAATCTACTGCTAGTTTGAGCCAAAATGGTGGTTTGAGACCTTTTTGGGCATGGAGAAGCCCAATAAATAGTAATAATGGTCATAATGACCCATTAAATGAACTCATATATTCACTTGGGATATAAAAATAGTGGGTATACCTACTATTTTGACTTAGACCAATCCTTATTTGTCACAGTTGTTCAATGAGTTGAAGGGTGCATCCATGATTTTAAGGGTATACATGAAGTTTGAGACTCATAGAAGGTTTTTTTTCAATAAGGTTATAAAAAATCCTCAAAATGTCTAACACTTAGAGCTATAGCAAGAATTCTTGGAGATAGGCTAACACAATCAAACATATAAGCCTACTTATAGATCCTAGTGTCATCTTGAGGTCCCTTCAAGCTATTATAAAAATTTTAATGGAAAATGCATGGTGTATGAGGATAATTAATACTTTTTAATAAGTTTAAAAGTTTTAAGAGGCAAGAAAGTTGATCAAAGTGTCTTTAAACACTGCTCGAGCCAATCAACTTACACACATGTAATGTAAAGACCATTTCAAATACCCACCCACTCCACCATATGCATGATTCAAAAAAAATATACTAAGTTTAAGTATCCCTATGGAATAAAAATTCATGAAGGATTGGTTGGCTGTTAGATCTAGATTTTATGAATGAACCTTAAGAAAATAAACACTCAGAACTACCTACAAATAACCCTAATGCCACCTTCTAAGGTTTATATCTCTAAGCACCCTCTACATGGGAAAACAACTCATTCATGAAAGATGAGGAGGTCAGTTCCATATAAATTCATGGCATTTATTATTGGTTTGGACATTCATACTCTATGATCAATCGTTAAGATGGTGGACATCTCAAACCTTGTACAAACCCTATAAGTGACCTGATGATGGAGTTTAACCCCAAAACCCATCTAAATGAGATAATTTTACCATGAAATGACCTTTAATGTCTCCTAAGGTCCTTTGAGCATAAAAATGACCCATTGGTTAGCATGTACAGAGGTCAAACTATACAAAATGGGCCTAGAAGTGTTAGTATAAACTCAAAAGCAAAGAAATTGGGATGGTTTGTGTGAATAATTAAGTTGGAGAGAGAGAATGAGTCATAGAACATCTGATCAAGCCCTCAAATAGTCATCAAGGTGACCTCCATGACTAGTTCAATAGGTAGAAAGGTACAAGTATTAGAATTCATGACTATATGCATCCAAAGGAAGTCAAATGATGTAATTAAGCTAATGATGCTACTTACTAAGGCCTCTAAAGTAATGTTTAAGTTATTTATGATGACAAAGTGGTTCACATCCCTAGTATTTAGGTCAAGGTTCATGATTTAGGTATGCAGACAAACCAATCCATAACCTCTACTAAGAATATACCATCAAAAGGTGAAGCATAAGACAAATTGGAGAGTAAGAATGCTTCAAATCCTTGGGAAAGGCTATCACATCATTTATAATCCCTATGGATAACTTGGAATCCAAAAAAACCTTTTAATTAGCCATTATACCTATAAAGATTTAGAGTCTAATAAAAATACATGTTTGCCCTATAAGGAGCATATTAAAATGATCATCATATCTTGTATGATATGCATGGGGGGTTTAATCATTTTGAGAAGGTGGGGGGTCTCTTGAGTTGAATATGTCTCAGTTGATTTAGAGATCTAAGCTCTGATCTCCATGAACCATCCCTAAAACCCCCTAACACTCCTAAACCTCCCTTAAACCCTAATAGTGACTCTAATAGGAAAGTTTGAGGAAAAATTCATTAAAATTATAAATAATTACTTAAATAAAACTTGGATAATGTTTCCATTGTAAAGGGTGTCTTATCCACTATCCCTGATGGTATAAAAACTGTATGAGCACTTTTTAAAAAGCAAGTTTGCATGGTTTTAGGAATAAATTGTGTTGTAGAACCTAACCAAAAGTTATAAACTATGGAAAGTGTAAGTTAAATAATTATTATACTCATTCAATTCTAATATTATCCATGGAACTAGATTAAAGTGTCTCTATTATCTCTTCCTAAATTGCCTATCTGTGAAGTAGTTCAAGTGGCCTAGTCATGCAAGGCTAATGAGTTTTCAAGTGAAGAACACTCAAAAGATCCAAATTAAAATGCATAAAGGATTGAAATAATAATGATATAAGTATTTTCAAATTAATTAGGATTCTTATTTATCTATTTTATCATTCAAGCAATGGATATGAGTAGAAATTTGAATGATAAGCAAATATGTCTACTTATCTTGCAAGTAGAAGACATAAGTAGGAAAAGGATGACATGGTAACATTGATGAACCACCTTAAAGAATTGGTAATTATCACCTAGGTGATCATATCTCAAAAATGAAGGCCATTATGATAAGTTAGAGGTAGTTTCAATGACCATTCTACGTGAGCATTAAAGGGAGATTACCTAATGCCTCTTGGAGGCCTATCCACATTCCATTTTACATTGTGTAAATAACATTAGAGGGAATATTAGGATATTTTAATCATGGTTAAAGCTTGGATAAAATAAAAATTGGGAGTAACAGCCTCCATACCTTCCCAAAATGCCGAAATGGACTCATTGAAGGCATGCTAATGTTTGAGGATGAAGAATGGGACTATTGTAACTAATATAAACCACATTGGATTCATTCATGGTCTCTCACATGACTATAATATTACATATTATCCTTAAAACTTTCTATTTAAGTAGGCATTGAGCTCTTGCTTTGGCATCCCTTAGTTGGGTGTATCAAAAGTATGCAAAAATTGCCTTATAATCATTTGAATTAATTGAGGACATTTGCATAATTCTTGTTGAATGATAGTGTGCTTCATGAAAGTTTGATTTTTAGAATGTATGTATTGTGTTATCATCTATATGTCATTTCATGCACCTAGTTTCAAGTTACTAGTCCATTGCAGGTTGTATGAAGTGTTAGCAAGTAGGAGTGTCCTTGAGGTATCATGAGTCAATAGTATATTTTGTAGGTATAAGCCCTTGTGCTTCAAGTTGCATAATCATACTTAACCTCCATATGAAAAATTAATTATTAGGACACCATAAATAAGTCTAATAAATGTAGTCTCCTTTAGGTTCATTTTCAATTTCAAAGGGTATGATCAAGAGTGGATCTCTAACCAATTGGTACATCATCACTTAGAGTAGGATCTTTCATTATATTTCATCTCTTTTCCTTTTAAATTATTAAAGGATTAGGTCTTATATATATTTTAATTGATAAATTAGGGGATATATCCCCATAAAATCTAGAGGTTTGACCTATATATTAGGCAGTCCATAGTCTAAATGTCATTGTAATGTTGGTCTAGGTTTGAGGTAGACATGAATAATCTTCTCCTTAGCAAGGGTGTAACCTAGATTCATAAATTTTTTTGGAATGCCTAATGCGAATATATATCAAGAGAATTTTAATCTTGATAACATGGGAAGATATATGAAAGGCCAAGGATAATCAATGGTAGATTGGAAGGCAATTTCATGCACCAAGTTTCCATTAGGTCAACTTCAAAAGGTAAGCAGATTGATTTTGTTTAATTATAATTGGATATAGTAAGGAGAAAGAGGGTCCCTAGAGTTAATATAAATCCCACACCCCCCCAATTCTCATAAGTCTCCTAATTTTGAGAATTCTATCCATACACAACCTACTACAAGTCCAACAATCCCAATGGCAAGGCCTAGATTGAAAGCATTTATACCATTGAATGGTGGTAACCATGTAAACCTAAACTAATTTGATGATATCCTAGTTTTTGTATTGAATATTTTTCCATATTTCATTGGGGAAAACTCCACCACTCATGTAGAACACATAGCTGATATAACAAGCCTATGTTCAATACACAATATCACTCAAGAAAATGTAGCCATGAGACTCTTAGCAAATTCATTGAGAGACAAAGCTCTTCAATGGTATATAAGTCTCACTCATACCTGGATAAATACTTAGGATGAATTAAGTGAGTTATTTTATAAACACTTTGACGATAGAAGTGAGCATGTATCACTAATTGAGCAACTCACCTATATTAAGAGGGCACCCTAGGTTTCTATGGTTGATTTCAATTATATATTTAAAAAGACTTGGGATATAATCACTATCATCATCAAGAATACACCAAATTATGCCTTTTTATATTACCTAAAGGCCTTAAAATACTGATGTTGCCATAATGATATAGTCCATGGGTGGGACCACATTACCAAAGGCATATGAAATCTCTATAAGAGTAGAGAATTGCTTGATACAAGCAAGAAAATTGAATCTTAGACCCCTCATGCCCCTATTTAATAATCTCCAACCCAATACCCCACTATTACTCCATTACCTAATCTAAATAATTAAGGATAATTTGATGATAGCTAAGTAAATAGGTTTAGAAATATTGAAGGTTTTCTAAAAGCACAAAATAACAAGTTGGTAGCCTTAGAGAGGCAACAACATACCTTTTATAGACCATATCAAGCCTTCTATTAGGATCCCTACCCACCTTATGCTTACAATAGACTCCCTTATCAACCAAATAAATAAACCCAAGGTCAGATCACATAGGCTAGACCATATAACATCTATAACCCCAATGTTGCAAGAAGATCAAGGGCATTGGCACCAAAACAAAACAATATTTTACAAGAGGGTCAATGGTATACTACATGGGGGTAATCAAATGATATGTTGATGTCTAAAAATGTAGAAACATATCATAATTTATATATATATATAGTTGGCTCCTACATTTCAAGCTCATGACACTATGCCTCCACCACAAGGTCCTCCAATGCCTCATGGTGATATGCCTACCATGACATGAATATAAGCTATAAATAAACAATAAGGGAATGTGAGAAAAGAACCTACTGATACCAACTTTATAAAATTCCAAGAAGGAAAACACACCTTTGATCATGTGGTAGCAAACTTAGGGTAAAATGTATCAAAGCCAGATGATTTAGTGGCATCCCACATAAGGGATAAAAGGAGAATGATTGATGATAACTTGGGGCAGCCTAAGGTCTATCCCACACATGCTCAAGTGACTTAATAACCTTCCACTCAAAGTATAATCAACAAGACCTCTTCAACTCAATAGACATCTTGATCACACAGGTAACAACATAATAGTCCATTCATTCCACAAGTTACTCAAGTCACAAGTGATGCCCCCAATTCTAAGATGCATCCCAAGAGTGCCAATTTTCCTTTCAAATTTGTGGAATACATGAAGAGATCCAATGTTAGCATTCCTATGTGGGATGCTCTACTCATTTTAGGGAAGAAATACATTCTCCAATAAGAGCTTTCCATGCTCTCTCTCATGAAAAAGTAAGCTGATAAGGTAAGTGTAGTTTATATTAATGATGGTCAACCTAGTGAAGTCCGATATCCTAAGGTTGTTAATCCACATCCATTCTAATTTTTAGTCATACTTAGAGATTATCTTGTCCAAAATTTCATGATAGATAGTGGTGCCTAACCTTAGTCATGCTAAAGGCCATAACTGATAAACTAGAACTCAAGTATAGATGGTTCTCCCATAAAGAAAGTAGGTGTGTTAAAGGATCTCAAAATTATGTTAGTAGAATACCCCAATTGCACTATCTCATAAGATGTCATGGTTGTTGATATACCTCCATACTTTGTCCTATGCCTATCTAGGCACTTCACTAAAAATATTGGGGGATACCTTTCATCTGACAGGTCAAACATGGTCTTTAGGACCAAATATGGGACTAGGGTCACTATTAGGTCTAAATATATTTTTAAGTTCCACTTATAACCCTATACATATAACCTCTCTAATTGAAACTACACTATACTAGATGAGGATGAGAATTTTAGTGAGCAAGAACCCAAGGATCATATTGAAGGCATCTCAGACTATCTCCTTGATGAATGGGTAGTTGAGAACCATGGATTTTATGCCTACAATACCATTCAGGAGATAGACCTAGGGGTATATTGCATACATGAAGAAGGAGTTGTTCCCACTCTCACAAGCCCAACTCAAGAGCATGATGGCATATGAACCTTGTTCTTTGATGGGTAAGGTCACAGAATGGTAGTGGGGTTGGAGTAATGCTTCTTTACCCTTAAAATTAAAAGTAATACTTAGTAGCGAGGTTCCAATTTAGTTTTAATTCAAACGCAATAGAGTATGAAGTCCTTATACATGGGATACAAGAGGTAAAGAGGAGAGGCATCAAACTTCTACAAGTGAAAGGTGATAGTGAGTTTATAGTGAAGTAAGTGAGGGGTGTTAATGTAATCAATAATAATTTGTTGAAGGCCTACAAGCACTGAGTATGGGACCTCTTAGAGAACTCACTAGCATTTGACATCTATTTCATACCAAGGGAGTCCCATCACCATGAAGATATACTTGCATCCATTGGTGACCAATATGAGATTGTAGATGGAGTTAAGGGAAATCAAGGAATATCATAAATTAAGGTCATATTTAGGCCATATATAACTGATAATGAGGTGAGTTGACAACTCTTTGATAATGATGAGAAGATTGTTTTCTTTATCATGCAAGAGGCATAATTATGTCATAAAAACCAAGGAAAGTTATAGCATCAATTTGAAGAATAGATAATGCAATTGAGGACTAATAAATTTAAAAAGGGGTTAGTTACATTAGAGATAATATTTAATGAATATGATCAATTGAGAAGGGATAAGGTGAGTATCTCAACTAAATAAGAGCATTATGAGAAGATAGTCATCTTTAAAGACAAGCTATTTGGGAAAAGTAAACACAATAGAAGATAGAGATTCATTAATTTCCTTGTGTTAAGAGTGTGCTAATGTGTTTGCATGGGAATATTATGAAATAAAGGGATTTAACCCCAAGCTTGAATAACATATCATAGAATTGGAAAACAATGCAAAAATGGTAAGGCAGAAGTAAAGGCCAACTAACCCTAAGGTGTAAGAGTTCATGAGAAGAGAGTTGTTTAAATTACTTGAATCCAAGATAGTATTCCACATCAATAATTCCTTGTGGGTATCAAAATTTTCTCCTATGAGGAAAAATAATGGAGATATACACCTATGTACTGACTTTAGGGACCTTATTAAGGTGTCTTTGAGAGACCATTACCCACTTCCCTCCATGGATTAGATCCTTTAGAAGGTTGTAGGATCTTAGAAGTTTTCATTTCTTGATGTTTACTTTTATTATAATTAGATCTTGGTCAAAGAGGAGGATAGACATGAGACTACCTTCACTACAAAGTGGGGCACTTATGCATACATGAAAATTACCTTTGGACTATCCAATGTAGGGGAAATTTTATAGAGGGCAATGGATGTTGCCTTTGAGGGATTGATTAATGAAATGGTGCTCATATATATTAATGAAATCATTGTGTTCTCAAAGGATCCAATAGATTACATGATGCATTTGAAGTTTGTTTTTGATAGGTGTAGGCATTTTGGAGTGTCCTTGAATCCCAAGAAATGCATCTTTGCTATTCATGAGGGAAGAATTTGGGACAGTGATCTCAAAAGATGGTATTCATATAGATATTGAGAGGGTTGAATCAATATTGACCTTACACTTACCTAAGAAAAATAAAGTTTTGTAAAAATTCTTAGGGAAGATTAACTTTATAAGGAGGTTTATCTCGGGTTTTGCAAAATTAGTCAAGCCTCTTACTCACATGCTTAATAAGAATAAAGAATTCAAATAGAGAAAGGAAGGAAAGAGGAGATTTAAGGCAATAAAACATGCCATCTCTCAAGCACCTACACTCCTTAACCCTAATTTTGACAAATAATTTTTCTTGTACGCATTCTCTACATCAGATGCAATGTCTACTATGCTTATGAAGTAGAATGATGAAGGCTTAGAAAAACCAATTACTTTCTTTAGTTAGGCCTGAAAAGGATATGAAGAAAGATATACCTTTGTGGAGAATCATGTGCTTGATTTAATGAGAAAATTGAAGAATTTTAGGCACATGGTGTCTAACAAAAAGGTCATAGTCATGGTAGTACACCCAAATGTCAAAGAGTTTATACTCAATAAAGACTTGAATGAGAAGAGATTTGGGTGGGTAACAAAATGTATGGAAAATTACATTGAGGTGAGAGTGATAAATTTAATTATAAGAAGGGGAATATTTTAGTATCTTGTAGTAGAGGTAAATGAAGATAAAGGAAAAGTGTTGGCAGTCCATGGTAATCAATAGGCAGCTGCAAGTATCACTCCCCTCAACTAGACCAATGATGTGGTCAAATCCCTTTAAAAAAGACAATGTTGAATTTATTTGGATAAGATAAAAAGGAGGTACTTTATATTGTAGACCATACCCTATGTCTTGATAGATGGAGTGCTCTTTAAGAAAGACATAGGAGGCATGCTTTTGAGATGTATTGAATCAAGCCAAGATGACAAGATGCTTGAACAAAATCATGATGGCCTTGATGGTGGATAATTTTATGCCAATACCACAACCTCCAAAATCATTAGAGATGGATAATTTTGGCCTACATTATTTAAGGATTCCCATATTTGAGTAAGGAAGTGTTCAAAATGTGCCATGTTCACTGGCAAATAGAAGTTAGTTGCCCTTCCCTTATAACCAATCCAATGTGATCAACCCTTCATGTAGTGGGGTTTAGATTACATAAGAATGATCCATCCCCCTTTTGGTTCTAGACATAATTGGGTCATCACATGCACTGAATACTTCACAAGGTGGGTGGAGGCAATTTCACTTAAAGAGGCCAATGAGAATTCAGTCTTAGAGTTCTATGATAATCTTGTGGTCATATTTGGTATACCTTGAAAAATTATCTCGATAATGCCTTGGTCTTAAAATGTAATAAGGTATGTGATTAGGCCCTCAATCATGGAATATAGATCAAGGCATTCTCTAACTATTACCCATAGGGTAATGGACTAATAGAGTCCATAAACAAAAAATTGATAAGGTTCATCAAAAGAACCATGGAGGACATCCAAAGAGAGTGGTGTATAAGGTTGAGAATTGCCTTATGGGAAGATAAAGTTACACCTAATAGGTCTAATGGATAATATCCATACTTCCTTATCTATGGTAGAAAGGAATATTGCCTATTTCCCTTGAACTTCCTACCTTAGTGATTTCTCATCAACCTCAGCTCTTGGAAGATGACACATTACAAGTGAGAATGAGTGAGTTAAGATAATTAGAGGAGACAAGAGACAATGCCATGCATACCATGTGGTCTAATAAACATCAAGTCAAGAATTCATCTAATAAAAGGGATTTTTATAGTACATTACAATGAGGAGATATAGTCCTCAAGTGGGATAGGGACCATGAAAATCTAGGAAAACACTCCAAATTTGACAACCTTTAGAGTGGACCTTACATTATCACTTGCTATAAGAAAAGTAATGCCTTGTAATTATCTATATTGAATGGTGATGAAATCCCCATACCTATTAATGGGAGGTTTCTCAAAATTTTCTATTAGTCTCCTTCATGTTTCTCTTATAGATAGGTAGATAGAGTTGTCTTTTCTCTCTAACTACTTCTACACATGTGTTATGCTTGTTGATTAGTTTTATTATTGGTAGTTATGTGTTATCTTTATTTTTCTTCTTTGTTGATTTGTTGTGTATCATTATTTCAAAGTATGCAAGGTATAAGGTATAGTTCATGTCAAGTCATGTTCTATTTTCTAAAGCCATTAAAATATTCTTTGAAACATCTTTAGAACTACTTACATAGGTCTTTGGAGCTCAACTATGGATCTTCATAGCATATTACGAGTTCCTTTACCAATAGGATAGTTAAGCAAACTGAGTCACTAGAAATGTTGACTACTTTCTAGTCTTAGACCTAAAAAGGGGTCAACCTAATGCCTTGAGTCCTGGTCCATCATTAGTATCTTGATTTCATGTAGTCCTTGTGAGTTATGAGGGTTGTTCAAATAGTCTATGGTCTTTTCATGCTAAAAACTTACCTTATCAACCTTTATATTTCCCTTCCATCTTGATTCAAGTGTTGTCATGATGATTAAACATGCTCTATGGTCCTTATTTACTTTAATGAAGTCCCAATAATTAAAAAATACCATGGTGAAGGAAAATGGAAAAGGCAGACTAGTGACAATTCATGAGCAACCCTAATTTGTCTAAAAACATGAGGTATGTTATCTTTCAAAGTTTAAGGGAAAACCATGGAAGGTTTCTTAAGGTGCATTTGAGGTTTCTCATAGGTCATATGGGTCTTTTATATGTTTTGATATAATAATTTAATTAATATACCTTTTAAAAGTCATATATGTATGCAAAGTCAACATTTTTTGGTCATAATGAGACTCAATCTGGCCTTGATATACCACTAAACCACCCCATACACCTATAATAGACCTCATAAACCTCATCAAGCCACCACTAGATTGTTTCATACCTCATTGAATCCATTAACACCATGGTCAATGCCTAATTCCTCCCAAATGGGTCCCACATGTACCAAATAGTTACTTTCAACTCCCCTTAATTCATACCATTAGGTTCAAAGTGCCATATTACTCCAATATTCCCCCCAAAACACCTGATAATGATGTTTTAGGTTTGAAACAAGAGGAATCATAGAGAAAATGGTAGGTTATAGAGGTTTTTAAAATATTATAGATCTGTATATTATGAACGAACTTAGATGGAGTCATGGTTTAACAGAGTGGGGTCAACAATGTTAAGTGGAGGAGAGAGAAGTGTTTGTCAGTGCTATAGAAGCTCAAAACCATCCCATTTCTCTCTCAAACTTATTATCAAACTTAGAGAGTTCCTCAGGTTAATGCTTGTACTATACAAAGGAGAGAAAATGGGGCCCCAAGCTTATAACCAGAGAAACTACAATTAGGTAACTTTCACCCATGGGATTTTATTAGGTATCGGTCTCATGATATTTATGAACATTACTTAAGAATTTAAGGAGTGTGTATGCCATCTTCATTTGTAAAGACCAAGTTAGGCTGAATAATTTTCAAAGATTTTTCCCTTATCTACTCAAACCAATCATCGATATTGTTTCATTGAGTCTTGAAGGATCCATCCATATCATTCTCAACATTTGAACCACATGTGTGAGCTCATATGATTGGTATGACTATCTCTTATGTGTGGTTTGTAGATAGGTCTATGTAATAGATAGAAGTTTGAATCCTTTACTAGAGGTTGTGGGCTAGGTTGAAGGGTTTTTAGAAGTGTTTCAAGGTTTATAATGCCTTATTAATTAGGTGGAAGGTCAAATGGCCCCTTTTTACCTCAAAAGATCTAGGGAAATAAGGATTTGTGCATATTTGAAGACCACTATATGACAAGACTATGTGTATCCCAATGGCATCTACAGAGCTTCAAATGTATCTCAAAAACATAGAAAGAGGAGTTGGACTAATGATGGGATATCCTCATGCCCTTGAGGAAAAGCTTTTGAAACTTCATGGTGGCTTCATAGGCCTAGAAAGCATCTCCCTTATCTACAAACCCACATAATCTCTTTTAGAAAAGTTTAAGGTCTTTTGTGAAAATTAAGGTTTTTCTGAGTTTTTGAGGTTCTAATTTAGGGCTGTGTATGCTTTGTTTATACCTCCAAAGTTTCATGTTTACTTAGGTATGTGTATAAATGTCTGAAATGTTCATTTGGTTGGTCTTAAAAAATTCCTTACACTCTATTTCACATCATTTTCACATCCTTGTCTTTTTGTAGTGTTTCTACTGCTATTCACACTGTGTTAACCCTATTTTCATACATCATGTTTTTCACAAAATATTTCACTTGTTTTTGTGGATAACATACCAACCATTTTGGTCTTGCAGGCCAAAATGCTCTCTTTCTTTATCAAAAAAAATGTTCTGAGTAGTTAAGTTTTTTAAATAACTCAAGCCTTTTCAGCTAAGGAAATCACAGGTTTAATAGGCAAGCTTTCTCAAAGGGAAGTTCAAAATACTTAAGGCATTTCCTAAGTGTTTTGAGGATGGTTCAACACTGAGGTTCAATCAAAAGACTTAACAGTGGGGTTCAAAGGAGTATAATGAACTATTGAACCATTGAACCCCGCCTCTAAAAGGTTCAAAGGTTCAATGACTTCGATAGAATCAAAGAATAAAAGGATTTAAAGAGTTAGAATGAACCATTGAACCTTTGAACCTTGAACTGAAAAGGTTAAAAGGTTCAACCAGTTCAATAGACTTAAAGAATAAAAGGATCCATAGAGTTATAATGAACCATTGAACCATTGAACCCCACCTCTGAAAGGTTCAAAGGTTCAACGAGTTCAAAGGCTCAAAGAGTTCAAAGTTTGAGCAGAAACTTTGAGTAAATGGATGAAGTGGAAGATTCTAGAAAATGGTTCAACTGAAAAAGAAAACTAAGTGAATGCGGCCCTTTAAAAAACATTGAAATGCTGAACCATTGAACCGTTGAACCATTGAACCAAAAGAGTTTAAGGTTCAAGGTTCAAAGTGGTTCAAGTGACCGATGATATCCCCATGAATGTCAAATTTAGGGTGATGGAATAATCATTGATTTTTAAAAGAGCATAGACTTGAGAAAAAACTCAGCGACCAGCCAAGAAAGGAGCTGAAGGAGCCAGCTGAAAGTGAGAAGATAGCCCTGAGAGCTCAGATCACTAGGAAGAGACAAAATGTAGCAAGGAAAGAGGGAATGGCTAAAATAAATCTAGAAATATATATAGAAGAGTTATTCTAGTAGGTGGAATAGTCCACCAGGTGGACCTCAAAGAACACAAACATTTAATGGCATGGCCTATTTTTCTTTATTAAGTAAAGGCAAATAGATAGATGTGTAAGCATCATAAAGAAGACTAGGCAATCCATGCTTAGGAGGAGACATTTGAGATTATTTAAAATGCTAAAGTTAAGGCTGATGACCTGTTCTAGCATGGCCCCTTCATAGAATTTCCAATGCATTCAATGCAACATGGGCCATTTTCATGAAAATAAGTGCCCAAGACTTCCTTTGAATGTTATATATTGGAATCTCTCATTTTGGATAGAGGAATCTCTCTATTATTAAAAGCGAAGCTCTACCCAAATTGAAAGACATTCTTGAGACTTTGAGCTCAGACTGTTAATCATATTTTGTTAAGTGAATGAGAAAGTAAGTGACCTTTCAAAATTTGTGTTGAAATAACTTATGTTATCTAGGAAATCATTCTTTTATATTTTTCCTAAATACAGTCTTGTCGATTTAATCAAATAAGCATAACAAGTGGAAATAAGCTGGAAGATGTCCTGAAGCTGATTGTGGGAGACTTTGTGCTACCATAATTGTCTTTAGTCTATGTTTTGTGTAAAATATATTGAAGAGACTTTGAGTTCCCCTTATTCTTCATAGTACTTCACTCTATTGTAGTTTTAGGTGGAGAATTTGGGTTACACTTCATTCTATAGTATCTTTGTCCTAATTAGTAGGAAAAACAATGAAAGACTTTGTGCTTTCATGGGTTTCTTTTGGATCTAGTTACTACCCAAGAAGGATTTCTACTATTTATTAAACATCATTTCTAAAAGAAGAGAAGTGCCTTCAGTAATTACACCATAATTCTCCTCTATTCTGTGAACATCATCTCTAAAAAAAGAGAGATGGATGGTATGATTTCACCCCTGAGTCTATTTTTAGCTTATATTAGTATACTATAGTTTATAGGGAACCTCCCCTTGCTAAGAGGAGAGATTTGTCTCATTCTAGCTGTGGTCACCACATCCATTTTATCATATAAATATCTTTATGCTGTTGTTGATATAACCATTTTGCCATCATTTAGTTGATGATAAAATATTCACCCAATAGTTTTTGGTGACTATGCTGGGGAAGAATGAGCAGTTTTAAGCCTCAAGCTTCAAATTGAAGCATTTCCAATTCTTTTCCATTTCTATTCCACACTCTAGTAGATCCATGTTATATGCGAAGCCAAAGAGCTCAAGGTATTGTTGACCCTGTATTTGAGTTGGTGCAGCTGAGTAATTTTAATCTTTTTCCTCCACCATCTTGCCTTTATCAAACTAGGAGTTTTCCTCCTACAAACATTTGGTCTCCAAAACTAGGCAAAGCTTCTCTTTCCTCTACTAGCAGAGCTTTGTCTATACATATCCCATAGAGATTTATTGTCCCTCCTTTCACCAGTCATATCATGGTAGCTCAAGGCCCTTGGGGTAATAATTTTGGTCCTCTAAATCCAACCCCACCTTTACATGAGCTACCTCGTAGTTCAAAGAAGAATTTTCACAAGTTCTATGGTGATGAGAAAGTTCATCTTGATGAACATATTGCAGCCTTTTGCATAGCTTGTGGTGTGATAGGTGTTGAATATGAAGACATAATAGTCAGACTGTTTGTGGAAACATTACAAGGCACTGCCACAGACTGGTTTTATCATTTGCAAGCATAAACTGTGACTAAATGGAACACTCTCAAGGCCAAGTTCGAGGCTAGATTAAAACCTATAAAAGATGCACATGCCCTGTTAGCTCAAATTACACAAATGAAGAAGGATCCTCATGAACCTATGTGAGACTTCATTGCTAAGTTTGACAAGTTGAGGAATATGATTCCTATAATTGCTCAGCTAACACCTAAAAATCTTAAATTCTTCTTCATCAATTCTCAGCTTATTGAAGTGAGTTTATTATTGAGGTGGGATAGCCACATATATCTTGATGTAGCTTCGATTTTGGCCACTGAGGTTGAAGATGATCTTATCTTGATAGGAAAGATAAGAAGAGATCCTAACAGAAATAAATCTTCTTCATATTTTGAAATTTTTTCTATAGGCACCACTGATCCTATGGTACAAAAGCTATCAAATGAATTACTAGCTCTGAAAAAGTAAATGACACAAGGGATGTTTGGTCCTCCTTCTTATCAAGATATACCAAGGAGGATGTTTCCAAACCAATCATATCAAGGCAATGCTACTAGAAATCAAGGGCAACTAAATCATCTTCCTCCCTCACATGGGAAGCTTGCCATTGAAGCAACACCATCTAACTCAGTAGTTGGTTATCATGAAGCTGAACATGATTTCTGTTTCCAACCTGAGTTAGACCAAGAAGATAATGCTGATCTCTTTACAGAAGGGGAAGAAAAATTAGTTGATGACTCCAACATTGGTTTCCTAAATTACCAGGATGAATCCAAAAGTAAGGGAGAAGTGTTTGATGGATCATACACTGTATTTACTAGGTCCAAAAACTAGTCAACTCAACAAGCTAATAAGGAAAAAATAGGGGAAGAATTTTGACCAATAATTTCAATTGATAAATGGGGGAATTCACTACCTTTCCAATCAAAGGACCTGGTGATCAATAAAAAAGTAAGTACCTCAAGCAATCCTACACCTTCTGCTTTAATTTCTCAGACCAGTACCACATTTAATAAAACCTAGAATGATGGACTTCCTTCCTTTATTCTTAGTTCCTTTCAGTTAGTTGATATAATTGATCATACTAGGAAGAACATGATCCAAATGTCTGAGTTTGAATACTTACAAGCCAACTCTGAGCAGTTAGATAGGCTAGTTGAATGCATCAAGAACAAAACTATCCCTGTAGGACAAGACATTTCAAAGGTAACCCATGATCTCCCAAAGAACACATCCACTCAAAACAATCTTGTCATTACTCCTCCTGGGAAGATATAACATTTCTATGTTTTCCTATTGATAAATGGTCATACATTGAATAATTGCATAATAGATTCTGGCACCTCTGACAATGTGATGCCCATCAAGGTGGTAAACTCTCTCAGGCTCACACTAACTAAAACTTTTGGGAGATGTTTCTCCATGGAAAATAAACAAGTGCCACTTTTGGGATAGATCAAAGATACCCAAGTTGCATTTACAGCTTTCCTAGATAAAAGAATTAAAATGAGAGTCTTGGTGGCTGATGTTCTAGCCTCCTACAACATTCTGCTTGGGTAAAATTTTTGCAAGGATGTTGGTGGAGAGTTGAGCATGGACTTGTCTAAGGAAAGAATACCTATCAAGGATGTCATGCAAAGGCTACTTCTTGAGAAGGATTTGAAATACATTGTCACCCAAACATCAGCCCTTGAGACTCAAATTCTATTTGAATCCTCAGGAATGGGCAAATACTTTCTGTCTATTGAAGATGTTCCTATTTCATCAGATGAAAGTTCTATAATTGACAATCAAAAAAATTTAGACAAGACATCAAAATAATTGGTAGAGCACAGTACAAATGAAAGAGGATCATCCCTCCCTAATAAAGAAAAATATGATAGAAGATCAGATTCTAATGATGTCTAGATTCTTGAATTTGATGGTAGCAATTCTTCTACTGGTTCTGGAGCCAGAGTTGTTTTGATATCTCCTCAAAGAGATATTTTTCCCTACTCAAACAAGTTACAGTTCAAAAAGACCAACAACACTGATGAGTATGAATCTTTGCTGATCACATTAAAGGATGCTCAAGCTAAAGGTGTCAAACTTCTTCATGCCCGAGGAGATGTTGAGCTGGTGGTTTGTTAGGTGAGAATTTTTTATCAAAACAATAATGAAAAATTGTGACATTATCATAATTTAGTGTGGAAATGTCTTGAAAGTTTAAATGCTTTTAGTATTTCTACTGTGCCCAGAAAATTCAATAATTAAGCAAATTCCTTGGTCATCTCTGTAACTCTCATGGTTCCTCACCAAGATTTTAAAGAGCACAAGTACACTATTGAGCTAGTCTTTCAACCAAGTGTACCAGATAATGTTGACCATTGGTAGGTATTTAATGGTGACAACCAAATCATTTCTTTTTTGGAATATATGAATAGCTTTGAGAAGCTTCATTTTGAAGGTAGTGAATCTCCACCACAGGAATCAGCACCCAAAACAAATTTAAAAACTGGTGAAAAGTTTCTTCAGCTCAAAGGGAATAAAATTCCCGAAGGATTAGTTTCTCTTGAGAAGCCATTCGATAAGAATAATAGGTGTATCAATAAGCCACAAATGGACTCAAAATACTCCAAGGATTTTGATCAAATAAATTTGAGTACAGAAGATAATCCCAAAAAGGTCAATATCAGGTATTGTTACACTCTTGATGAAAAACTCAAATTCATTACCTTGCTTCACCAATAAATTGATGTTTTGGCATACTCTTATGATGATCTAAAATCTCTCAAGACTGAAGAAATTTAGCACAAAATTCCCCGCAAGATTGGGTCATTGCCTTACAAGTAGAAACAAAGGTAGTACAACCCCAGGATATCAGCCACTATTCTTTCTAAGATACAAAAAATGCTGAATGCAAGAATTATTTTCCCAATCTATCATTCCACCTGGATTGTGAACATAGTCCTTGTGAGAAAGAAGAGTGGAAAAATTCACTTGTGTGTTGATTTTAGAAATTTGAATCAGTCATCTTTAAAAGGCAACTATCCCCTGCCCATCATGTATCAACTACTGTAAACAGTGACTGGCATAGAGATGTTATCAATGTTAATGGTTTTTCAGGATATAATCAAGTGGAAGTTGGTGAAGCAGACCAACATAAGACCACTTTCACTACACCTTGGGGTACTTTTGCATATAACAGAATGCCTTTTGGCTTGATCAATGCTGGCACCACCTTCCAAAGAGCGATGGATCTTACCTTTAGAAATGAATTGGGGAAGTTTATTGTTATATACCTTGATGGCTTGATAGTTTTTTATAAACATCATCTTGATCATGTGCATCATCTACAACAAATGTTGGAGTGATGTTGGCAAAATGATATTTCTCTTAATCCCAAGAAGTCAATTTTTGGGGTTACAAAAGGTAAACTTCTTGGTCACACTGTATCTCAAGAAGGCATAAAGATCGACCCAAAAAGAGTGAAATCCATTCAAGAGCTTGCTCTTCCTACCAGTAAGATTGTAGTCCACTCTTTCTTTAGAAAGGCAAATTTTCTATGAAGGTTCATTCCTAAATTCATAGAGAAGACTCACCACATTGTCAATATGATGAAGGGTAAAGCTACTTTCAGCTAGAGTGAAGAAGGCAAGTCAACATTTCAAGATATCAAGGAAGCGATCACCCATGCCCTAATCCTAGTTTGTCCTTATTATACCAAAGACTTCATGATATATAGCTATGCTTTTGAACACACACTTTCAACCATTTTAGTTTAGCAGAACAAAGAAGGTGTGGAGTCCCCCATATCTTTCATGAGTTATCCTCTCAAAGCTCATGAGCTGAAGTATTCAAACATGGAGAAGCATGTTTATGCCATGGTTAAGGTGGTAAAACACTTCCATTATTACATCCTAAACTCACACACTGTTGCTCTAGTTCCTAATATAATAGTAAATTCTATTTTAGCTCAATAAGATTTTGAAACTAAAAGGGGCAATTAGATTTCTAAAATATAGGATTTTAATCTTTTTATCAAACCTATAAAGCTTTTGTGGGGAAGAGGTCTATTCTAATTAATTGTTGATAATATATCACAAGAAGCAGGGCATGAAGAAATAGAGGTTGAAGACATGCCCATAGTTCTCTTTGTCACCAGTACGAATGAGTGGTATTCTAATATTGCTCATTTCCTTATCTATGCTGAATGTCCTACTCACCTATGTCGTAAAGAAAAGAGGACTGTTAAGTTGAAATCTGCTAACTTTATTCTATGGGACAATGGTTTGTGTAAGAGGAGCCTTGATGGGGTGTTTCTTCATTATGTGGATAAATTGCAATAGAGAAAACTTTTGGAGTCTTTCCACAATTTGGCTTGAGGAGGACATTTTTTTGCACCTATGACTACTTATAAGATTCCATGAGCTAGGTACTATTGGCCTACTCTGTTTTAAGATTTATACACTTGGGTGCGTAGATGCGAGCTATGTCAATAGTTTGTTGGGAAACCCAAGTTGGCCACGCTACCTCTCAAGCTTGTGGTAATTGAAGAGCCTTTTCAACAATGGGAAATTAATTTCATTGGCACTATAAACCTATCTTCAATTGATAGACATGACTATGTTCTCATAGCCATAGACTATTTTACCAAGTGGGTGGAAGCCATTCTAGTCAAGCATGCTACTTCAGAAGTGGTATGTAATTTCCTTAAAGAAAATATTATTTCTCAGTTTAGAGTTCCAATCAAGATTATAACAGATAATACAGCCTATTTCTCTTCTCATAAGGTTACCCAATTCTACTACTATTATGGGATTATCCTCTCCCACTCTTCTAACTATTATCCACAAGGAAATGGTTAAGCAGAATCAAGCAACAAGAACCTAGTGACAATTATCTGGAAGCTGGTAGATAAAAATCAGAGAACTTGGCATAAAGCATTACTTGATACTTTATGGGTAGATAGGATTACACCCAAAAGGGTGATAGGTATGTCCCCATTCCAACTTCTGTATGGTTTAAATGTAGAGATACCAATCACCCTAGAATTACTAGCATTGATGTTGGCAAAGGCAGTCGAAGATTCTACTTTTGAAAGTTCCATCAACAAGAGGATCATGTGCTTAACTAAACTAAATGAGAAATGAACTATGGTGGTGGATCATATTGCTACACATCAAATTTTGGTAAAGAAACTCTTTGACCAAAAAGCCAGGATTCATGATTTTTAGATTGAAGATCAAGTCTTGTTGTGGGAGAAGAGGAGAGAACCAAAATGAATGCATGGAAAATTATATTCCTTATGGAGAGGTCAATTTTCCATTATATTTTAAATGGTGAAAATAGTTTCTTGCTGAAATTTCAAGATGGAACACCATTTTCATTGCCTCATAGTGGGCAACATCTAAAGCACTTCAATCCTTGAAGAATCAGATAAGTCCAATTATACATATGTATAGTCTTTCTTTATTTTATGTTGTTCATTTGTTTTTGGCACCTTTATTTTTGGGTAAGCATGAATCCATAGCCTAATGACATAGATAAAGGAACTTAGACTTTGGATTCTACTCCCTTTGATTGCTTCAAATCTCAATCGATGGAAGTTCCCCAAGTGGAGCCAATTGTTGTTCCCAAAATCTGTCACTTGTTTTTGTGGATAACATGTTGACCATTTTGGTCTTATAGGCCCAAATTCTCTCTTTATTTATAAAAAAAATGTTTTGAGCAGTTAAGTTTTTCAAATAACTCAAGCCTTTTAAGCTAAGAAAATCACAGGTTCAACAGGCAGGCTTTCTCAAATGGAAGTTCAAAATACTTAAGACATTTTCTAAGTGTTTTGAGGATGGTTCAACACCGAGGTTCAATTAAAAGACTTAATGATAGGGTTCAAAGAATTAGAATGAACCATAGAACCATTGAACCCCACCTCCTAAAGGTTCAAAAGTTTAATGAGTTCAAAGTTTCAATGACTTCGATGGACTCAAAAAATAAAAGGATTCAAAGAGTTAGAATGAACCATTGAACCATTAAACCTTGAATTGAAAAGGTTCAAAGGTTTAATGAGTTCAATGAGTTAAATAAACATAAAGAATACAAGGATCCAAATAGTTAAAATGAACCATTAAACCATTAAAATATTGAACCCCACCTCCGAAAGGTTCAAAGGTTCAACAATTTCAAATGTTCAAAGAGTTCAAAGTTCAAGCAGAAGCTTCAAGTGAATGGATGAAGTGAAAGATTATATAAAATGGTTCAACTAAAGAAGAAAACTAAGTGAACATGGCCCTTTACAAAACATTGAAATGCTGAACCATTGAACCGTTGAACCATTGAACCATTGAACCAAAAGAGTTCAAGGTTCAAAGTGGTTCAGCCAATCGGTGACATCCCCATGGATGTCAAATTTAGGGTGATGGAATAACCATTAATTTTCAAAAGAACACAGACATGAGAAAAAACTCAATGACCAGCCAAGAAAGGAGCCAAAGGTGCCAGCTGAAAGTGAGAAGATAGCCCTGAGATCTCAGATCACCAGGAAGAGACAAAATGTAGCAAGGAAAGAGGGAATGACTAAAGAAAATATAGAAATATCTATAGAAGAGTTATTCTCGTAGGTGGAATAGTCCACCAAGTGGACCTCAAAGAGCATAAACATTCAATGACATGGCCTATTTTTCTTCATTAAGTAAAGGTGAATGGATATCCGTGTAAGCATCATAAAGAAGACCAAGAAAACTATGCTTAGGAGGAGATATTTGAGATGATTTAGAATGCTAAAGTTAAGGCCGATGACTTGTTCGATCATGGCCCTTCACACAAAATTTCTAATGCATTCAATGCAGCATGGGCCATTTTTATGAAAACAAGCACCCAAGTCTTCCTTTGAATGCTATATATTAGAATCTCTCATTTTGGATAGAGGAAGCTCTTTGTTATTAGAAGCAAAGCTCTGCCCAAATTGAAAGGCATTCCTAAGACTTTGAGCTCAGACTGTTAATCATATTTTATTAAGTGAATGAGAAAGAAAGTGACCTTTCAAACTTTGTGTTGAAATAGCTTGTGTTATCTAGGAAATCATTCTTATGTCTTTTTCCTAAATATAGTCTTGTCCATTTAATCAAATAAGAAGAACAAGTGGAAATAAGCTAGAATATGTCTTGAAGCTGATTATGGGAGACTTTGTGCTACCATAATTGTCTTTAGTCTATGTTTTGTGTTAAGGATATTGGAGAGATTTTGAGTTCCCCTTATCCTTTGTAATCTTTCACTCTGTTATAATTTTAGATGGAGAATTTAGAATACACTTCATTCTACGATGTCTTTGTCCTAATCATTAGGACAAACAATGAAAGACTTTGTGCTTTCATGGGTTTCTTATGGATCTAGTTACTACCCAAAAAAGATTCTGCTATTTGTTGAAAATAATTTTTGAAAGAAGAGAAGTGCCTTCAGTAATTACACTAGAATTCTCCTCTATTCTGTGAACGTCATCTCTAAAAAAAGAGAGATGGATGGTATGAATTCACCCCTGAGTCTATTTTCAGCTTATATTAGTATACTATAGTTTATAGAGAACCTCCCCTTGCTGAGAGGAGAGATTTGTCTCATTTTGGCTGTGGTCACCACATCCATTTTAATGTATAAATATCCTTATTCTATGGTTTATATAACCATTTTTCTGTTAGTCAGTTGATGACAAAATATTTACCCAACACATCACACTCCATATATCTCCACTTCTACCCTCCTCCATTCATCCATCCTCCATTAAAAGTCTCAACCATGAAATAAACCTCCATACATCCCTTGGAACCATCATAAATAATTAAACCATAAGATGTTAGACACATATGGTCATATATTGGATTGAGATTGCAAATGTACACCTACAGTTAGGCCCTTTAGGCCTACTATAGTAGGGTCCCTAAAAAGCACTATGTATACCATACAAAGCAAGAATATTGGTGTGAGTATCAATCAACATACCTCATAAATAATTTAATGATGATAGGAGTATGTCACATTAGAGTTTCAAGTATTATTCATACCACCTTCTTCTCATACAGGCCTGATAGCCAAGCCCTGTAGACAGTCATATTGGCAAGTGGTTACATGTGACATCACTAAGGCATATTGGTGTCTTCATCTTGAATAAGCTAAAATTAAATGTTAGTAAAAAGAATAAAAAGGTTCATACTATTGAAAATATAAAATTTTATGGTTATCACCACTGAGAAGATAGAGTAACACCTAAATAGGCTTGAAACCACACAAGCATATGTAGAGATGAAACTAAGTCTGAGTAGAGGGCAAGGTATATAAGGGAATACACATTAGAAAAAAATCATATGAGTATGATAATGACCCTAAACACATGATGAATACCTCCCTAATCCCAAATACCTTAGGAGACAATATTGAAATCCACACTTAGAACTTTCATGCCTAATCACACATTCAAGAGGTAGTCTACTTCCAGTCTAAGCCAAAATGGTAGTTTGAGACCTTTTTGGGAATGAAAGAGACACCAAAATTATTATTAATGGTCATAATTACCTATTAAAGGCACTCATTTATTATATTAGGCTATAAAAATAGTGGGTATACCCATAATTTTATCTCAGACCAAGCCTTGTCTGTCGCATTTATTGAGTGAGTTGAAGGGTGCATCCATGCTTGTAAGGGTCTACAAGTAGTATGAGACCCATAGAAGGGTATTTTTGAATGATTAATGATGATTAGAGGTTACCAAACCTAATATAAATGTCTAACACCTATATCTATAGTTATAATCCTTAGAGATTAGCCAATATAGTCAAGCATATAATCCTCCTTATACACCCTAGTGTCATATTGAGGTCCCTTAAAGATATTATAACAAGTTTAATGGCCCATGTGAATCATATGAGGATGATTAAGACTTTTTAAGATTGTTAAAAGTGCCAAGAGGGGACAAAGTTGATCAAAGTGTCTTGAAACCCTATTCGAGCTAGTCATCCTACACATAGGCAATCTGAAAACCATCTTCAAATGCTCACCCACTCTACAACATGCATGATCAAGGCCAAAGTTCCTAAGGAAGTTAAAGTCTCCCTATGGAATACAAATTTATGAAGGGTTGGTTGGCAGCTAGGGGTTGGCCTCTATGAATGAACCTTAAAAAAATAAGCACTCATAACTACCTACAAATAACCTTAATGTCATGTGCTAACATTCATATCTATAAGAACCCTATGCACAGGAACCCAGATCATTCATGAAAGATGAGGAGGTTAATGCCTTATAAATTGATGGAATTTGTTCTTAGTTTGGATGTTTGTACTCCATGAACCAATGTTAAGATGGTGGACATCTCAAATCGTGCACAAACCTTAGAAGTGGCCCAAAGATGGTGTTTGACCCTAAAACCCATCTAAATGAGATAATTGAACCATGAAATGACCTCAAAGTTCTCCTATATCCTTTGAGTATCATAATGACCCATTGGTTAGCATGTGCAAAGGTCAAATTATAAGTAATGGGCATATAAGTGCTAGTTTTAACTCAAAACAAATAAATTTGAATGGTTTATGTGCACAAATAAGTTGGAGATGGAGAGTGGGTCTTAAAACATCTGATCAAGCCATCCAAGAGTCATCAAGGTGACCTCCATGACTGGTTCAACAGTTAAAAGGTACAAGTATTAAAGTTCATGACTATATGCATCCAAAAAAGTCAAATGATGCAATAAAGCTAATGATGATACTTGCTAAGGTCTCTAAAGTAATTTTTAGGTCATGTATGATGCAAAAATGGCTCACATCCCTAATATATAGGTCAAGGTTCATGATTCAATTATGTATATAGACCAGTCCACAACCTCCAATAAGACTATTCCATTAAAAGGTGAATTAGATAACAAATTAAAGAGTAAGAATGCTTCAAATCTTCTTGGGGAAGGATATAATATCATTTAGAATCCCTATGGATAATTTAGAATCTAAGAAAAGCCCTATAGTTATCCCTATAGAGATTTAAAGCCTACTAAAAATTCATGTTTCCCCCATAAGGAACATCTTCAAATGATCATCACAACTTGTATGCCATGAATGGGGAGTTAAATGTTTTGGAGAAGGTTTAGGGGGGGTCCTTTGATTTGAATTTGGTATAGTTGATTCATGGATCCATGATCTGATCTCTATGAATCATCCCTAAATCCCCCTAACACTCTTAAACCTATCTTAAACCCTAATAGTGACTCAACTAGGAAGGTTTAAGTAAAAATGAATTAAAATGTTGAGTTATTGCTTATATAAAACTTGGATCATGTTTACATCTCATAGGGGCTCTTAGCCATGGTTCTTGATGGTATGAAAACTATATGAACACTTCTTGAAAGGACAAGTTTATAGGGTTTTAGACATAAATTATTTTACAAAGACTAAATATAAGTTCTCAAATATGGAAAGGGTAACCTAAAGACTTATTCAACTCATTAAATGCTAATATGATCTATAAAATTGACTGAAAGTATCTCTATTAGCTCTTCTTAAATTGCTAGTCTATGAAGCAGTTCAAGTGGCCTAGTCATGTAGGGATAATGAGTTTGTAGGTGAAGAACACTTAAAAGATACAAATTATAATGCATAAAGGATTGAAATAATAAGTATCTAAGTATTTTCAAATGGATTGGGATCCTTTTTCAGCTATTTGATCATTCAAGCAATGGATATGAGCAAAAATTTGAAGGACAAGCAAATAGGTCTACTTATCTTGCAAGTAGAAGACTCTAGTAGGAAAAGGATGACATGGTAACATTGATGAACCACCTTAAATTATTGGTAAATGTCACCTAGGTTATCATACCCAAAAAATGAAGGACATTATGACAAGTTAGAGGTAGTTTCAAGGACCATTCTACATGCACATTGAATGAACAGTGCCTAATGCCTCTTGAAGGCCTATCCACACTCTATTTTTCATTGTGTAATAGCCATTAGAGGGAATATTAAGATATTTTAATCATGGTTAAGGCCTAGATAAAATAAAACTTGGGAGTTATAGTCTCTATAACATCCAAAAATGCCAAAATGGACTCATTAAAGGCATGCCAATGCTTGAGGATGAGGAATGGGAATATTGTAACTAACATACACCACATTGGCCTCATTCATGGCATTTCACACACCTGGAATCTTACCTCTTCTCCTTCAAACTTTTTATTTAAGTATGCATTGAGATATTACTTTGGCATCCCCTCATTGGGTGTATCAAAACTCTACCAAAATTGCCTTTTACTCATTTAAATCAGTAGAAGACATCTACAAAATTCTTGTTGAATGATAGTGTACTTCATGAAAGTTTGATTTTTAGAATGTATGCATTGTGTTATGATCTATATGTCCTTTCATTTACCTTATTTTATGTTACTAGTCCATTATAGGTTGTATGAAGTGTTATCAAGTAGCTATGTTCTTGAAGTGTCATGAGTCAATAATATCTTTTGTAGGTCTATGCCTTTGTCCTTCAAGTTGTAGAATCATAATCAAACTCCATATGAAACATTCATGTTTAAGACACCATCAAGAATTATGATAAGTGTAGTTTCCATCAGGTTAATTTATGGTTTCAAAGGGTATGATCAAGAGTGGATCTCTAACCAATTGGTGCATCACCACTTAGAGTAGGATCTTTCATCATATTTCATCTCTTTTCCTTTTCCATTATGATAGGATTAATTTTTAGAGAGAGTTTAATTGAAAAATTAGGGGAGATAACCCCATAATATATAGAGGTTTAACCAACATATTAATCATCCCATAGTATATAGGTCATTTCAATACTGGTCTAGGTTTGAGGTAGACATGAACAATCTTCTCTTCAACAAGGGTGCAACCTAGATTCCTAAAAATTACCACTCAAGGTGCTTCAAGCTCAAGCTTTGACTAGGTACCTATTTGGGATACAATAATGTCCTCTTGTTGGTGTATAAGGCTATAGTTGTCATTTTTGAGTAGCACTAGGATATTCTTGTAACCCACTAGAGCTAGTGGCCTTAGATCTTAGCATTTTCTCTTTATTTTTTCCCCTTTCTTTTATACATGTTTTTGGTTATGGGGGGAGTAGTTCCTTATCTACCTACCAACTTCATGATCCTCTTTGTTATCTAATCATATAATAGATCAACCAAATTTTACCTTACATAACTATTCTAAAAGGGTTGATATTAGTTTTACCTGAATTATGACTCTTAGTATATGCTTCCCTTCTTGGATATACATAATGATTACAAAGAGTGTGAATCTCAATGTCAATATTATTAGCATAAATATTAATTGAACACATGTATATAATATAGTTGATACAATCCATGAAATATTTGGCTATGAAGGCATAAGGCAACTTAAGATACCCTGATAAATTATCCATGGTTTCCAACTAGATCTACATGAGTGAATAGTGTTGCTTCACTGCAAACTCAATGTAACTACCCATCTACATGGGTAGATTCCTAGGCAAACACCATTCATTTCCAAAGGCTTCCATCATCCCCTCATGCCAACCCTTCATATTTGAATTGCAGGAGGGTGTGATGGTGATAGAATATGTGAACTATTTGAATCTCTTAATGGGAGATTTATAATCTAGTCAGTACACCCACTTCAATTCTTTTATGGAATACTCTGGTATGCTAATATCATAAAAAATAAGCAAAAACAATATTATGACCCAGAGAAATTTATGGTTTGGCAAGCGATGCACCTTTATAGCATCTACTTAAATTTTATTTGTAAATAATTGATATTAGTTGTATTTGGTTCCCTTGGCCATTTGAATCACATGGATGTGGGCCATATATATCTCCTTCTACCTAGTTACACCTCCTATTTTGGTTGAGGCCAAGCATGTAGGTATCTGAATGGTAAGATTTTTAAGACTTATTATATACATGACATGGCCTTCTTTCTTGTATTTTATTACCCTGCCATTTGTTCAATCACCACCTGATCATTGATATCTACATTAACATATACTCTAGAATAGAATAACCTAGTACCTTATTGATTAATTTAGGGGTGTTCCTCATTCTACACCCTGTGAAGTAGATATAATATTATTGGATACATAAGATCAATAATCAAACCACCTTATGGGGTTTTCTATAGTAAGGTAGTTAAAACAATTAGAGCACACTTGAATACTCTATTAGGTTTGTGAGATCATAAGTTATCTCATTAATTATATTCTAGTATCCCACCTAAAAGTCACACTACAATTTTCCTTCATTACCAGATTGGCGATGGTTATATTCTAGGACTTGACAAGTGGATACCTTGGACTGCTAATTATCTATGAATATAATCATGTTGGGGTACTGCATTTATTTAGTCCTAATTGGTGGTGGGGGTGATGTTGTGGCTACCTTATTCAATAATTGTACCATTATTAATGCCTCTCTACCAAATTTATCTTATATCAGCTTAGTAGGATCCTTGACTTGTATGTCATGTACACTATGTCCTTTTTCCTGGATATAAACAAGAGTTTCTTCATCTGTGTATTTCATGTAAATTTTTGCTTTAGTTCTAGGAAAGACATAAGAGAAACTCAATATGGGTATGGCTAAAAAACCTTTTGGTTGTACACATGTTGAATTAAAATATTTTGAAGAGCTCCTCTTTTGCTTGGGAGGAAGACCTATAGTTAAGAAAACACTAAAACAAACTTATTCATTAGACAGATAGTTGGGTGGATTACCTAGTGATAGCTAGATCCTAAAATAAAGATATTCCTTAGGGGCTATCAATCCACACATTTTCAATAGTTAAGTCAATAAACTAGAAATAAGGTACTTAGTTAAATTAAAAAAGATTACTAAAATTGAACACAAGAATGATCACTAAGAAAATAGACTAAAATTGATCTAATTAGTGATAAATTAATTAGTATTAGTGCTAACAAGTTAGGGTATGATTCAAAAAATATGAAAGGGGTTTATGAGTGGTTAGAAACATAGAAAATATATTTTATTGGGTGTAAGTGGGTGAAAATAGGTTGCTAGTTTTTGGTGCCATAGGTGACCATCGATGGTTAGGGTGACCATTGGCAGTTATACCTAACCATCGGTGGTTGGGGTCTAACCATCGATGGTTGAATATGGATTTTTGGGTTTGACAAATAGATGAATGACATGATACCATAGATGGATTCAAAGAGTTGGGCAAGGGATGGGTTGATTTTAAAATGGAATTAAATCACGTGACTATTGATAAATAAGTACGTGTATTACCAAAAGTTGATTGGGTGAGTGGTTGATGCATTCAGCTTGGTGGAATCTGGCTTAATTTCAATAGAGTAATAATATCTAAGAGCTTGGTTGAGAGGTAATAATAAGTTAGATATCAATAAGATGGATTGATAATGTGGATGGCATCGATTGACCTATAAAATGAAAATCTAAGTACTTGAGCTCTTAATAATTATTACAGATTGATTTAGCCTCCCAAGCCTATTTCTCTTATAGGCACACGCAAGAGGTAGAAGTGAAGGTGTAACTAGGCCATATAATTATAACTTGTCCATGCAAAGGTTTGAAACTATAATTAGACAAGTTATTTATAGAAAATTAACATGGGTGGTTTACATGTTCTTTGTTAAGAGGTAAGTCTTGACCATTAACAGTTAGGGGTTCCCAGGATGACCATCTATGGTTACATTGACCGTCAATGATTAGGGTCCACAAGAAAAGGGTCTTGAATGTTTGGGTTATTTAGTTTGGTAAAAATAAGTCAAGATAGGTTTGGTGAGGCCAAATGGGTATAGGTTGGTCTTAGGAAGGGCCTAGGTGGGTCTAGGGGCATTTTTAACATTTGGAAGTGCAAATGTACATATTTATGGTGTCTATATTTTACCCTATTTTATTATGCAACTTGTGTAAATGAGATGCAAAAAAAAATAAAGTATGGGTCAAGGGTTTGGTTTCCTAAGAGTGGGAGGAGGTATTTCCCCTCAAACTAAGATTTGGTGAGGTGAAACTAAGGTGGGTATGGGTTTGATAAGTGGTATATGGTGAGTAACGAGGTGGTGACATGAGGTTGAGCATTTAAGATGCAAACTTGTATATAAAACGCGATAAAAGGTGTGATATCCAAGATTATGTAAAGACTAGAATTACTAATGTTGGTAAAAATAATGTTTAGTGCTAAGTAGGACAAGTGACAAGTGAACTGTAGGACCATCTATAGGTGTGGTAGCTAGGAACACTTATAAACAAAAGTCTCTTAAGTGATTTTTATATTTTTAATGGGCATCCAAGGTATGAAGTGCTCTTAGGGAAAACACAAATGGGTTAAGTGTCATGAGTATATAATATAGGATATGGTCTCAATGAGACACAAGTGTGTTCATATGCATGAGGTGGCACATAATGCAAAAGGGGTTAATATGGCAATGTTGTCACTACGGTCAAAAGACTAGGTAGAAAGCATCACTAAATTACATGCCAAATGGGCCAAAAGAGATTGATGGGTAGGTGATGAGGTGGTTAGGCTGGTGGGATAAAGGCATCTCTAAAAGTAGGCAAAATCCTGAGATAGTATGCTAAGAATGGTAGGTTTCAAGTAAAAAGTGAATCTAGGGTTAGTAGGGTTTCCTGACCATCAATGGTTAGGGTCCCCAGAAGGTGACCATCAATGGTCACCCTAACCATCGATGGCCAATGGAAACCCTTGTAACCTAAATAAGTAAAAAGTAAAAACAAGACTCATTTTTACTATTTTTACTCTTTTTCTCTATTAACTTTGACATGGGTAATTTTGGTACTTTATGAGGAAGATGTTATTTGAGGTGGGTGTTAATCATTGGCTAGAGGCATATGAGTGATTACATGGGTCCAAGATGAAGGGAACATGAGGATATGATTGATCACCTACTCATGGGATCAGACCATGGAGGAGGTCATGGAATAAGGTGAGGGGTGCATTAAAATTGCTAAAGAAGGCTTGTTTTTGCATTGTTAAATTTGCTTGGGTGGGTAGGTATGGAAATGTACAATTTTACTTGTATGCCCTAGGTAGTGTTTTTAAAGGTTTTTGGGAAAATTGGTGGGTAAAATGGTAGATTGATAGGGTGCATGGGTGAATTAGGTAATATGCTATGTGGTTAGGTTATTTAAGCTAGGATTTTAAAGTTTTGTTAATTGGTTGTGCCTGTGAAGGGTTTGGGCATTCCAACCATAAAATGCCCATTGGTGACCATCGATGGTTAGGTTTGAATATTGATGGTTAACACCCTAAGAAGTAGGGTCTATAAACATCAGTGGTCAACATGACCACTGTCAATTGCATAGGGATTTTGGCTAACTATTTAGGATAGGTTTTTGATGGTTAGGTTTTGGTAAGGTATTTAGGGTGTGGTTAGTTAAATGGATTGAGTAAGGGTAATGGGTGGGGTTGTGTTTAGTTTGTTATGGTTAGGTGTTTTTTAAAGTGTGTTAAGGGTTAGGGTTAGGTAAAGTAGGTTAGGGTTATATTTAGGGTAAGGTTAGTGTTTTGGTTAATGGTTATGAAAGTGTAATGGGTTGATAAGCTAATATAAGTTGTTGGGGGTAATGTAGCCAGGGTGAGATAAGTGGGTAGGAGTGATAGGGGAATATGTTAAGTTTATAAAATATAGGGTAAATATGCATATTAATAATAACTAAGCCTAGAATTTGGTTTGGTGTAGGCTTAAGAAAAGATCTAGATGCATGATCATGTGCCACATATCTTCCCTACACTTCTCAAGGGGATGACCATAGATGACTAGGCACACATAGAGGATGTAGGGTTAGGAGTGATGAGGCACTACTAGTATGTGCCTAGAGATGTATCAATGATATTATCACTCATTGAGAGATGGGATCTTAATACTAATACCTTGTTGCTATAAATTTGGGAGATGACTATTCTCCTAGAGGATTAACATAAGATCACTTGACTCCCACTACATGGTAAGGTGATAAACTAGATAGAGTAGGAAGAATGGGATGAATATGTTGAGTATCTATATGGAGATGATAGTGACCAGGTTTGGTGGCATTCTAGAGGGTTAAACTACACAAGGTTATATGAGAGAGATCTAAAGGATAAATTATTGATGATGATGTTGATTGTTGTGGTTACATGCTTTGGGCTCTTAGATTTGAGTAGTGAGAGGTTTACTTATGTATTGCTAGCTATATTGGTGGAGTTATTACTTAGGAGGATAATATTTGGTTGGGTCCTAGTTTTGATAGTTTATATTTATAGGGAGTTATGGGGATTCAAACACCAAAAAAGATATGGTATCAACATGGGCTTGGTTCTTCATTACTAGGCTTACGAGCACATCTGAGTTTTGAGGCCAATGGGATTGCCATGGGTAGGGTACACACAACTAGAGTTACCTATTAGTTTTATGAGATGGAGAGATGACTATGATACATCAAGGGTAGGAGGTGGAACACATGATGTTGATTGGTTTAGAGGTTCCTTAGGTGCATTGGTAGCTAGGGACATCACTTGGAGACCATACGTACAATTCCTAATTTGGCCAGGCTATAAGAGGTAAACTCTCACTATGTAAAGTTATAGGTAGATAGTGGGGCATTGAGAGGGTGAGGCTTAGTTTATTCCATTCAATTAAGTGTGGTATAAATTTGGATTGCTATAGGGTGTATTAGGAGGTGCTCTAAATAAACACCCAATGTGAATTCCTAGAGAGGCTAGAGGGAACTATGCCAAGGTGAAGGTAGTCAAAGGTTTGCTAATACTAGAGGCCAACCAAGACTTCCCCCACAATAAATATGGTTAGAGTGTCTAATTTGGTGTAGGAGGGTTATATGAGGTGATGGACAATGATTGATAGTTTGGAGTCTAAGGGTGCTGACATGATCTTAGAGGCAAGAGAAGCCATGGTATTGATAAACTTATTGGTAGATCATGGGGTGGCTTGAATATGGTAGTGCTAAAATGATTCTAAAAATTATATAACCAATTTCCTATATAGATAAAAAAATCTCATTCTTACACTGGTAAATGCTGGTGACTTGGTTGACCACAAGTTGGGAGTCACCAAAGATATTGATTATTTTGACTCCTAAGGCTAAAGCAGTTTGGAGACCTATTATTAGGGCTTCATATTTGGCCACATTGTTGGTACATTCAAATTCAATTTTAAAATATAAAATAAGTGGTTCATTAACAAGGGTGATATGGATGATACCAAATCCCCCACCCTATTGACATTTGTAACCATAAAAAAACATGGTTACGTGATTCGTAAAATTTTCTTGAGATAGTCTTACTATAGACTCATCTAAGAATTTGTGAGGTTTTTAGAGGTGCATTGGACAATTGGTTAGAAATTCCTTGCCCCTTAATTGAATTTTGATATAGGAACTCAAGGTCAAACTTAGTTAAAATTATAAGCCACTTAGCCATATGCTAGTTTTGGTATGTTTTAGAGTGCATGTACTTGAGTGGGTTGGTATTAGTTATGGAAATTTATTTATGGTTAGGGAGGTAGTGTCAAAGTTTAGTGGCTAAAAAGACTAGAACCAAACACATATTCTCAGTATGTGTGTACCAAGTCTTGTAATTGACAAGTGTGTAGTTAATGTAATATATGGTTTGTTCTTTACATTGTTCATCCTGATGGGCAAGCATTACCCCTAGGGAATGGTCTATGGTAGAGATATAGAGATATAAAGGTTGGTCATCCTCAAGAGGTGTAAGGATATGTGGAGATAAAAGGTAATATTTGAGTGCTTCAAAGGCCTTTTGATAATCAACATTCCACTTGGAAGAGATGTCCTTTTTAAGAGGTAATGGAAGGGTTGACACTAGTCTAAGAACTAGGAGATGAAGCAATGATTGGATTAGATCTTCCCCTTCAAACTAAAAATTTGCTTAAGATTTTTTAGAGGTATCATCTCAAGGATGGCTTTTATTTTGGCTGAGTCGACCTTGATTCCTTGAAGGGAAATGATTAGGCCTAAAAGTTTGCCTGACAAGACCCCAAAAATACATTTTTTGGATTAAGGCAGACATGATAATGGATAAGTCACTTAAAGATAATCTTGAGAATGGCTAAGTGGTCTTTTTTAAGATTGAATTTCCCAAAAAGGTCATCCACATAGTCTTTGATGATTTTATGGATAAGGTCATGGAAAATATAGGTCATAACATATTAGTAGGTTCTATAGGTATTCTTAAGATTAAAGGGCATGACTCTATAATAAAAATTCCCCCATGGGGTGATAAAGGTAGTCTTTTGATGATCTTTAAGGGAAATTAAAATTTGATTATAACCCAAGAATCCATCCATGAGTGATAATATCTCGTGGCCTGCCATAAGATGAACAAGTTGGTCAATGCTAGGTAGAGGAAATTCATCCTTTAGGTAGGTGAGTTTGAGGTCATGAAAGTCCACATAGATACATATTCCCTCTATGGATTTAGTGATAGGCACAATGTTTGAAACCCACTAAGATTAATTAATGGGTTGAATGAAGTTAATACAAAGGAGGTGTTGGAGCTCTTCTTTGACAAGGAGAGCTATGCCAAGATGTATTTGGTGGAGTTTTTATTTGATAGGCTTGGCATTATGATTAGTCATAATATTATGGGTGGTAAGGGTTGGGTTAATAATGGGCATGTCAGCATATGACTAGGTAAATAAAATACTGTGGTCCTAGAGGAAGGTAGAGAAGTCTTGTAGTTATTTAGGGGTGAGAGTATTGCCTAGTTTTACAATATGGGGGTTGTTTGGAGTGATTATGTCAATATTCATGGTGGGATCACTCAACATGGTTACGTTATTTAGAAGTAATGATTTATGGATGGAAGAATTAGATGCACCAAAGTAGGTGAGAATAGAATCATCATCATAACACTGGACAGTGTGAATGGTAAGAGAGTCTTCTTGTACTAGTTTAGGATGGACTAAGGGGATGGATATAGGTGCCCCTTCCTTTTGATAAGTTAGGGGGTTGAGGGTAATTATGTTTACAAAAAAAAGTTAGGTGGGATGATGTCCTCATCCTCACCCTTAGGTGGAGGGGGTGTTGGTGAGGAAGAGGTCTCTTCTTCAATAATAATAGGAGAAGGTTATTTTGATTTCTTTTGATTGGGTAAAATAAAGCCAAGTCCATATTTCTCATGAGTTTTGTGAGTCTCAATTGAGATTAATGTGTGTGGGCCATGCTCATACCATCCTAATCTAGATCCTTTTAGGCACACCTATGGAGGTATAGCTAGGCAAAGTCTAGGTTGTCCAAGTAAGAGAAGTTGAAGATGAATGGTTGAGGTGGAGAGGGAATGGTGGAAGCATAAGTGGCTTTTCAATTCCTCTTCAGATAAAGTGGGTTTGATAGCTTAGAGGCCCTAAGGGGGTAATGGCTCCAATGTTGGAGTCATAACCTATTTGGTTGTTAAGCTTTCTATATTCTTGGGGAGTTTAGAAGGTGTCAAGGGTGAGGTAGTGGTATTCTCCAAGGGTAAGGCATTAAATAGTGGGTTTTAAAGGATCAATGATGGGTATCTAGTTTTTAGGGATAGATGCACTGGTATATTCCTTAGTGGAAGGGGAAGTAATGGCTTTAGATTTCATGGGTGAGGCTTTGGTGGAGGCTATTTATAGTGTTTTGGATGGAGGTAGGAGAATGTCATAGGTTAGTAGGTCATATTACATGCTGTAAAAGGGTTAGGGTTAGCTTTTATGGTAACAACTTGAGCTTCATATTCAAAATTGATAAAAGGATGGAGGGTGGAAGGTACATAACCCATGGCCCAGATCCAAGGTCTCCCTAGTAAAAAATTGTAAAAGAATTCACCTTCAACCATATAAAAGAGTTTGGGGAGCGTGCAAGGTCCTAGCCAAATGTGAAGGATGATGGTTCCAAAAATAGTGGTCATAGTGTCATTAAAAGATCTAAGGATGGATAAAGTTATAGACATAACATTATTTGGTAGCTTGAGTTACTCATAGGCATAAGAAGAGTTGATGTTGATACTAGCTCCCCCATTGATCATAACCCATTTGTTGTGAGTTTGGTTGATATGGGTAGTAATAAAAAATGGGGATTCAGGTCTTTGGTATGAATTAAAGGTATCTCTAATTCCTTTAAGGTAATAAGGGTAGAGAGTTAGAAAGAAATTATGAAGGCCTCTATAGGTTTGGAATCCCCTAGTTTGACTTCAATAGCTTGCATAGCCTTGATCATGGCCTAATGATAGTGAGGTGGAAATGAGTTCATAAAGGCTCATATTAGCTAGGGTCTAGTGAAGTTGTTTAAGTATAACACTCCTAATGGATTTAGAGTGGTTAGCCTTTGAGATGCCTAAGATGGTAACTTTGGGCTTAGCTGCAGATGTAGAGGGTTGGATCTAGTTTGGTTGAGGATGAGTTGGTGGGTATGTATATGGATGGACACTTTGGATTTCCTTTTATCCTTTTTTTGTGATTATATGACCATATTAATAGTATGGATAGAGGGGAAAGGTGGGATATGAGGTTGGGTAGGCTCTTGATCACTTTGAGGTGAGAGTGGAGAATTAGGTGTTCACTGGTGAATGGTTGTTGGGTGAGTTGGTAGAGGAATGGATAAAAACTCATCTAGTAAAAGATCATCCTCATCATAGAGTTGGTGGATAATAGCCTGGATAACGTTGAAATTCTTTATGTCATGCCTATGTGTTTATTGATAGGAGAATATTTGAAATTCATTATACCAGGATGGATTTGAATTGATAGGATCGAAAGGTCTAATAAAAGGTAATGTGAGGCTAGAGGTCTATAATAATATTTGAAGAATGGTCATATAGGATTCAGCTAAAGGTAAGAAAGGTTTAGGTATCATGGTTTGGGTTGGTGAGATGGGCGTGTTGGTGGTAATAGGTCTGGTGAGAGATGGTTTGGGTAAGGTGGTGTTTATGATTGATGGCTTTGGTCTGGGTATGTTGGTAGTTAGGGTGGTTGAGTTTGATGATTTGACTATTAGTAATCTAGGAAGGACCAACACATCAAATAATAAGTAGGATAGAATAATTAATGGTAATGGGTGACATATGTTAAAAGGGGATTGATTTTTAAGCAAAGTGGAAGGGTGAGGCCCTAGGATAGAAGGTAAGGTAGAGGGAGGTAGAGTCTTAGTCATGCATCCCTTCAATGTTTTCATCCCCTTGGTTGGTGTAGGTCAAGACTTGGGAATAGACTTGGGTCAGATTAATTCACTTTCAAGGTGTTATGTTATGGAGCCTATTTATAAATTACAATGTATTTTCAAATACCATATATTTTAAATGTAATTTATACTCTATGTGTATTCTCTAGAACCCTTTTAATGGGAAACCATTTTGGGTTTATTCTACCCATAGTTTTGTAATACCACTTTGTTGATGTATTATGTATTTATGGATATTTCATAGGTAATACATCATGAGAAATAGGGTTTGATAAGGAAGAACAAAGTGTGTGAATTTAGGTGCAAATTTAAGAGGGTTTTTTGAGCGTAGCTCTAAAAAATATTTATGCATTATAATTCTGAGAAGACTGATCTAAAATTGGTTTGTACTCTTGTGGCTTGTAATAAAATCTGAGCAAGTGTTTCTTAGTGGATATATCCCATATTAATTAAACCATATTAAATTTGGTCTTCTTATTTTGCATGTTTATTTTTTGTTCTTTCTACATCTCTATTTATATCTATTATTATTGCAATTTTTTGAAATTATTTTGCTTCAATTTCTAGTTTTATTCCTAACATAAGGATGGGTGAACCAAACTCTGAGTAGGGAAGTCACCAAGAGTTTGAAATGGTTTGGTTGGTAGTATGGTCATTGGAGATATGGTTGTGTTGGTTGAATGAGAATGTGAGGGTTTAGTAGAAGTTTTAATTGGGTTGAAAGGTGGTAGGGAAATGATGGATTGGTTGGTTAGAGGTATGTTAGGAGGTTTAGGTTTGTTGATGTAGGGAAGCCCTAACTATTTATAGAAAGTGGTTTGATCCATATATAGTTTTATATCCATACCTAAATTTTGAATGAGTTTGAAAAAAGGTTTGTATACTAGTCTAGCCTCCTAGGTTGTGGGTACTAAGGAGACACCTATGGGTTGGGGAGGAGGGTTGATAGCCTCATTTGTTTCCTCAAGAAAGGGAGGTAAGTTTAGGTTGGGTGGCTACTCTGTGAGGGGTGTTTATGAAAACATTACTCCCGTAGGCATGATGTCCATAGTTGTGGCTTGGTCTATAGTTAGGGGAGATGGTGTGCCAGGAATGGTTTTTTCTTAAGGTTGGATATCCAAAGGGGTGCTTGATGATTCCAAAGCCTTTATGAGTGAAGCTAAGGAATTAGGAACCTCCTTGATTTGGGCCTCTGAAGGAATGGAAAATGACTCTACCACCTGAGTAGATGAAGTGGGGGAAAATTAGATAGGTTAGATGATAGGCATATCAAAGACCATACTGACCATGTAGGTATCATGATAATATTCAACTTGTGTGTTCTTGACTTTGATAGGGGCATAGTTGGGAAAAGGCTTCTTTAAGATGTTAAGATCTTGATTTTGAGGGGCAGATGATTATCCAACATGAGTTACCCTTTGGCAATAAGACTCTGAACAACATTCTTGAAAGTATTACATTAGTTGACATTGTGTCTAATTACCTGATGAAAGCACAAAGGTCATTCTCATTATACCAAGTAGGTGCTAGACAAGAAGAATAACACTACTAGGGAGGTTTAATGGGTGGAAGTTGTGTAAGGTTAGCTTTTAGTAGCTTTTCTAGAACTGATGTATAAGATTCTCCAAGTGGAGTGAATTTTTTTTGGTTGCTTTAGTTTGGGTTTCATGAGCTTTGGTTAGAGGGATTGGGAGAGTTTTACTGATTAACATTATGTGGTGGGGCATCCTTAAGGACAACTACATTAATAGTTCCCTTATTCTTAATCCCAGATTTGGCTTGATTGCCCATTTTAGAGGAGGAGCCTTCATTGGTTTTGAAGGTAGAGTTCTTGTTTCATAACTTTAGTTTACTCTCATCTATGAATTAATTTTATAACTTACGTGTCATGGTAAAATGTTCATCAAAAGTTTTGAAGCTTTGGACACATAATGTAGAAGAGATATATTTGGTGAAAGCTTGAGTGAAAAGCTCTATAAGTTTGGGTTGAGGCAAAGAGAATGAAAGTTGATTAATTAAGCTTCTCCAATAGGCACCAAAAATAAAAATAGACTCATCATCAAATTCCCTAATAGAATAGAGGTCAGTGATAGAGACATTATTGGAAATGTTAATGGAAAAGTGATCTAAGAAGACTTGTGCTATTTGGGTGAAAAAAAGATGGAATGCTTGGTGAGGGCACTATACCAGTCAAGGGTTAGGATAGATAAAGACATGGGGATGGTTTGAAGGAGAAGGGAATCATTGTAAGGAATCATGTAACATGCATGCCTAAAATCCCTAAGGTGTTGTTGGGGGTCCTCCTTGCTTCAAAATTTGGTAAATTTTGGAAGCTCCCATTAAGGAGGGTAAGGTTTGATGGGGACAGAAGGATGAATAGGTTCATTAAAAATTTGATCAGAGGATAAGATGTTATGAGCTCCTAGAATGGATGACTCAAGGTTTGTAATCTTATCCATGATCATTTTCATTAGGTCAGTTTGAGGTGGTACACCAAAAGGATTGTAAGGCTGATATTATGGTTGAGGTTGGGCAACATATTGGTAATTATTTAGTGGTTGAGATGCTACCACATATTGGAATGTGGATGCTAGAGGTTGGGTAGGGTAGGTGTATAATGGTGTTTGAGTAGTGGGTACATGCCCTTATGGGTTAGGGATGTATCCTAGATAGGGTGCAATGCTTAATTGCTGAGGAGTCCCTATGGATTGGGCATGGGTGGTAGTTGCATTGCTAATAAGAAGGGAGGTAGTAACCTTTGTGATAATGGGTGGTGAAGTAGAAGGGATAGATGCCCCTAATCTTGGTAAAGGGGTATTGATCAATGGGTTAGGTTTGATAGAGGGGAGGTTGGTAGTACTGATGGTGGGTGCTCCAACAACAAGTGGAGTATGATGGGTTAATGGTTGGGTTTTCCCCAAGGTAGAGGAGTCACTACTAGGGGTAAAAGGTGTAAGGTTAGAAGTTGGTTGGATATGTTTGTTTTAAATTATGGCATCAAAGGGGTTAGTAAATGAAGATGCCTATGTGGTCAAAGGTTGGGTGGTGATCATGATAATAGGGACACCCTTCATAAGGTGGGATGACATGTCATAAGGAGGATCCTAAGTTGGAGTTGAGACTAAGATATGGTGAGGGGAGGTGTTAAGATAGTGCTGATGGACAACTAGATTATTGTTCAAAAAAGTGGTAAAGTCCATGTCTCTTTGGGGAAATGCTTGAGGAAAAGTAGGGCTTCCCAATTGATGAGGTGAATCTTCTACCTTAGAGATGTACTCCATAGATGAGGAGGTAGAAGAGGTTGATTTAAGTGATGGGTTATACTATACTAAGTCTCTTCACTACTAGAGAGTGAGAACCATACAAGAAAAAGGGGAGAGAAAACAAGAACAAACTCACCACTCAAACAAGAAGAAGACAAGAAAATGATCAAGGCAATCAAGACACACACTATGAAATATGTTAAGCTTAGAGGTTAGTTTTAATCTTGATTTTGGCTTATGCCTTCATTTGTGTGATAGAAGTTGGCTTGTAGAATAGGTACTATAAAAGTAGTCTATGGTTGGTTTCAGGTTGTTTAGGTGCTCAAAAGAATCTGTATTGGAATCAATACATGGCTTGGTATTTGGGCGTACCCCCTCACTTCATAGTCCTACAATGATAAGGGTATCAGGTGCTTAGTTAATAAATATTGATATCTAGAGTTTATATGCAAATAAAGAGCTAAGTTGGTTCTCCCCTTGGTAATGACCTCCAAGTAGGACTACTAGGAATGGGTAAGGTGATGAAATCCTCGTTGGGCCTTGTCTCAAATTATTTTGATTTTTGATTGATGAAAGTGATCTGGCTAGTGTGTGAAAGAAAAGTGATGCTACGATAATATTACTATGATTTAATTGAAAGTTAACTAATGTTAAAATCAAGTAATGGATGCAGTCAATTTGAAACCCAAAAGAAATTTTAGTTTCAATTATGAGCACAAATAGATAGAAGAGCATAAAAATGTGAAAAAAACATGAGTAAAGACTCTAAGTCCCATTGGGTAGGCTAGAATGTTTCATGTAAATTTTTTCTTTAGTTCTAGGAAAGGTAGAAAAGAACCTCAGTATGGGTATGGTTGAAATACTTGTTTGGTTATGCATGCATTGAATCAAAAGATTGTGAAGATCTCCTCTTTAGCTTGGGAGGAAGCCTTGTAGATAATAAAGTACTAAAGCAAACTTCTTCATTAGATATATAGTTGGATGGATTGCCTAGTGATAGCTAGATCCTGGAAGTGAGACCTTCTTTAGGGGTTGCCAATCCACACATTTTAAATAATTAAATTGATAAAATTGGAAATAAGGTACTTGCATCAATTAAAGAATATTAATAAAAATTAACACAAGAATGCTCACTAAGAAAATATAATAGAAATGATCTAATTAGTGATTAACTGATTAGTACTAGTGTTAACAAATCAGGGTATGCTTCAATTTTTTTTAAAGGGGTCTATGAGTGGTCAGAAACATAGAAAACTAGATTTGATTGGGTTTAGGTGGGTGAAAATAGGTTTCTAGTTTTTGGTGTCATAGGTGACCATCAATGGTTAGGGTGACCATCAGTGGTTATTCCTAATCATTGGTGTTTGGGGTCCGACCATCAATGGTTGACTATGGAATTTTAGATTTGATAAATAGATGAACGATGGGATCCCATAGATGGATTCTAAGAGTTGGGCAAGGGCTGGGTTGATTATGAAATGGAATTAAAGCATACGACTATTGATAAACAAGTACATATCTTACTAAAAGTTGATTGGGTGAGTGGTTAATGCAGTTATCCTATTAGTGAAATCTTGCTTGATTCTAGTAGAGTAACAATACTTGAAATCTTGGTTGAGAGGTGATAATAAGTCAGCTCTTAATAAGATGTCTTGATAATGTGGATAATGTTGATTAACTTGATTGCCCTGATTGTCTTGAAAAAGAAAACTCTGAGTGCCTAATCTCTAGATAATTATTGTAGATCCATTTAACCTCCTAAGCCTCTTTATTTTATAGGCACAAGAAAGATGGAGAATTAAAGGTATAACTAGGCCATCTAAATATAACTCATCCATGCAAATGCTCACAACCAAAATTAGATAAGTTATTTTTAGAAAATAAATGTGGGTGGTTTGCATTTTATTTATTAAGAGATGGATCCGAATTTTTAATGGTAAGGGGTTCTCAAGGTTGATCATTGATGGTCACCTTGATTGTCAATGGTCAGGATCCACAAGAAAAGGGTCTTGAAGTTTAGGGTTATTCAGTTTGGTAAGACTGAGTGTAAATAGGTTTGGTGAGTCTAGATGGGTGTAGGCTAGTCCCAAGTGGGCCTAGGTGGGTCTAAGGGTATTTTCAACATTTGAAAGTGTAGGTGTGCAGATTTATGATGTCTACACTATGATCTTGCACTCCTCTACTTAAAGAATGATTGGTAATAGATCTTTCCTTCTATTTATTTTGCTTTCATCACCAAATGGGGTCTATAAAGGTTAATTAATGACTGACTCTACTAAACAAATATGTATTTATTATTTTATCTTATATCTCAAATACTTTATCTTCCTACTTTATGATCTTCTAATGGTAGTTGTAGTGTTTGAAACCTACAACTTCTCTCACACCCATTCCTATGATCACTTTGCCACTTTTTTCAATGAATTCTCTTCACCCTACAATCTTTACTTGTGGTTTATCACTAAAAATACTATGTATTTGCTTTATTTTATCCCTTGTTCATGCTTCTTTTGATTTTTGGAATCGCTTATAATTTTTCAATAAAAATAAAATTTTAATGTCTCAAAGTCTTTTATAGGCATATAAATGTTTTACATTAACATCACACACGTTGTCATCCATCACTTCAACCATTAATACCCCAAACAATCATGCCTTGACATATATTTGACATACTTGCCATTTATGCCATTATGTCATTAACAAATGCATGTCTTGTACTTTATCCAAGGGTTGTTTCACCTTTCTCGAAGTTCATGTTAGCTAAAAAAATTCAAATTTCTTGATTTGTTAGTAGGAACTATCTTTTCATTTTAACCCACCTTTATAATGATGTTTCCTTTTCCATATTCATTCTACATTCCTAGGTTTTGCACCACCTCTTTCACACATCCTTTACATGCCTCCTCTTATTTGATTTTATCTTAAGTAGATTATCCACCCTTAAAACCTACTCCACATTAAAATATGTGTGTGGTCCTCCATGTTATAACTTATTAGATTCATGTCAAGAAATAAATAGAAATAGAGTGATAAATACCAAAAAGCATAACAAATTGCCAAAAAAATTACAAAAGGCTCGCAACTAATTCCATGTTTATTCCTAATCTAAACGAGTGGCATACACCTTATTTAATGAAGTGAGGAATTACATATAATGGTAGGGCAAGAGTAGAATACCATTAAAATGGCCTGGTAGGAATTAGCCATCTAATATTTTTAACTTGTAGGCACATATTGGATGGATATCATGAATGATAAAAGGACCATTACACCAAATATATAGTTTACTTGGATGGCATGCAAACTTTGAATCCTAGACCATGAATGCGTAAAAGGATGATAAACTTTGGTTTTAATGTGTCGATCATGCCAAGATTTTTGTTTTTATTTTCCAACTCGTTTAATCTAATGTTCATGAATTCACACTTCATACAACTAAAGTAAAGCATTCAAGTGAGCTTTGAGAGATTATTCTTCATCTAATCAGTTCAAATGTGCAATACGTAAGGAAGGCATAAGGAACTCCACTTGTAAAATCACTTCAATGCCAAAGACAAAGTTAAAAGGAATATTCTTGTTCAACCTTTTGTATATGGTTTTATAAGCCCATAAGACTACCAAAACTTGATCATCCTAATTAGTTTCCCAATATTTAAAATCGTGGTCAGGGTATTACCAAGGACCTTGTTAAAATCTTCAACTGTGCCATTGGTTTAAAGGTGGTATGAAGTGGTCTTATGGTGTACAATCATGAACTCAACCAAGAGGATACACACTATTTAATTAATAAAGTGAGTACAATGATCACTTTTAGACTTAAGGGGTATCCATACCTTATGTTGATATTTCCCATATAGATCTAGAAATAGTGGTAGTAGTAGAATCCCGTGTGGGTGTTACTTCAGCCCAATGTGTGAGATAGTCTATGGCAATGATGATGTAACACACACTAGTCCATCTTGTATTAGGTTGAATAGGACCAAAAAAATCAATATCCATTTATTAAAAGGTTAATGGACAAGCACTAGATGAAGAAAAATATTATCCCTTCAATTTGGTTTGCCTAGGTACTAGCAAATATCACATTGGCATGCATAAACTTTAGCATCTTTGAAAAAGGTGGGCGACCATAACTTGGATAGTAGTACTTTTCATGATATTGTATCATCAACATAATGTCCTCTTGATATACCTTTATATACTTCTTAAAGGAATATAGTGAATTCTTGATGTATTATGCACTTTCATAATACCTCATCCCATCCTAGTTTGTATAGGTCTCTTTGAATAAGCTAGAAAGGGGTAACATAGACAACTATCTAATTTTTCTCTTGGGTTATAAGGTGACATGGTGTTGAGACTATTAAAATAAATGTTTTAATTTTCTTTAAATCTTTAGGCATGCACGTAACTTAAAAAAGTTTCACATCAAGGAAATCATCCTTGATGACATGTGCTGGCTCACTAGATTGAACACATGAGAGGTGGTATAGATTGAAATTAAATTTTCTTGGTTTCACAACCATAGAGAACTATAAATCTTTTAAGGGGACAATCCATTGAAAGATGTATTTGTTCAATACTAGTTTATTTACTAAATACTTGAGCGCTTCATGATCCATATAGAAGATAAATGAGATGGGCAATAAGTACTGGAATTTTTTTTTAAGTACATAAACCATAGAAAATGCTTCACGATCTATCATAGGGTAGTTCCATTCTGCTGGTGTGAGATCTCAACTAGCAAAATAAATAGTATGATCAAGGTTTCCCTCACTAGGTTATACTAGGGTAGTGCCTAATTTTATGCCTGAAGTATCAACATGTACATGAAATGGTTGGGTTTAGTTCAAGAATTGGAGAATGGGTGAAATCACCAATTTCTCTTTTAGGGCCTCAAATTCTTGTTAGTGTTGATCCATACATAAGAGTAAGCCATTGTGCTTGAGTAGATCTTCCATTAGCATGACTATGTTAGCATAACCCTGAATGAACTTTTGATAGTACCCCATGTGACCTAAAAAGGCACAAACCTCATGCTTAGTGGTTCTCAATGAGAGTTAGATAATGATCAAAATTTTAATCAAATCCACCAGTAGTCCATCTTGGTAAATAATATGTCCCAACATTATCTCAAATGGGGAGGTAAAGATGCACTTGTTTAGATTCAAAGAAATAAAAAGTAAGTGATAATGTTTGTGCATGAGGCACAAATTATCACAATGGTCATGCACTAAACCATACATAGTTGAGTCATTCAAGTACACCTCAAAGAACTTTTGGATGAAATATTTGAAGGCTTCCTCCATAATGCATGATAACAATATTGGTATATTCTTGAGGCCAAAGGGCATAAAATTATATGCAAAATAACCCCATTTAGTTTCAAAGGTCATCTTTTCCTTATCTTCTTCAATAGTTTGTACATGGTGATAACCAAAAAACTCATTGATGAAGGTGTAGATCTCATACCCAAAAACACCCTCCAAAATTTCATGTGAAAGGTGTTGGAAAAGGATTCAATACACATACACCATCAATTATACATAAATTTGATTGTAACCATCCTTATTTGTGTTGATCACCATTGGAGTAACCCATTCATAGTCATCAATGGGAGTATTAACTCCAATGCATAACGTGCTATCAATTTCTTCATTAACTTGAGTGTGTAGATTTGGGTTCATCTGATATGGCCATTTTCTCACTGATTGAGCACCTTCAACAAGATTTATGTGCATCTTACCCAATGATTCATGCACTCCATTCATTTACATGTCTAGTTCCATGGGAAAATGTCTTGATACTCCTACAAGAGTTCAATTTTTTTGGTTAACTCAACCTTAGAATAGTAATTGCGCACATTGGCCATTTTGGGTGTGTACTCCATCCCAATATTTTTTTGAACTATTTAGAATGGCAAAGAATATGATTTCTACTCAAAATGCATCCTATCTTATATGTCATGTGATCCATATTCCATTTACATATTTAAGTGGTTGAATTATAGCTGTAGTGGATTAGAACTAGTTCCCTCATCAACCTAATATATAACATTTTACTTAACTTAATGTATCTATTCCCAATGTGCATATTTTGATTGGGATTCAAGTTCTAATCGATCCATGGAAAGAGTATTAGGTTCATGGAATATGGGTAAGTTATGATTATGTGTACCATACATATTTTTTATGTGGTCGTTGATTGGTACCTAGTCTCCTACAACTATATGATGAATTTATTTTAAGGATAAATGCAAATTCATTAATGGAGAAGAAAATAAAATGTTGTAATTAGACCATGTGTGATGTGCCACTAGGTATCCATATCCCTATGGTTCTCTTGATGGATATATCATACTCTATCCTAGGGGCATAGAGTACCATAAATACCATGAATCCATAATGATTTTGGTAAAAATGTGTAATCAACACTCCAAAGTGTTTTATAGATTATTATATGGTCTTTTAGGGAAGCAATCCCATTATAGCTAAGAGTGGTGTGAACATGGTTGTCATGATGGAAGTGATAATGCATGGATGCACATACTTATCCCCATGTGTGTAAATTTTATCGATGGGTAGACCACCATTGAGTGGTGGTTCCTTGAATCAAAAAGTTGAGAAAACACAAACTTTCACCTTCATTAACATAATAATTTTATAGATATTGTTACTACCTAACCTCAATTTGACCATAAAAACAAGGTACATGGTCCAACCTCAAACATGTTAGACCAATGAGGTGAACATTTTTATGGCACTGAGCTAACTTTGGAGAGGAGCTTATGTGGCTATCAAGGACACCAAAAATATGCATTGTCATGTCATATGTGCCTTGAGCCCATTGATTGCAAAAAATACTAATAATATACAAAATATACTATGTGTCTTTGCATCACAAGATACCATCAGGAGTAAGATCCATATTTTCATTTCCTTGGTCAATGATGTTATAAATTATTTTGACATCCTCATCAACATCAATGGGTTTTATAATGGGGTTTCTTTGGTGGTTATTTAGAGGAATGACTATGCCCTAAGTATCATTGTGATAACTAATATAATGCTTCTTAAAATGTAATTCAACATTGTTGGTGTAACACCAAGGTCAACCTGAAAGAGTATGGAATTAATCAACTTCATCAAGCTCAATCACCTAGAAATCACCATTGAATGTGACACCCAAGATGTTCATGATGTCATCTTTAAGAATGCTTATGGGCAATACGTGGATCTTATTGGCCATGAAAAAAACATGTGGGGAAGGTTAAAAAGTGGGGTTACCCATATTTTTACATGCATAATTAGTTAAAACATTAACCTCTATGTTAATGTCTACTAGGATATCATGGATCATCCATCCATCAATAGATGCATTTATAAGGACCTCTTTGTCACATTCTAGATTTTGTTGAATATGGGTTTCTTGTCATTATGAATGGTTTAAAATATGATCATCCAAAGGATTTACCATGTGTTTTCATAACCAATTCTTGAGGAGGGGGATGATGTCTTTAGTAAGGAAGAGTTTACATAGCTCTTTAAACTCATCATACCCTAAGTTCATGTGTACCATATTTATTTGCATCTTAGCCTGTATGCTAGCATAATTATTTTTTAAGAAATATATTTTGCCTTATAGTTCCCATACCAAGGCCATTGTGTTGTGAAACATTTCTTTCTGACATTGAGCATCAAGATAGTGTTACGCATGAGGTTATTCATGTTGAAACTTTTAAGGTGGATTAAAAACTGGTTTGGAATGAGTACAACTATGTGTAGTAATATTTGTCTTGTGTTTATATGGAGTGGTAGGACAAAGTCTCCACTGAGCATTTGGAGTTTTCTTAATACATATCATCCCAACACCCTTATATTTCCATTATTTAGTAATGGTAGTATATAAGTCTAGACATTGTTCTAGTCAATGTTCATTTTTACAAAATATACATGTTGGATAAATCATGTAGTCACATTGGTAGTGGTTCAGAGATCCACACTTATAACATGTCCTACATGGAAAATGACCACCTCCTTGTCTATTTCAATGCCCTTTACCTATAAAATACCAAAATCCACCTACATCTTGGGTGTTAGATATATAATTTTGGTAATTACCTCACATTCATGCTTTATAAATCTCGTTAATGACCTATAAGTCATTGATATCATGTATATATGCATCACATATTTTATAATGAAGTGACACTTTGGCTTGTGTGAAACATTGAAGAAAGGGAAAAATCCTCACATCATGATCCTCTTTTAAAATTACGTAGTGTTATTTTAATATAACATAAACATTCCTCTATGGATAGTTGTTCTAATTATGACTCTTCACTTCATAGTCAACACACCACAAACTGCTATAGGTGTTATGAGAATTATTGGTCATAAGCTTCTCCAAATGATAAACTATAACAAAAATTGAGCCTCCATGAAGGGGCTGATCCCTATATTTATACTTCCCATTTTGGCATGGAGGGTAGCTTCTAGTTCCTCATGTAATTCAATGAAAGTCTTATGGGATAAGGCACATTGGAATGGAAGTAATAAACCTCCCACAAACCAATGAGCATACTACATTGGGTTAATATTAAATTATATATTTTAAAAAAGTGTATTGAAACATGCATCATATGCACACTGTTTCTATGCTAATTTCGCTTTCTACATTCAAAAGAGAGAAATGAGAAACTAAGAGATATGGTCAAGGCTTGATGTACTTGGATGTAGTCTTGCGCACCGTAATCCAGACACTGTGAGAACTCCTCTTTGGCTATAGAGGAATGACACTTGCAAAGAAAGAGACTTGGACAAAAGAAGGCATTAGATAAGGAGATGGTGGGTTGTCAAGCAAAAGCTTGATCCCAGAAGTATGAAAACTTACTTAAGGGATATCAACCCACTAGTCGATAAAAGAAAAGTCTAATAAAAGACATAATGTTAAAATATTGATATGATAAAAGACTGGAAAGGAAAGGAAAGACAAAAGCTTACCTGAAAGAAGCTGTCAGCCTGGTCACAGTCGCCAATGTCGGTGGTCCTACCGGTGTTGGTTGGTAAAGGTGTCGACGTCAGTTAGTATGCTGACGTCGGTGGGGGAAGCGATCGGTGTCGGTCGGGGCAGTAGGCTTGGACAGGGTTTGGTCGAGTCTGTGGTCCATTTGAGTGGTCTGAGACAAAGTTTTGGGCTTGGTTGAAGGGTCTGGGGGTCTGGGTCTGAGAATCTGGTTGAATGGGTAGAGAGTATGGTCTGACAGATGACAGAGGCAACAGGGAGATGGAGAAGTAAAGATATGGGTCTGGCCTGGATAACAGTCTGGTCTGGGGAGATATTACTTGAAAGCAATAACTAAAAAGATAATAAAAACACAGACAATGTACATACCTGTGCCTGGCTAAAGGAGTGTGTAGACACCACAAATGTGTTTGCACCTTGGTTCTCCCCCCTTGTCCACCTCAAACCCCTATCCTAACCCTTGGCCTTAGTCCCCTCCATTCATTTGATTAAAATAACTTAAATATTTTAATTAAGTGGCCCCCTTTCCACCTCACCCTTGCCACCTTGGATCCTCCCTTGAATCCCTCCACCTTCCTCTTAGCCTTTATTACGCCAAATTTCCTCATTATCTTTCCCCCACGCCCATTTAAGCATCTTCATAACCGTTCTTTCCACAACCCCTCGCCCGACGGCGTGCAAGAATGGGCAGAGGCCATTTTTAGTCTCTGTCCCCATTCTGCCACCGCCGACGTCGGCAACCCTTCGGCCGACATCGGCGAAACTGCCGGCATCGGCAGCCTTCAATACCCCTTTCTGCATCTGTTGCAGCCTCTGGACCCTTGAGCTCACAAACAGAATCCTCTCGGCGCTTTGGCATTTGACTCTCTTCTCTCTGGACCTCGTGCAACAGCAGTAACAGAGGCAGGGACTCTAGATCAGGGATTTCCTCTTGTAACAAGTCTTTTGTGGCTCCAACAACAGCTCCTCCATTCTTCAGTCAGCAAGCCAAAAGGTAAGCAATTTCATTATTTTATTCCATTCTTTCATTTAGTCTCAGTTATCTATCCTATCTACTATCTTCTACTTGCTGTGTCCTTCCCCTGAGAGGCTGAAAAGCCTTCTCAGACCCTGTCCCCTGTCCATCTTCCTCTTTCCTGTCCCCCTTTTAATCTAGTCCCAGATAACTTCCTCGTCCCTCCTACCAACAAAAGACCCTGCACAGGGCACCCAACCAGACCCAGACCATTCTCCAAACCATCCAAGCACGTCCATAAACTCTGTCTCAGACCCATCCACGGACCAAAACCAAACTAGACCCGACCACAGGCCACAACCCCGACCGACGCCGGTCACTTCCCCAACCGACGTTGGCAGGATAACTGACATCGATAGATCAGCTAACCGACGCCGACGACATTTCTGATCTCGGCGACTGTCATCAGCCTGACAACTCCTTCAGGTAATCATTTTGTCTTTTCTTTCCTTTTTAATTTGTTTATCACTTCTGTATTCTGGCATTCTGTATTTCCTTGTTCCATTATCTATCTGTATTCAGTGGGATGACCTCCCTTGAGGAATTTTTCACACTTTCGGGAACAAGCTTTCGCTTGGCAACCCACTGCCTATCCATCTAACATTTTCTTGTCCAAGTTCTTTTTCTTTGCAGGTGTCATTCCTCCACAGCCAAAGAGGGGTGCTCATAAGCGTCTAGATTACGGTGCGCAGTCTATATCCAGGTACTTCTAGCCTTGTCCATTTCTTTAGTTTCTTTATTCATCTTTTGAATGTAGAAAGCGAATTAGCGATAGAAACATTCTGGCACGCCTGGTGGGACCCTAGGTTCCTCCTAGGTTCCTTTTCTTCTTCATTCATTTAGGAGCATTAGGTTCTTACCTTTCCCCCTCCTTCTTTTCTTCTCAATGACACTATAAGTAGAAATTTAAAAAGAATCTTTCTTTTCTTTCTTGCACATTCTAGACTAGTCCAACGTCATACTCTCAACCCTTTCTCAAACTTGTCTTCATAACAAACGTCACATTTCGACTTGGGCATTAAAACACTTTGCATTCATTTCTGCTTGTGCTTGCATCTTCTTAGTCCACATCTAGTAACTTAAACGCATATTGAATAAATCGTAGACACTTGATGTTACACTACCAAACCACATGCACTAAAACGAACATAAAACTTACTTAAGACAAGGCCCGACTGGGATTTCATCCCCCAGCGGATACCTTACCCGTCCCGGTGACCCTACTTGGATTTCATCACCAAGGGGGAAGCCCACTCCGTTCTCTAGCAGAGGATAAACTCTAGGTGAGGTATATCTTGGCTAAGCGAGACCAGCTAACCACTGGAATCGTGAAGTGAGAGGAGCTTGCTCCTTAGCACTAGGCCACGTACCAGACCCTAACATAGATTTTTGAGCACCTAAAACAAGACCCGAAACCAGCTCTAGACTGCTTCTTCTAGGACCTTCTTGACAACCAATCTCCCTAAACATTCATCTAAGGCATAAGCCACAGCTTCTAAAGTTAATTCCTAGGATTTATCGCTTAGGCTTGCCTGTCTCTCTCTATTTTCCTCTTCTCATCTGTTTGTTTGAGTGAGTGAGGACGCTTTCTTCATTGTTTTTCCAAGAATCTTCAAATCTTTTGGTTCTCTGGAAAACACAGTCACCGGCATCAGTTCTGCCACCGATGTCGGCTTTCCCCTGTCACCGGCATCGGTTCTATCACCGACGTTGGCTTTCCTCTATTACCGGCATCGGTTATTTGACCGACGTCGGCCATATCTCTTACCGACATCGGTTTTTTTAACTGACGTCGGTCTCTATCACTGTCCTTTTTTTCAAAACCAGCAGCCTAAAACCTATCCCTTCTCTGTCAAAGACTCCATCCTGGTTTTCTGAAACTGAACAACACAGTTCCTAAAACCTGAACCTTCTTTGCCTTGCATGGTTTTGACTCATAGCCAAGCCAAGGGTCTTGTCAACCACGCCAGCTGCCAACCACTTCTGTCTACCCCATCCGTGACTGAGCCTACAATGGAGTTCAACTCGGAGACCGAAAGAACTCCTACCCGTCCAACCCCGCCGTAGACTCCTATTGTCCAAGAAGGGGACCAAGATTTCGAACGATTCTTGGACCTCAACATCAAGGCCTTGCAACATTATCTCGTGCATAGCCGAATGCGAGACTCCTTAGGCAATCCAATCTACGGAATGCCAACCTCCCTTGCCGTAACTACGGCTGTATCGACAGCATCCGTAGTCCAACCTTTGGACACTCAAGCCATCACTTCGACCGCTGACCAGACTTTGACCAATCCTCCAGGTGTGGCCTCTCCCTCTATCATTGGGCCCACTTCCACTGGGGTTCTGGCCCCCTGTCAACCTCAACTCGCTCAACCGCTATCCACTCCTTTTCAAAACCTTATCGTCTCTATTTTGCCTACCCTGGCCCCTATCAACACCCGGGTGGCTTCTTATCCATTGGCCCCCGTTACCACAGTCCAACCTCTCGTGGCAACATCGGGCCTAGCTATGCCTTCTACCCAACCACCTTTAGCCTCTTCATCTATCCCTACGGCTAGTTACCCCTACGTTGCACCTTTACAGGGAGAACTGACTATGTCATATGCCTCCCCTAGCCTCTTCCAAGTGCCCTACAACTTAGGGGGCGTGCCACCCGTCAATCCGTCGGCAGACATCATCAAAATGCTGATGGATAAGATGACCAGTCTAGAGGACTCTGTTTCCGGCTCACGCAATGCTCTCTCATACGAGTAGATCTACAACAAGCCCATTCATCCTTCTGTCCCAATCAGACCATATCCTAGCCAGTGGGAGCTTCCGAAGTTTTCTCGCTTTCAAAACAAGGAAGACCCACAGCAACACTTGCGGGCATTCAGACATGCCTGTTACCTCATCGGCCATGATGATGCGTTACTCTTACACACGTTTCCTATGTCTCTCTTGGGTGCTGCACTCGACTGGTATAGCTCCCTTCCCAGCCATTCTCTCTTCTCATTCACACAATTGGCTCAGCTCTTCCTCGATCACTTTTCCATCAACATAACCAAGAAGGTCTCGATCACGGACCTCTATTCTATTCGGCAATTCGAGGACGAGTCCATAGCTGACTTCGTTGCTCGGTGGAGAGGCCTCATCAATCAACTTTCCTTTTCCTTACCCCAGGCTGAGCTTATTGAACTCTTTTCCCAAGCCTGCGCTAGACATATCTCTTCCACCCTGAGGGTTCAAACCTTCCACACTTTTGATGAAGCCTTCATGATGGCTCGCAAACTTGAGTTGCGTGCCATCGAGGAGAATAAAGTCAAGTTGCAGAGCAAGAATCCCAACTCTAAGGCCAATGACTCTTCTTCTGCTAAGCCATCATCATCCAAGGCTTCAGCTAATGCTGTGGTTGTTAGACCTTCATCTTCTTTGACCAATCAGCCTGAGCCATCCACATCTCAGAGCGCCACTCGCCAATTCCAGCAAAGATACGTACAATGACGATATACTCCTCTCAGAGAATCATATGTGTCTATGCTGGAAAAGCTTGTTAAACAGGGAGTCCTCAATATCCCTCAAGCCTGACCTCCTCCACAATTCGATCCCTCACGTGCCATCCCCGCGTGGTATAGGGAGCAAGACTTCTGCAGCTTCCACCATGTTAAGGGCCATGACACGGAAAACTACAAAACTTTTAAGAACATAATCCAAGACATGCTTGAAAAGGGGGATCTCATCTTAGACAATCCAAATGCACCTCTTAATCAAGCCATTGACATCTTCAAACAACCTTTCCCCAATCATCCGCTAACTCAGAATAATGTCCAGACCTTAATTGACGACAATCATGAACACAATATTCGAACAGTCAATACGATCTCTCCCTTCGTCCCCAATCAACCTCAAGAGGTTAGTCCATCAATCAGTCCGTCACATGTGGATGAACCTCTCTCCACGGCTAGTTCTCCATCGACCTCTCTCATCTTGGAGGATGCCTCAGCTTTACCAGCACCACCAGTCTCGCCATCCTCCTTTCTGCTACCTATGGAGGACCCGACCCTTCCTACTCCTCAGCCGCAAGTGGAGGGCACCATCATCCCTGCCCTTTACCTGCTGGAGGAGCCTCACTTTCTGGATTCTTCTCCACCCAGGGAAGAACCTGTCTCCCCTCCATCTTTATCTCAATCTATCATGACTTCACCATACCATGCGTCTAGAAATGCTACACCCATCTCGTCTTCAACCCTGCAACCATCAACATCTTCTTCTCAGCCATTTTCTCAGTTAGTGGAGAAAATCAAACTTCTCCCTCCGAGGAAAGTGACGCCTCAGGTGTTGTGGGAGCATCTGAAAGCCCTTCAACATACCTGTGCCCTCTCATCACATGCTGCTAATCCTCCCAAGGCAAAATCTCGTCAGACTCTTGACAAAGACCAGACTCTCAAACCTCAACCAAACCCATCAAAACTGAAACCTGCATCTGTCTCATCTAAGCCCATCAAATCACTTAGCATTCATCCTATCTCCACCCTCACTCACCCGCAAGTGAAGGTGGACCTAGACCAGACCTCGACCAGTAGTAGTCTTCCAACCAAATCAAAGGAGATTGCCAGACCACAAAAGCGAACGCCTCCTTCCCCATCACCATTGCCATCCATTTTAGGCCCCCATCCTTCGACCTTGGCTAGCATCCTCTCCACTCCAGCCTCCAAACAAAACTCGTTGCCTCTTTTGCTTCCTCTACCTACCTCTAGCCGTCCCTCTCCCAAAAAGGCGGTACCAATCACCAAGAAAGAGCCATCTCCGTCTGTCACCGCACCATCAACCCATAAGGTGGTATGGAAACCTCTTCTAACCTCGCCTAAGCAAAAGTCACCAACCTTGCGCATATCAACTAGCACGGACCCCCTAGTGGGCTCATACTCGTTGATATTACGCTGACTTCTACAGACCTCCAACATAACCCTTCCCCCCATCAAGCCTTTCCAACCTCTCAGGTCTAAGCCCTCCTGGTTCGATGACACGAAAATTTGCTTATATCATCGTACACCAGGACACGACATCGAGACTTATTGTGCCCTCAAAGCTGTCATCTGCCGCTATATGGAGAAGGACACTCTTCTCCTTGAGGACACTCTTGACCAGACCCCGACTCCTTCCCATCTAACCCCTTCTACCACGTTAACATCTCACCAGCAAGACACGACCCCTTCTTCACCTCCTATTTTTGAAATCAATGCTATTCGTATAACCACTAGGTCAGAAAAGGACAAGGCAAAAGAAAAAGCTGCCATTCCTTAGACCTATCCCTTCGTCAAGCCACCTCTTGCGCCCAAGCCTAAAATTTCTATCCTTGGTGCATCCCAGCCTTCTTCGTCTTCCTCTTCTGGGCCAATTCACGACTCCATGCTGAAGCAACTTCACCAAACACCTGTAAAGATGTCTCTTTATGACCTTATCCAAACCTCACCTTAGCATCGACAAGCCCTCATCCAAGCCTTGCAAGCAGCGGAGGTCCAACCCGAGGACCCCCAACCACTCGCTGCCCTCATCCATTCTTTATCTCCTGTCGCCTCCATCACATTCAGCGATTCTGAGATTCTCGCATCTAACACAGAAGATCAGGACGCCGCCCTCTTCATCACTGCCTGTGTTGATCGGACATGCATTAAATGCGTTATGATCGATGGTGGCGCTAGCATCAACATAATCTCTACCCACGCCTTTGATCAGTTGGCTCTTCCCAAGAATTGCGTCTCCAAAACTGACGTGATCTTACACTCTTTCAATGACACCACCGCCACGACCATTGGCACAGTCATCCTTCACATTCACGTTGGTCCACGCACAGTCCCAGAGCTCTTCTATATCATCAAAGGAGAGTTTCAATACAACCTTCTATTGGGCCGAACTTGGATCTGTGCCATGGCCTGTATACCCTCCACCCTGTACCGTTGTGTGAAGTTTGAGCATGACAGGCAAGTCCACACCATTCTCGCTGACCCTTCACCCTTCAAGACTTGCAACACAACCTACCGTCCCAATGATGTTCTCATTCCCATCAAGCCATCAACTCCGGCACTGCCTCCATTTGCCAAAGCTTTGACCAGTTCGCAATCGGCGGTCGCCCTCATCCCTCCCCTTCAAGCACCGACCAAAGACCCCATGGAAGACATCTTCCAACGACTATCACTTGGGGAATATTGCTTGTTGACCCTAAACATGTTCCAAACTCCGTAAGAGTATGGACGCCTTCACCTCAGTCCCAATTACGACCATCAGATCGAGATGGTCGTGCCTTATGGTCCTCCTCACTTCTGAACCAACTTTGTCTATGGGGGGCTCAATCAAGCTCCTACCAATGGCAATTCCCTCTCTTCACCCCAACCTTTCACATCTAATTTCTCATTTCTTGGCAACCCCGCCTTTGCACACACTTACCTTCACAGGTGTGCATGGAAGGGTTTTGGTTTCGGACATTATGAGCAGGGCTCCCATCAGTCCATCGAGCCGCTCAATGATCGTGATGTCAAGAAACGGTATGGCTTGGGATATCATGACCCCACTCAGGTTCCTTCTGACTTTTGTCCCGAGCCAACCATTGACCAATCTCCTCTAAACTCACCCATTTCTCCTTCATCACCTACGGAGTCGGTGGTTTCCATCCCTCCTAGTTTTTTTTTCCATAAACACCATTCGCTTGGAACCCCTGACCTATCAGCTCAATGGGGTGTCCAGGTCTCTCCCTCTCATTTTTCCTAGCATGGTAGAGGATGAGTCGACAACCATTCACACTATCCACTGCATTGATGATGATGCCATCCTTTCCTACATGGGTGCCGATGACTCTTTCATCCAACGTTTCCTCCCTTCTGAAACCCAAGTTATGTTAAATGAATCCACCATTGACATCAACCTCCCTTCTTCTTCTGATGTTCCTCATGTCTTAAATATTGGCCAATCTTTAGACGCTCATGAGCAGCTTGACTATGCCCAGTTCCTTTCCAACCATAGCAAGGCCTTTGCCTAGACTTACAGCGACATGCCTGGCATCGACCCCACTATTGCTACCCATAACATTGTCACCAAATCAGGGGCTAAGCCTGTTAGGAAAAAGCTTTGAAAGATGCATCCTCGCATTGCACTCCTTGTCAAAGAGGAGCTTCAGCGCCTTCTTTCTATCTCCTTCATCTAACCCATCGATTATCCACAGTGGGTCTCTAACATCGTCCCAGTTACTAAAGCAATTGGGGGGATTCAGATCTGCACAGACTATCGCGACCTTAACTTAGCCTGTCCCAAAGATGACTTCCCTCTTCCTAACATTGACCAGCTTGTTGATCTCACGACCGGCCATGAGATGCTATCTCTCATGGATGGGTTTTCAGGATACAATCAAATCTTGATCGCACCGGAAGATCAGCACAAGACTACCTTTATCACCCTGTGGGGGACTTTCTGCTATCGAGTCATGCCTTTCAGCTTGAAAAATGCTGGTGCCACATATCAGCGCGCCATGACCTACATTTTCCATGATCTCCTCCACAAAATCATGTAGGACTATGTGGATGACCTTCTCGGCAAGTCCAAACTTTGCCGCGACCACTTGACCATTCTCAAAATCATCTTCTCTCACCTTCTTCAATACAATGTCCACCTTAACCCCAAGAAGTGTGTCTTTGGGGTCCTCTCAGGCAAGCTTCTTGGCTTCATCGTTTCCTTCTGTGGTATCGAGATAGATCCCGCCAAGATCCGCGCTATCCTTGAAATGCCACCCCCAACCAATTTCAAGCAGCTTCGCAGCCTACAAGGGAAGCTCCAGTCCATTCGCCATTTCATCTCACAGCTTTCAGACCACTGCCAACCTTTTCATCACCTCCTTAAGAAGGACATCTCCTTTAAATGGGATAAGGACTGTCAAGAGGCTTTTGAAGCCCTCAAAAGCTATCTGGTCTCTCCACCAGTCCTCATTCCACCTAAAGACGACCAACCCTTCTACCTTTATATCTCTGCCACCAACCATTCGTTAGGTGCCATGATCATGCACCGAGACGAGCATCATCGTTAGCAAGCGGTTTACTACATCAGCTGAACACTGGCCGACTATGAAACTCGGTATACTCATACTGAGAAACTCTGTTTGGCATTAGTCTTTTCTGCCACCAAGCTCTGCCACTATCTCCTCAACCACAAAACCTTTGTCGTCACTCACACCGACCCTCTCAAGTACATGCACTCCAAGCCATATCAAAATCAATGTATGGCTCGGTGGCTCATGCTGCTTGCTGAGTTTGACCTCAAATTCATCGAGCAGAAATCTATCAAGGGGAAAACCATCACTGACCAACTGGTAGATGCCTCTCTTCTCAACAATCAACCTTCACAGTTTGAGTTCCCTGACGAGTCTATCGCTACCCTTTCCACCGATGACACCGTCTACCAAATGACCATGTTCTTTGACGGCTCTAAATGTCAACTCGGTGGGGGTGCGGGGGTCATCCTCATCCCACTCGAAGGGGAGCCCATGCCTCTATCTTTTAAACTTGACTTTGATTGTACCAATAATATGGCCGAATACGAGGCCTTAATTTTGGGGCTTCAAACTACCCTTTCCCTCCACATCAAGTCTATCAACATCTTCGGTGACTCGCAGCTCGTCGTTAATCAAGTTAACGGTTCATATTTTTGTAAAAATGAAGTTTTATAGAGGTATAAGAATCGTGCTGACCTTCTTTTGGCATCTTTCGACCATTACCTCTTGCAGACTGTTCCACGCTCTACGAACAAGTTTGCCGACACCATGGCTTCTCTTGCTTCGCATATCCCATCTTCATCATCGTCATCTCACCTTTTTATCACAGTGCATCGTGTACCTTTGCCTTCATACATCTCTCCTCACATCGACCATATCAACACTATCAATTCTAGCCCACGAGATGACTGGTATAAGCAACTTGTGGACTACTTGTCTCTTTCTGTCACTCCTCCCAACCTCTCTAGCAATGCACGGCGAGCATTCATCAAACACACAGCTCGCTATACCATGCTAGGGGGTCTTCTTTATAAGCGAGGCTTCGACGACCTCCTTCTTTGCTGTCTAACCTCCACTGAAGCTCCTCAAGCCATAAAGTAAGTCCACGACGGGATTTGTGGTGGACACTTCAGTGGAAACTCGGTTGCCAAGCGCATCCTTCGCCTGGGTTATTATTGGCCCACCCTTCATCAAGACTATAGTGACTATGTTTGATGTTGCATCAAGTGTCAGCAACACTCTAACCTGCTTTATCTCCCCAGCCACGCCTTGCAAGTCACTCAGGATTTTTAGCCTTTCTCTCAATGGGGCTTAGATCTCATCGGTGAGATCAACCCTCACTCATCCCTTCATCATCAGTCCATCATCACTGCCATTGAGTATTTCACCAAGTGGGTGGAAGCCATTCCTCTTGTCTCCACAAAAGCTGACAAAATTGTCGACTTCATCAGCAGCCACATTATCTGTCATTTCGGTGTCCCTCACAAAATCATCACCGACAATGGCAAGTCCTTCAAAAACAAGACTGTCCAAAAACTATGCGACTCATTTGGCATCAAACTCAGCTTTTCTTCGCCTTACTACCCACAAGCAAATGGGCAGGCTGAGGCTTCCAACAAAATTCTCACCAAAATTCTCATGAAGGTGGTCAACGATACAGGAAGGGATTGGCACATTCATATTCCCTTCGCTTTGTGGGCCTACCGCACTAGCATTCGAACTTCTATGGGTGCTACTCCCTTCTCCCTCGTGTATGGAACAGAGGCTGTCTTACCTCTCGAAGTACAGATCTCATCTCTCCGCATCTCCCTGCATGACATTCTCTCCAACGATGAATTTCATCAAGATCGCTTAGCTCAACTTGAGTTACTCAACGAGCACCGTCTTGTTGCCCTCAATCATCTCCGTGTCTACCAAACTCACATAAAGCGGGCCTACGACAAAAATCTGTGAGAATGAGATTTCAACATCGGAGACCTCGTCCTCAAAGAGAATCAGCACGTGACCAATATGGAGCGAAGTAAACGAGGCAAATTCGCCCCCAATTGGCTTGGACCTTTTGTCATCATGCACAAGTATGGGTCAGGGACTTATCATCTGTCCTCCCTCGACGGATAGCCAGAACCTGAGCCTCTTAATGCATTGCATCTTTGACCATTCTTCTGTTAGTCAAGTACTCGTCTACTTGACACGTAACTTGAGCTCGTCCCCTGAGTAATCCTCGTCCTCTTAATCCTCATTCCTTTCAACCCTATTCCCCTTTAACAAGTCCTCTACAACCCTTTTATGATGCATGGATGCTTTGTCCTAATAAAAGGGGAGTCCTTGAACTTCTACAGCCTTGTCCGTGACTCTAATCAAAAAAATCAAAAAAATCAAAAAATATATCAAGATGTCAAAATATAAACAAGGTCACAAAATCAAATCAAAAAGATAGACTGCTCCCTCGAAAGATAGCTATACTATCATTGCTGTAGCTAATAGACTGATCCCTCGAAGGACAGCTATTCAAACATTATAAAGCAAAAATATAGACCACTCCCTCGAAGGATGGCTATCAAACAACAACCTTTCTTAGAAGCTTCCCGCATTGATCAGCTTCGCAACATGACCACTCAATTAAAAGACATCTCTATGTAGGCTTCCCGCATCGATCAGCCTGCACCAAAAAAAAAAAAAAAAAAAAAATGGGTCATGGACTTGGCTTGTAGTTGTCTCAGGGTCTCCTATAAAAAGGGGCAAGGTTATTCCTGCTCTTAAACTGGGTTACCCTATCCACCTCCTATCACCTGCTCAGGGGACTTCGAGCTCACTTTAATGTTAAAGTGATTCGATTACCGTTCTAACACCACACTGGTCAACGACGTAATGCATGAACGGGGCTTTGGTTCTAATAACCCCTATCTATGCTTCCTTTCTGGTCCTTGTCAATGAAAGAGCAATTTGCCTTTCATCTTTTCTCTACACTTTGGTCACATTTAACCACATCAATTGTTGACTCATCTTTAACCAAGCCATTTTCATCATTTTCAGCTAACATCATCCTAGTCCATTTCACATAGTTTTTATGGACACCAATACACATGGGAACTACCAACCAGACCCAATTTATGTTAAGCATAAACCAATACTTGCTGAAGCATAAATAGACTTCCATTCATTTTTAGCATACATCCATCACGACTATGGAAACTTGCTAGGGATGAAAGCCTCTCGACCAATGTGACATCTATAGCATCATCTTGCCCTCATCATTTTGACACTTGACCACATCCAATCATCGATCAATCTTTTCCCTTCGTCTGAACTACATTAGTCTGAGGCCCTATGACCAGGGCTATGTAGGCAGCACTCAAATACCACATCCTCTGAGGTTAGCTCGACCACCCCCGTTTGTTTGTCTCCCTGATGGACAAACCTTCTTGCCTCCTTTTAACCATGACCTTGACCTTGACCAAGACCAATTCATCGATCCCTTTGACCATTCCTCCCTTTTAGGGAGAGCTACATTGGCCTGAGGCCCTTCACACAAGGGCTATGTAGGCAGCACTCAGATCACATGACATTTTCTGAGGTTAGCTCGGCCACATCCTTTCGTCCATCCATCCCCTTGACCAATGACCATTGGAGATCATGCATATCTCCTTCGACCTTCAACTACTTCCAAGCCAATGTTGCCTTGGTTGTTTTTTGCGTGTGTGCTACCTCACGACTGGTTAGCAGAATTGTCCGCAGACCCTATTTTTGACCCTTCACAAGTATAGGATCGCAAGCCAGTTGATCCCTACTACTTGTGGCACTTTCGTGTTTCTAGGAGCACTTCTTGAGCCTGGGATACCTGGAACACGATGACCATTTGGAGCTTCAGCTTAGATTGAGTGACCCGATCAGTAGATGACTAAATGTTGGGGCCCGGTTACTTCAATTTTGGCACTCCTTGACCCTCGACATGCGAAAATTTGACCCGACCATCTCGTGAAGTGGTATACGTGCAATCACGACTATTACAGCATTTTCGCTCACACTCTTCTATCCATTTCTCTATCAAATCGACACTCGATCTTCGGTTCCCTTCTCTCGACTATTGCTTTGAGGGGGGGAACACCTCATCCTTTTTTTGGGGCAACCAACTCTTGTTTTTGTCTTACAATTCGTCAAGAACAACCAATAAGACAAAAAGGGGAAAATGTAGACAATGCAAATGTGTCTGCACGTTGGTTTTCCCCCCTTGTCCACCTCAAACCCCTATCCTAACCCTTGGCCTTAGTCCCCTCCATTCATTTGATTAAAATAACTTAAATATTTTAATTAAGTGGCCCCCTTTCCACCTCACCCTTGCCACCTTGGATCCTCCCTTGAATCCCTCCACCTTCCTCTTAGCCTTTATTATGCCAAATCTCCTCATTATCTTTCCCCCCATGCCCATTTAAGCATCTTCATAACCGTTCTTCCCACAACCCCTCGCCCGGTGGCGTGCAAGAATGGGCAGGCTATTTTTAGTCTCTGTCCCCATTCTGTCACCACCGACGTCGGCAACCCTTCGGCCGATGTCGGTGAAACTATCAGCGTCGGCAGCCTTCAATACCCCTTTCTGCATCTGTTGCAGCCCCTGGACCTTTGAGCTCGCAAACAGAATCCTCTCGGTGCTTTGGCATTCGACTCTCTTCTCTCTGGACCTCGTGCAATAGCAGCAACAGAGGTAGGGACTCTAGATCAGGGATTTCCTCTTGCAACAAGTCTTCTGTGGCTCCAACAATAGCTCCTCCGTTCTTCAGTCAGCAAGCCAAAAGGTAAGCAATTTCATTATTTTATTCCATTCTTTCACTTAGTCTCAGTTATCTATCCTATCTACTATCTTCTACTTGCTGTGTCCTTCCCCTGAGAGGCTAAAAAGCCTTCTCAGACCCTGTCCCCTGTCCATCTTCCTCTTTCCTGTCCCCCTTTTAATCTTGTCCCAGATAACTTCCTCGTCCCTCCTGCCAACAAAAGACCCTGCACAGGGCACCCAACCAGACCCAGACCATTCTCCAAACCATCCAAACACGTCCATAAACTCTGTCTCAGACCCATCCACGGACCAAAACCAAACCAGACCCGACCATAGGCCACAACCCTGACTGACGCCGGTCACTTCCCCAACCGACGTCAGCAGGATAACCGACGTCGGTGACATTTCTGACTTCGGTGACTGTCATCAGCCTGACAACTCCTTCAGGTAATCTTTTGCCTTTTCTTTCCTTTTTAATTTGTTTATCACTTCTGTATTCTGGCATTCTATATTTCCTTGGTCTTTTATCTATCTGTATTCAGTGGGTTGACCTCCCTTGAGGAAGTTTTCACACTTCTGAGAACAAGCTTTCGCTTGGCAACCCACTGCCTATCCATCTAACATTTTCTTTTCCAAGTTCTTTTTTTTTGTAGGTGTCATTCCTCCACAGCCAAAGAGGGGTGCTCACAAGCGTCTGGATTATGGTGCGCAGTCTATATCCAGGTACTTCTAGCCTTGTCCATTTCTTTAGTTTCTTTATTCATCTTTTGAATGTAGAAAGCGAATTAGTGATAGAAACAGAGTGCTACTGATGTCTGTACCTATTGTAGATGTAGAAGCCTGATGCTGAGTCCCTGTTATGCTTGTTATTGCAGAAGCCTGCTGTGAGAAAGAGTGAGAGGTCTGAAAGATTGGCTGGTTGTTGAAGGTTGAAAGGTGGATGATTCAAGACTCCAGATTCTAGATTCGTGATTAGCTCCCAAGATTAGAATTTGATTAGAATTTGTAATACCTGATTTGTGTTTTTTGTGATTACCCCGAAAAGAGGCTAAAAGTTGGTTTAAGTAAACCGACGTCGGTGATCCCGCTAGCGTCGGCTGACATTTGACCTACGTCGGTGGGTGCAGAACGGGAAAAAGAGCCACCAAGCCCTTTTTTCATCCACCAAGTACACTATCCGTTGGAGAATGTCAAAGGTTAGGCTGAAGACGCATGAGAGTTGGTTAGGCAGTTGGAAAGGAGTAAGAATAGGTCTTGGGTGAGTCATAGGGTGGGAAATGGTCCAAGGCGAGGTGTCATGGGTGATGTGTCAAAAGAGGGGGGTTAATTCAAAATAAGTTTATTATTTTAAATTAGTAATTGCATGGTTTAGGAATGGGTTATGAATGGACCAAGGGGGGAAGAGGAGGGAGAAAGGACCAAGGGGTAGACATGATTTCGGTGTCTATATTTGCCCCTTTTTGTCTTGTTGGTTGTTTTAGACAAATTGCAAGACAAAAATAGGAGGTGGTTGCATTATGAAGGTCGAAGGTTGATTTTGTCTTGTTGGTTGTTCAAGTGAACTGCAAGACAAAAATAGGGAGAGGATTGGTTGCCCCGATTATGGATGAGGTATTCTCCCTCAAAGTAGGAGTCGAGGGAAGGAAACCTAGAATTGGGTGCTAATTTGATAAAGAGTGGATGAAAAAGGGGTGAGGGTGAATGCTGCAAAAGTCGTGATTGCGCGTATACCACTTCACGAGATGGTTGGGTCAAATTGTCATAGGTCAAGGGTCAAGGAGTGCCAAAATTGAAATAATTGGGCCCCAGCATTTAGTCGTCTGCTGATCAGGTTATTCAATCTAAGCTAAAGCTCCAAATGGTCATCGTGTTCCAGGTATCTCAGGCTCAGGAAGTGCTCCCAAAAACATGAAAAAGTCACAAGTAGTGCGGATCAACTGGCTTGTGATCTTATACTTGTGAGGGTCCAAAAATAGTCTGTACACAATTCTGCTAACCAGTTGTGAGATAACATATATGCAAAAACAACCAAGGCAATGTGGTCTTGGAAGTGGTCAGGGTCGAAGGAGATAGGCATGATCTCCAATGGTCATTGGTCAAGGTGGATGGATGGACAAAAGGATGTGGCCGCGATAACCTCAGAAAATTGAGTGCTGCCTACATAGCCCTTGTGTGAAGGGCCTCAGGCCAATGTAGTTCTCCCTAAAAGGAAGGGTCAAAGAGATGGAATGAATTGGTCTTGGTCTTGGTCAAGGTCAAAAAGAGGAAGGAAGGTTTGTCCATCAGAGAGACGAACAAATGAAGATGGTTGAGCTAACCTCATAAGATGTCGTGTCATCTGAGTGCTACCTACATAGCCCTGGTCTTAGGGCCTTAGACCAATGTAGTTCAGACTGATAGGCAAAATAGTTGATGATTGGTTTGGTCATGTGTCAAAATGATGAGGAGAAAGAGATGTTACAACCTTTTCCAAATGGTGTATTCTGTAACATTGACCAAGGGTCTTTCATCCCTAGCAATTTTCCATAGTCATGATGGATATATGCTAAAAATGAATTGGGGTCTATTTATGCTTCAGCAAGTATTGGTTTATGCTTAACATAAATTGGGTCTGGTCGATAGTTTCCATGTGTATAGATGTCTATGGAAACCAGAATGATTAGGCTATGTGAGTGGTTTTGAAAAATCAGATTGAATCATTTTGACACATGAATGTGACCAAAGTGTAGGGAGAAAGTAAAAGGCATAAGTGCCCTTTTATTGACAAGGACCAAAATGACAACATAGATAGGGGTTGTTAGAACCAAGAGCCACATTCATGCGTTGCGTCGTTGACCATGAGTTGTTTTAGAGTGGTAATCGAATCACTTTTGACATTAAAGTGAGCTCGAAGTCCCTTGAGTAGGTGATATGATAGGAGGAAAGGGTAACCCGTTTTAGATTATGGATAACTTTGCCCCTTTTTATAGGAGACCTTGAGACAACTACAAGTCAAGTCCATGACCCATTTTTTTTTTTTATAATTTTTTAGAGAGGACTGATCAATGCGGGAAGTCCACATAAAGATGTCATTTGTTTGGTGGTCATTTGTGAAGCTGATTGATGCGGGAAGCTTCTAAGAAAGTGCTATTTGTAGCAAGATTTAGTCATAGCCATCCTTCGAGGGAGTGGTCTATACTTTGCTTTATAGATTTAAGGGCTTTTAAATAGCTGTCCTTCAAGGGAGTAGTCTATTTAGCTACAGCAATGATATTACAGCTGTCCTTCGAGGGAGCAGTCTGCTTTTTGATTTGGTTTTGTGACCTTGGATATTTTGACATCTTGATTTAGTTTTGATAGAATAATGAGTCATGGACAAGACTTATAGAAGGTCAAGGGCTCCCTTTTATTAGGACGAAGCATCCATACGTCATAAAAGGGTTATAGAGGATTTTGTTAAGGGAAAAATGGTGGAATGGATTAAGGATTAAAAGGACAAGGATTGCTCAAGGGACGAGCTCAAGTTAAATGTCAAGTGGATGAGTACTCGACTAACAGTAGAATGGTCGTAGATGCAAAGCATTAAGGGGCTCAAGTTCTGGTCGGCCTTCAAGAGAAGACAGACGATAAGTCCCTGATCCATACTTGTGCATGATGATATAAGGTCTGAGCCAATTAGGAACAAATTTGCCTCGTTTACTCTATTCCATATTGGTCACATGTTGGTTCTCTTTGAGGACGAGGTCTCTGATATTGAAATCTCATTCTCTCAGAGTTTTATTATAGGCCTGTTTGATGTGATTTTGATAGACATGGAGATGATTGAGGGCAGGAAGATGACGTTCATCGAGTAACTCAAGTTGAGCTAATCAATCTTGATGAAAGTCATCATTAGAAAGAATGTCATGGAGTGAAATGTGAAGAGACGGGATATGTACTTTGAGAGGTAAGACAGCCTCTGTTCTGTACACTAGAGAAAAAGGGGTAACACCCATAGAGGTTCGGATGTTAGTGCGGTAGGCCCACAAAGCGAAGGGTATTTGAACGTGTCAATCCCTTCTAGTGTCGTTGACCACCTTCATGAGAATTTTAGTTAGGATTTTGTTAGAAGCCTCAGCCTGCCCATTTGCTTGTGGGTAGTAAGGCAAAGAAAAGCTGAGTTTGATGCCAAATGAGTCACAAAGTTTTTGGACAGTCTTGTTTTTAAATGACTTGCCATTGTCGGTGATGATTTTGTGAGGTACACCGAAATGATAGATGATGTGGGTGTTGATGAAGTCAACAATCTTGTCAGCTTTTGTGGAGACAAGAGGAATAGCTTCCACCCATTTAGTGAAATACTCGGTGGCAGTGATGATGGATAGATGACGAAGAGACGAATGAGGGTTAATCTTGCCAATGAGATCTAAGCCCCATTGTGAAAAAGGCTAGAAATCCTGAGCGACTTGTAAGGCGTGACTAGGGAGATGAAGCAAGTTAGCATGCTGCTGACACTTGATGCAACGCTGAACATAATCACTATAGTCTTGATGAAGAGTGGGCCAATAATAACCCAGGCGAAGGATGCGCTTGGCAACGGAGTTACCACTGAAGTGTCCACCACAAATCCTGTCATGGGCTTGTTTAACAGCATGAGAAGCTTAAGTGGAGTTTAAACAGTGAAGAAGAAGGCCGTCAAAACCTCTTTTATAGAGAAGGCCCCCTAGCATGGTATAGCGAGTGGTGTGCTTGATGAAAGCCCATCGCGCATTGCTAGAGAGGTTGGGAGGAATGATAGAATGAGCCAAGTAGTCCTCAAGTTGTTTATACCATACATCTTGTGAACTAGAGTCTATGGTGTGGACGAGATTGATGTCAGTGGAAATGTATGAAGGCAGTGGCACACGATGTACCATGACATAAATTCTTGATGAGGATGATGATGAAGAAGGAATATGCGAGGCGAGGGAAGCCATGGTGTCAACAAACTTATTCGTAGATCGAGGAATAGTTTGCAATAAATGATGGTCAAAAGATGCTAGAAGAGTGTCAACACAGTGCTTGTACCTTTGTAAAATTTCATTTTTACAAAGGTATGAACCATTGATTTGATTGACAACAAGTTGTGAGTCACCAAAGATGTTGATGGTCTTGATGTTTAAAGAAAGGGCAGTTTGAAGTCCCAAAATTAAGGCTTCGTATTTGGCCATATTATTGGTACATTCAAAGTCGAGTTTGAAAGACAGAGGCATGGGTTCACCTTCATGTGAAATGAGGATGACCCCCACACCCCCACCGAGTTGACATTTAGAGCCATCGAAGAACATCGTCATTTTGTAGAATGTGTCATCAGTCGAGAGAGTGGTGATAGATTCATCAGGAAACTCACACTGAGAAGGTTGTGTAGACACCACAAATGTGTCTGCACCTTGGTTCTCCCCCCTTGTCCACCTCAAACCCATATCCTAACCCTTGGCCTTAGTCCCCTCCACTCATTTGATTAAAATAACTTAAATATTTCAATTAAGTGGCCCCCTTTCCACCTCACCCTTGACACCTTGGATCCTCCCTTGGATCCCTCCACCTCCCTCTTAGCCTTTATTATACCAAATCTTCTCATTATCTTCCTCCCGCGCCCATTTAAGCATCCTCATGACCGTTCTTCCCACAATCCCTCGCTCGGCGGCGTGCAAGAATGGGCAGAGGCTATTTTTAGTCTCTGCCCCCATTCTGCCACTGCCGATGTCGGCGACCCTTCGGCCGACGTCGGCGATCCTGTCGGTGTCAACAGCCTTCAAGACTCCTTTCTGCATCCATTCCATCCCCCGGCCCCTTGAGCTCGCAAACTGAATTCTCTTGGTGTTTTGGCATTTGTTTCTTCTCCCTCTGGACCTCGTGCAACAGTAGAAACAGGTGCAGGGATTCTTGAGCAGAGATTAAGTCTTCTGTGGTTTCAACAACAGCTCTCCCACTCTTCATTCAACAAGCTAAAAAGGTAAGCAGAGTCTGTTATTTCATTTCATTCTTTTCTTTAGTGTTCAGTTATTTGGTATCTACTGTCTCCCACTCCCTATGTCCTACCCCCTGAGAGGCTGAAAAGCCTTCTCAGGCCCTGCCCTCTGTCCACCTTCCTTTCACTCTTTCATCCTTTTAGTGTGATCTTGATAACTCCCTCATCCCTCCTGCCAACAAAGACCCTGTACAGGGCACCTAATCAGAACCAAACCATTCCCCAGTCCATTCAAAGTCATCCCTGAACTCTGTCTCGACCCTTTTCACAAACCAGACCTATCCACAGTCCAGAAACCTGACCTGACCCGACTTCAGGCCACTGCCCCGACCGACGCCGGTTACTTCCCTGACCGACGTCGGCAAGATAACCGAAGTCGACAGACTAGGGAACCAATGCCGGCAACATTCTCGACCTCGGCAACTGTCATCAGCCCGACAACTCCTTTCAGGTAATCATTGATCTTTTCTTTCATTTCTAATTTGTTTATCACTCCTATATTCTGGCATTCTGTATTTCTTTAGTCTTTTATCTATCTGTTATCAGTGGGTTGACCTCCCTTGAGGAAGTTTTCACACTTCCGGGAACAAGCTTTTGCTTGGCAACCCACTGCCTATCCATCTAACATTTTCTTGTCCAAGTTTCTTTTTCCTTGCAGGTGTCATTCCTCCACAGCCAAAGAGGGGTGCCCACAAACGTCTGGACTACGGTGCGCAATCTTTATCCAGGTACTTCTAGCCTTGTCCATTTCTTTAGTTTCTTTATTCATCTTTTGAATTTAGAAAGCGAATTAGTGATAGAAACATTCTGGCACGCCCGGTGGGACCTTAGGTTCTTCCTTGGGTTCCTCTTCCTTTCATTCATTTAGGTGCATTTAGGCTCCTTCCTTCTTGTCTGTTTCTTCTATTCCAAATGACACTATAAGCAGGACTAAAACGAATATTTCTTCCTTGCATTTCTAGACTAGTCTAAACATCATACTCTCAAACCCTTTCTCAAACTTGTCTTCATCCAAACTTCATATTTTCGACTTGGACTTAAAAACATACTGCATTGCATTTTTGCTTGTGCTTGCATTAGTCTTCACCTAGTAATTAGTAAAACACATATTGAATAAATCGTAGACACTTGATGTTACACTACCAAACCACATGCACTAAAATGAACATAAAAATTACTTGAGACAAGGCCCGACTGGGATTTCATCCCCCAGTGGATACCTTACCCGTCCCGGTGACCCTACTTGGATTTCATCACCAAGGGGGAAGCCCACTCCGTTCTCTGGCAGAGGATAAACTCTAGGCGAGGTATATCTTGGCTAAGCGAGACCAGCTAACCACTGGAATCGTGAAGTGAGGGGAGCTTGCTCCTTAGCACCAGGCCACGTACCAGACCTAACACAAATTTTTGAGCACCTAAAACAAGACCTGAAACTAGCTCTAGATTGCCTCTTCTAGGACCCTTCTTACAGCCAATCTCCCCAAACATTCATCTAAGGCATAAGCCACAAGATTCTAAGGTTAATTCCTAGGATTTATCGCTTAGGCTTGTCTGTCTCTCTTATTCTTCTCTTCTCATCTATTTGTTTGAGTGAGTGAGGACGCTTTCTTCATTGTTTTTCCAAGAATCTTAAAATCTTTTGGTTCTCTGGAAAACACAGTCACCGGCATCGGTGCTGCTACCGACGTCAGCTTTCCTCTCTTATCGGCATCGGTTATCTAACCGACGTCGGCCATATTTCTTACCGACATCAGTTTCTCAACCGATGCTGGTCTCTGTCACTGTCCTTTTTTTTCAAAACCAGCAGCCTAAAACCTGTCCCTTCTCTGTCAAAAACTCCATCCTGGTTTTCTGAAACAAAAAAACATAGTTTTTGAAACCTGAACCTTCTTTGCCTTGCATGGTTTTGACTCGTAGCCAAGCCAAGGCTCTTGTCAACCACGCTAGCTGTTAACCACTTCCATCTACCCCATCCGTGACTTAGCCTACAATGGAGTTCAACTCGGAGACCGAAAGAACTCCTATCCGTCCAACCCCGCCGCAGACTCCTATTGTCCAAGAAGGGGACCAAGATTTCGAATGATTCTTGGACCTCAACGTCAAGGCCTTGAAACACTATCTCGCGCATAGCCGAACGTGAGACTCCTTGGGCAATCCAATCTACGGAATGCCAACCTCTCTTGCCGCGACTATGGCTGTATCGACGGCATCCGTAGTTCAACCCTTGGACACTCAAGCCATCGCTTCGACCACTTACCAGACTTTGACCAATCCTCTGGGTGTGGCCTCTCCCTCTATCTTTGGGCCCACTTCCATCGGGGTTTCGGCCCCCTACCAACCTCAACCCGCTCAACCGCTATCCACTCCTTTTCAAAACCTTATCGTCTCTATTCCGCCTACCCTGGCCGCTATCAACACTAAGGTGGCTTCTTATCCCTTGGCCCCTGTTACCATAGTCTAACCTCTCATGGCAACATCGGGCCTAGCTATGCCTTCTACCCAACCACCTTTAGTCTCTTCATCTATCCCTACGACTAGTTATCCCTATGTTGCACCTTTATAGGGGCAACCAACTACGTCGTATGCCTCCCCTAGCCTCTTTCAAGTGCCCTACAACTTAGGGGGCGTGCCACCCGTCAATCCGTCGGTAGATATCATCAAGATGCTGATGGACAAGATGACAAGTCTAGAGACCTCTATTTCCGGCTCACGCAACGCTCTCTCATATGAGCAGATCTGTAATGAGCCCATTCATCCTTTTGTCCCAATCAGACCATATCCTAGCCAGTGGGAGCTTCTGAAGTTTTCTCGCTTTCAAAGCAAGGAAGACCCATAGCAACACTTGCGGGCATTCAGACATGCCTGTTACCTCATTGCCCATGACGACGCATTGCTCTTACGCACGTTTCCTATGTCTCTCTCGGGTGCTATGCTTGACTGGTACAGCGCCCTTCCCAGCCATTCCCTCTTCTCATTCACACAATTGGCCCAGCTCTTCCTTGATCACTTCTCCATCAACATCACCAAGAAGGTCTCAATCACGGACCTCTATTCTATCTGGCAATTCGAAGACGAGTCCATAGCCGACTTCGTTGCTCGATGGAGAGGCCTCATCAATCAACTTTCCTTTTCCTTACCCCAGGCCGAGCTTATTGAACTCTTCTCCCAAGCCTGTGCTAGACATATTTCTTCCACCCTGAGGGTTCAAACCTTTCACACCTTCGACGAAGCCTTCACGATGGCCCGCAAACTTGAGTTGCATGCCATCGAGGAGAATAAAGTCAAGTTGCAGAGTAAGAATCCCAGCTCTAAGACCAATGACTCTTCTTCTGCTAAGCCATCATCTTCCAATTCTAAATCCAAGGCTTCAGCTAATGCTATGGTTGTTAGACCTACATCTTCTTCAACCAATCAGCCTGAGCCATCCACATTTTAGAGCGCCACTCGCCAATTCCAGCAGAGATACGTACAATGACGGTATACTCCTCTTAGAGAATCATACGCGTCTGTGCTGGAAAAGCTTGTTAAGTAGAGGGTCCTCAATCTCCCTCAAGCCCGACCTCCTCCAAAATTTGATCCCTCACATGCCATCCCTGCGTGGTATAGGGAACAAGACTTCTGCAGCTTCCACCGTGTTAAGGGACATGACACGGAAAACTACAAAACTTTTAAGAACATAATCCAAGACATGCTTGAAAAGGGGGACCTCATCTTAGATAATCCCAATGCACCCCCTAATCAGGCCATTGACATCTTCAAACAGCCATTCCCTAATCATCCGCCAACTCAAAACAATGTCCAGACCTTAATTGACAACAATCATGAACACAACATTCGAACAGTCAATACAGTCTCACCTTTCATCCTCAATCAACCTCAAGAGGTTAGTCCATCAATCAGTCCATCACATGTGGACGAACCTCTTTCCCCGGCTAGTTCTCCATCAACCTCACTCATCTTGGAGGATGCCTCAGCTTTACCAACACCACCGGTCTCGCCATCCTCATTTCTGCTGCCTATGGAGGACCCGACCCTTCCTACTCCTCAATCGCAAGTTGAGGGCACCATCATCCCTGCCCTTTACCCGCTTGAGGAGCCTCGCTTTTCGGATTCTTCTCCACCCAGGGAAGAACCTGTCTCCCCTTCATCTCCATCTAAATCTGTCTTGTCTTCGCCATACCATGCCTATAAGACTGCTACACCCATCTCATCTTCAACCCAGCAACCATCAACATCTTCTTCTCAGCCATTTTCCTGGTTAGTGGATAAAATCGAACTTCTCTCTCTAAGAAAAGTGACGCCTCAGGTGTTGTGGGAGCGTCTTAAAGCCCTTCAACATACCCGTGCCCTCTCATCACATGCTGCTAATCTTTCTAAATCAGAATCTCTTCAGACTCTTGACAAAGACCAGACTCTCAAACCTCAACCAAACCCATCAAAACTAAAACCTGCATCTCTCTCATCTAAGCCTATCAAGTCACTTGGCATTCGTCTTGTCTCCACCCTCACTCACCTGCAAGTGAAGGTGGACCTAGACCAGACCTTGACCAGTAGTAGTCTTCCAACCAAGTCAAAGAAGACTGTCAGACTACCGAAGTGAATGCCTCCTTCCCCATCACCATTGCCATCCATTTTGGGCCCCCATCCTTCAACCTTGGCTAGAATCCTTCCCACTTCGGCCTCCAATCAAAACTCGTTGCCTCTTTTGCTTCCTCTACCTACCTCCAGCCATCCCTCTCCCAAAAAGGCGGTACCAATCACCAAGAAAGTTCCATCTTCACCTGTCACTACACCATCAACCCATAAGGTGGTATGGAAACCTCTTCCAACCTCGCCAAAGCAAAAGTCACCGACCTCACGCATATCAAATAGCATGGACCCTCTAGTGGGCTCATACTCGTTGATATTCCGCTAGCTTCTGCAGACTTTCAACATAACCCTTCCACCCATCAAGCCTTTCTAACCTCTCAGGTCCAAGCCCTCCTGGTTCGATGACACAAAAATTTGCTTATATCATCGTACACCAGGACATGATACTGAGACTTGCTGTGCCCTCAAGGCCGTCATCTGCCACTATATGGAGACAAACACTCTTCTCCTTGAGGACACTCTTGACCAGACCCTGACTCCTTCCCATCCAACCTCCTCAACCACGTCAACATCTCACCAGCAAGACATGACCCCTTCTTCACCTCCCATTTTTAAAATCAATGCTATCCGTATAACCACTAGGTCGCAAAAGGACAAGGTGAAAGAAAAAGCTGCCATTCTTTGGACCTATCCCTTCGTCAAGCCACCTCTTGGGCCCAAGCCTAAAATTTCTATCCTTAGCACATCCCAGCCTTCTTCATCTTCTTCTTCTGGGCCAATTCATGACTCTATGCTGAAGCAACTTCACCAGACGCCTGTAAAGATGTCTCTTTATGACCTTATCCAAACCTCACCTCAGCACCGTCAAGCCCTCATCTAAGCCTTGCAGGCAGCGGAGGTCCAACCCGAAGACCCCCAACCACTCACTGCCCTCGTCCATTCTTTATCTCCTATCGCCTCCATCACATTTAGCAATTTTGAGATTCCCACATCTAACACAGAAGATCAGGACGCCGCCCTCTTCTTCACTGCCTATGTTGATCAGACACGCATGCATCAACATAATCTCTACCCATGCCTTTGATCAGTTGGCTCTTCCCAAGAATTGCATCTCCAAGACTGACCCGATCTTACGCTCTTTCAATGACACCACCGCCACAACCATTGGCACAGTCATCCTTCACATTCGCGTTGGTCCACGCACAGTCCCAGAGCTCTTCTATATCATCGAAGGAGATTTTCAATACAATATTCTACTGGCCTGACCTTGGATCTGTGCCATGGCCTGTGTCCCCTCTACCCTGCACCATTGTGTGAAGTTTGAGCATGACGGGCAAGTCCACACCATTCCCACTAACCCTTCACCCTTCAAGACTTGCAACACAACTTACCGTCCCAACGATGTCCTCATTCCCATCAAGCCGTCAACTCTGGCACCACCTCCATCTGCGGAAGCTTCGACCAGTTCACAATTGGCGGTCACCCTCACCCCTCCTCTTCAAGCACCGACCAAAGACCCCAGGGAAGACATCTTCCAATGACTATCACTTGGGGAATATCGCTTGTTGACCCTAGACATGTTCCAAACTCCGCAAGAATATGGATGCCTTCATCTCAGTCCCAATTATGACTATCAGATCAGGATGGTCGTACCTTATGGTCCTCCTCACCTCCGAACCAACTTTGTCTATGGGGGGCTCAATCAAGCTCCTACCAACGACAATTCCCTCTCTTCACCCCAACCTTTCACATCAGATTTCTCATTTCTTGGCAACCCCGCCTTCGCACACACTTACCTTTACAAGTGTGCATGGAAGGGTTTTGGTTTCGGACGTTATGAGCAGGGCTCCCATCAGCCCATCAAGCCGCTCAATGATGACGATGCCAAGAAACAGTATGGCCTGGGATATCATGACCCCACTCAGGCTCCTTCTGACCTTTGTCCCGAGCCAATAATTGACCAATCTCCTCCAAACTCACCTATTTCTCCTTCGTCACCTTCAGAGTCGGTGGTTTCCATCCCTCCTAGTTTTTTTTTCCATAAACACCATCCGCCTGGAACCCCTGACCTATCAGCTCAATGGGGTGTCCAGATCTCTCCCTCTCATCTTTCCTAACATGATAGAGGATGAGTCGGCAACCATTCACACTGTTCATTGCATTGACGATGACGCCATCCTTTCCTACATGGGTGCCGATGACTCTTTCATCCAGCATTTCCTCCCTTTTGAGACCCAGGTTATGTTAAATGAATCAACTATTAACATCAACCTCCCTTCTTTCGATGTTCCTCACGTCTTAAAGATTGGCCAATCTTCAGACGCTCAAGAGCAGCTTGACTATACCCAGTTCCTTTCTGACCATAGCAAGGCCTTTGCCTGGACTTACAGCGACATGCCTGGCATCGACCCCACCATTGCTACCCATAACATTATCACCAAACCAGAGGCTAAGCCTGTTAGGCAAAAGCTTTGAAAGATGCATCCTCGTGTTGTGCTCCTTGTCAAAGAGGAGCTTCAGCGCCTTCTTTCTGTCTCCTTCATCCAGCCCATCGATTATTCGTAGTGGGTCTCTAACATCGTCCTAATTACTAAAGCAACTGGGGGGATTCAGATCTGCACGGACTATCACGACCTTAACCTAGCTTGTCCCAAAGATGACTTTCCTCTTCCTAACATTGACCAGCTTGTTGATCTCACAGCCGGCCATGAGATGCTATCTCTCATGGATGGGTTTTCAGGATACAATCAAATCCTAATTACACTGAAAGATCAGCACAAGACTACCTGTATCACCCCATGGGGGACTTTCTGCTATCGAGTCATGCCTTTCAGCTTGAAAAATGCTGGTGCCACATATCAACACGCCATGACCTACATTTTCCACGATCTCCTCCACAAAATCATGGAGGACTATGTGGACGACCTTCTCGGCAAGTCCAAACTTCACCGCGACCACTTGATCATTCTCAAAATCATCTTCTCGCACCTTCTTCAATACAATGTCCGCCTTAACCCTAAGAAATGTGTCTTTGGGGTCCTCTCAGGCAAGCTTCTCAGCTTCATCATTTCCTTTCATGGCATCGAGATAGATCTCGCCAAGATTCGCGCTATTCTCAAAATGCCACCCCCGACCAATCTCAAGCAGCTTCGCAGTCTACAAGGGAAGCTCCAGTCTATCTGCCATTTCATCTCGCAGCTTTCAGACCGCTGCCAACCTTTTCATCATCTCCTTAAGAAGGATGTCTCCTTTAAATGGGATGAGGACTGTCAAGAGACTTTTGAAGCCCTCAAAAGCTATTTGGTCTCTCCACCAGTCCTCATTCCACCTAAAGATGACCAACCCTTCTACCTTTATATCTCTGCCACCAACCATTCGTTAGGTGCCATGATCGCACACCGAGACGAGCATCATCATGAGCAAGCGGTTTACTACATCAGCCGAACACTGGTCGACTATGAAACTCGGTATACTCATACCGAGAAACTCTGTTTGGCATTAGTCTTTTCTACTACCAAGCTCTGCCATTATCTTCTCAACCACAAAACCTTTGTCGTCACTCACACCAACCCTCTCAAGTATACGCACTCCAAGCCATATCAGAATCAACGTATGGCTTGGTGGCTCATGCTGCTCGCTGAGTTTGACCTCGAATTCATCTAACAAAAATTTATCAAGGGGCAAACCATCACTGACCAACTGGCAGATGCCCCTCTTCTTGACAACCAACCTTCATAGTGTGAGTTCCCTGACGAGTCTATCGCCACACTTTCCATCGATGATACCATCTACCAAATGACCATGTTCTTTAACGGCTCCAAATGTCAACTCGGTGGGGGTGCGGGGGTCGTCCTCATCCCACTCGAAGGGGAGCCCATGCCTCTATCTTTCAAGCTTGACTTTGATTGTACCAATAATATGGCTGAATATGAGGCCTTAACTTTGGGACTTCAGACTGCCCTTTCCCTCCACATCAAGTCTATCAACATCTTCGGTGACTCATAGCTCATCGTCAATCAAGTTAACGGTTCATACCTCTATAAAAATGAAGTTTTGCAGAGGTATAAAAATCGTGCTGACCTTCTTTTGGCATCTTTCGACCATTATCTCTTGCAGACTGTTCCACACTCTACGAACAAGTTTGCTGACACCATGGCTTCTCTTGCTTCGCATATCCCATCTTCATCATCGTCATCTCAACTTTTTATCACGATGCATCATGTACCCTTGCCTTTATACATCTCCCCTCACATCGACCATATTAACACTGTCAATTCTAGCCCACAAGATGACTGGTATAAGCAACTAGTGGACTACTTATCTCTTTCTGTCACTCCTCCCAACCTCTTTAGCAATGCACGGCGAGCTTTCATCAAGCGCACAACTCACTATACCATGCTAGGGGGTCTTCTCTATAAGCGAGGCTTTGACGGCCTCCTTCTTCGTTGTCTAAACTCCACTGAAGCTTCTCAAGCCATAAAACAAGTCCACAACGAGATTTATGGCAGACACTTTAGTGGGAACTCGGTTGCCAAGCGCATCCTTCGCCTGGGTTATTATTGGCCCACCCTTCATCAAGACTGTAGCGACTATGTTCGGCATTGCATCAAGTGTCAGCAACACTCTAACCTGCTTCATCTCCCCAGCCACGCCTTACAAGTCGCTCAGGATTTATGGCCTTTCTCTCAGTGGGGCTTAGATCTCATCGGTGAGATTAACCCTCACTTGTCTCTTCGTCATCAGTCCATCATCACTGCCACTGAGTATTTCACCAAGTGGGTGGAAGCCATTCCTCTTGTCTCCACAAAAGCTGACAAAATTGTCGACTTCATCAGCAGCCACATCATCTGTCATTTTGGTGTCCCTCACAAAATCATCACCGACAATGGCAAGTCCTTCAAAAACAAGACTGTCCAAAAACTATGCGACTCATTTGGCATCAAACTCAGCTTTTCTTCACCTTACTACCCACAAGCAAATGGGCAGGCTGAGGCTTCCAATAAAATTTTGACTAAAATTCTCATGAAGGTGGTCAACGACACAGGAAGGGATTGGCACATTCATATTCCCTTCACTTTGTGGGCCTACCGCACTAGCATCCAAACCTCTACGGGTGCTACTCCTTTCTCTCTCGTGTACGGAACGGAGGCTATCTTACCTCTCGAAGTACAGATCCTGTCTCTTCGCATCTCCCTGCATGACATTCTTTCCAACGATGACTTTCATCAAGATCGCTTAGCTCAACTTGAGTTACTTGATGAGCGCCGTCTTGCTGTCCTCAATCATCTCCATGTCTACCAAAGTCGCATAAAGCGAGCCTATGACAAAAATCTGCGAGAATGAGATTTTAACATCGGAGACTTCATCCTCAAAGAGAATCAGCACGTGACCAATATGGAGCGAAGTAAACAAGGCAAATTCGCCTCCAATTGGCTTGGACCTTTTATCATCACGCACAAGTATGGGTCAGAGACTTATCATCTGTCCTCCCTTGACGAACGGCCAAAACCTGAGCCTCTTAATGCGTTGCATCTTCGACCATTCTTCTGTTAGTCGAGTACTCATCTACTAAACACATAACTTGAGCTCGTCCCTTGAGCAATCCTCATCCTCTTAATCCTCATTCCTTTCAACCCTATTCCCCTTTAACAAGTCCTCTACAACCCTTTTATGATGCATGGATGCTTTGTCCTAATAAAAGGGCGTCCTTGAACTTCTACAGTATTGTACATGACTTGAAAAAAAATCAAGATGTCAAAACATAATCCAAGGTCACAAAATCAAATCAAAAAGACAGACTGCTCCCTCCAAGGACAGCTATACTATCATTGCTGTAGCTAATAGACTGATCCCTCGAAGGACAGCTATTCAAACATTATATAAAGCAAAAATATAGACCACTCCCTCGAAGGATGGCTATAACTAAATCTTGCTACAAACAACCTTTCTTAGAAGCTTTCTGCATTGATCAGCTTCGCAACATGACCATAAATCAAATGACATCTCTATGTAGACTTCCCGCATCGATCAGTCTGCACCAAAAAAAAAAAAAACGAGTCATGGACTTGGCTTGTAGTTGTCTCAGGGTCTCCTATAAAAAGAGGCAAGGTTATTCCTGCTCTTAAACTAGGTTACCCTATCCTCCTCCTATTACCTGCTCAAGGGACTTCAAGCTCACTTTAATGTCAAAGTGATTCGATTACCGCTCTAACACAACACTGGTCAACAACGTAATGCATGAACGGGGCTTTTGTTCTAATAACCCCTATCTATGCTCCCTTTCTGGTCCTTATCAATGAAAGAGTGATTCACCTTTCACATTTTCTCTACACTTTGGTCACATTTAACCACATCAATTGTCGACTCAACTCAAACCAAGCTATTTTTCATCCTCATGGCATCAGACATCATCTTCATCCATTTCACATAGTTTCTATGGACACCAGTACACATGGAAACTATCGACCAGACCCAATTTATGTTAAGCATAAACCAATACTTGCTGAAGCATAAATAGACCTCCATTCATTTTTAGCATACATCCATCACGACTATGGAAACTTGCTAGGGATGAAAGACTCTCGACCAATTCTACAGAATACACCATCTATAGCATCATCTTATCCTCATCTTACCCTCATCATTTCGATACTGGACCATACCCAATCATCGACCAATCTTCTCAATTCGTCTGAACTACATTGGTCTGAGGCCCTATGACCAGGGCTATGTAGGTAGCACTCAGATAACACATCCTCTGAGGTTAGCTCGACCACCCCTGTTTGTTCGTCTCTTTGATGGACAAACCTTCTCTTTTGTGACTTTGATCATGACCAACTCCATCAACTTTGACCAAGACCAATCATTTTCTTTGACCAAGACCAATCATTTTATTTAACCAAGACCAATCATTTTCTTTGACCATTCCTCCCTTTTAGGGAGAACTACATTGGCCTAAGGCCCTTCACACAAGGGCTATGTAGGTAGCACTCAGATCACATGACATTTTCTGAGGTTAGCTCGGCCACATCCTTTCGTCCATCCATCCCCTTGACCAATGACCATTGGAGATCATGCGTATCTCCTTCGACCTTCGACTACTTCCAAGCCAATGTTGCCTTGGTTGTTTTTGCGTGTGTGCTACCTCACGACTGGTTAGCAGAATTGTCCGCAGACTATTTTTGATCCTTCACAAGTATAGGATCGCAAGCCAGTTGATCCCTACTACTTGTGGCATTTTCGTGTTTTTGGGAGCACTTCCTGGGCTTGGGATACCTGGAACACGATGACCATTTAGAGCTTCAGCTTAGATTGAGTAACCCGATCAATAGACGACTAAATGCTGGGGCCTGATTACTTCAATTTTGGCACTCCTTGACCCTCGACATGCGAAAATTTGACCCAATCATCCCGTGAAGTGGTATACGTGCAATCACAACTATTACAGCATTTTCGCTCACACTCTTCTATCCATCTCTCTGTCAAATCGACACTCGATCTCCAGTTCCCTTCTCTCGACTATCGCTTTGAGGGGGGAACACCTCATTCTTTTCCTGGGGCAACCAACTCCTATTTTTGTCTTGCAGTTCATCAAGAACAACCAACAAGACAAAAAGGGGCAAATGTAGACACCACAAATGTGTCTGCACCTTGGTTCTCCCCCCTTGTCCACCTCAAACCCATATCCTAACCCTTGGCCTTAGTCCCCTCCACTCATTTGATTAAAATAACTTAAATATTTTAATTAAGTGGCCCCCTTTCCACCTCACCCTTGACACCTTGGATCCTCCCTTGGATCCCTCCACCTCCCTCTTAGCCTTTATTATACCAAATCTTCTCATTATCTTCCTCCAATGCCCATTTAAGCATCCTCATGACCGTTCTTCCCACAATCCCTCGCCCGGCAGCGTGCAAGAACGGGCAGAGGCTATTTTTAGTCTCTACCCCCATTCTGTCACTGCCGACGTCGGCGACCCTTCGGCCGATGTCGGCGATCCTGCCGGCATCGACAGCCTTCAAGACTCCTTTCTGCATCTATTCCAACCCCCGGCCCCTTGAGCTCACAAACTAAATTCTCTTGGCATTTTGGCATTCATTTCTTCTCCCTCTGGACCTCGTGCAACAGTAGAAACAGGTGCAGGGATTCTTGAGCAGAGATTAAGTCTTCTTTGGTCTCAACAACAACTCTCTCACTCTTCATTCTGCAAGCTAAAAAGGTAAGCATAGTCTGTTATTTCATTTCATTCTTTTCTTTAGTGTTCAGTTATTTTGTATCTGCTGTCTCCTACTCCCTATGTCCTACCCCCTGAGAGGCTGAAAAGCCTTCTCAGGCCCTGTCCTCTGTCCACCTTCCTTTCACTCTTTCATCCTTTTAGTGTGATCTTGATAACTCCCTCATCCCTCCTGCCAACAAAGACCCTGTACAGGGCACCTAATCAGAACCAGACCATTCCCTAGTCCATTCAAAGTCATCCCTGAACTCTGTCTCGACCCTGTTCACAAACCATACCTATCCACAGTCCAGAAACCCGACCTGACCCGACTTCAGGCCACTACCCCGATCGACGCCAGTTACTTCCTCGACCGACGTCGGTAGGATAACCGAAGTCGGCAGACCAGGCAACCGATGCCGGCAACATTCCCGACCTCAGTGACTGTCATCAGCCTGACAACTCCTTTCAGGTAATCATTGATCTTTTCTTTCATTTCTAATTTGTTTATCACTCCTATATTCTGGCATTCTGTATTTCCTTAGTCTTTTATCTGTCTGTTATCAGTGGGTTGACCTCCCTTGAGGAAGTTTTCACACTTCCGGGAATAAGCTTTTGCTTGACAACCCACTGCCTATCCATCTAACATTTTCTTGTCCAAGTTTCTTTTTCCTTGCAGGTGTCATTCCTCCACAGCCAAAGAGGGGTGCCCACAAACGTCTAGACTACAGTGCACAATCTTTATCTAGGTACTTCTAGCCTTGTCCATTTCTTTAGTTTCTTTATTCATCTTTTGAATGTAGAAAGTGAATTAGCGATAGAAACAGGTTGATTGTCATGAAGAGGGGCATCCGCTAGTTGGTCAGCGATTGTTTGCCCTTTTATAGATTTTTGCTGGACAAATTCTAAGTCAAATTCAGTAAGAAGCATGAGCCAACAAGCCATACGCTAGTTTTGATATGGTTTAGAATGCATGTATTTAAGGGGATCAGTGTGGGTGACGACAAAGGTTTTTTGATTGAGAAGATAGTGACGGAGCTTGGTAGTGGCAAAGACTAATGCCAAACAGAGTTTCTTGGTATGAGTATACCGAGTTTCATAGTCAATAAGTGTTCAACTTATGTAATAGACTGCTTGCTCATGGTGTTGCTCATTTTAATGTGCGATCATGGCACCTAACGAATGATTGGTTGCTGAGATGTAGAGGTAGAAAGGTTGGTCATCTTTTGGTGGAATAAGGACTGGTGGAGAAACCAAATAGCGTTTGAGGGCTTTAAAAGCCTCTTGGCAATCTTTATCCCATTTAAAGGAGACGTCCTTCTTGAGGAGGTGATGAAAGGGTTGGCAACGGTCAGAAAGCTGTGAAATAAAGCGGCGGATGGATTGGAGCTTTCCTTGTAGACTATGAAGTTGCTTAAGATTAGTTGGAGGGGACATTCCGAGGATAACACAGATTTTGGCAGGATCTATCTCGATGCCACAAAGAGAGACAATGAATCCCAAGAGCTTTTTAGAGATGACCCCAAAGATGCATTTCTTGGGGTTAAGATGGACCTGGTACTAAAGAAGGCGAGAGAAGATGATTTTGAGGATAGTCAAATGGTCGCGACGAAGCTTAGACTTGCCAAGCAGGTCATCTACATAATCCTCCATGATTTTATAGAGGAGATTGTGAAAGATGTAAGTCATGGCATGCTGATATGTGGTGCCTGCATTTTTTAGACCAAAAGGCATGATTCGATAGTAGAAAGTTCCCCATGGTGTAATGAAGGTGGTTTTGTGCTGATCTTTCGGTGCAATCAGGATTTGGTTATATCCTGAAAATCTGTCCATGAGTGATAACATCTCATGGCCAGCTGTAAGATCAACAAGTTGGTCAATGTTTGGAAGAGGAAAGTCATCCTTGGGACAAGCTAGGTTAAGGTCATGATAGTCTGTGCAAATCTAGATCCCTCCAGTCGCCTTGGTGACAGGAACGATGTTAGAGACCCACTGCAGATAATCGATGGGTTGGATGAAGGAGACAGAAAGAAGGTGCTGAAGCTCCTCTTTGACAAGAAGTGCAACATGAGGATGCATTTTGTGAAGCTTTTGCCTAACAAGCTTAGCCTCTGGGTTTGTGACAATGTTATGAGTGGCAATGTTAGGGTCGATGCCAGGCATGTCAGCGTAGGTCTAGGCAAAGGCTTTGTGATTGTCTGAGAGAAATGTGGTATAGTCGATCTGCTCTTAGGTGTCTAAAAACTGACCAATCTTTAAGACATGAAGAACATCAGAAGATGAAAGGTTAATGTCAATGGTTGATTTATTTAACATAACCTATGTTTCAGAGGGGAGGGAACACTGAATGAAAGAATCATCGGCAACCATATAGGTAAGAATGGCATCGTCGTCTATGTAGTGGACTGTGTTGATGGTTGTTGATTCATCATCTATCATGCTAGGATAAATGAGAGGGAGAGACTTGGGAACCCCATTGAGCTGATAGGTTAGGGGTTCCAAGCGGATGGTGTTTATGCAAAAAAAACTAGGAGGGATGGAAACCACTGAATTCGTAGGTGAGGATGGAAGAATAGGCGAGTCTAGAAGAGATTGGTCGATGGTTGGTTTAGGGCAAAGGTTTGTGGAAGCCTCAGTGGGTTCTTAGAAACCCAGTCCATACTATTTCTTTGCATTATCATCATTGGGTGGTTCGATAGGCTGATGGGAGCCTTGTTCGTAGCGTTCAAAGCCAAAACCCTTCCATGCACACCTATAAAGGTAGGTATGTGCAAAGGTGGGGTTTCCAAGAAAGGAGAAATCGGATGTGAATATTTGAGGTGAGGAGGAAGGATCTGATTCACTAGGAGCTTGATCCAGCCCCCCATAGACGAGATTGGTTCGAAGGCTAGGAGGACCATAAAGAATGACCATTCTGATCTGACAGTCATAGCTTGGGTTTTGATGAAGCTATCCATACTCTTGAGGAGTCTAGAACATGTCTAGAGTAAGTAGGTGATATTCCCCCAGTGAAAGTCTTTGGAAGATATCATCCATGGGGTCCTTGGTTATTAATTGAGAAGATGAAGTGGTGGCAACCACTGTTTGTGTACTAGTTGACGCTTCTGCAGATGGAGACGATGTTTGGGTTGATGCCTTGAGTGGGATAAGAACGTCGTTTGGGTGATAGGTTGTGTTACAAGTCTTAAAAGGGGATGGGTCAGTAGGAATGACATGGACTTGTTTGTCGTGTTCAAATTTGACACAACGGTGAAGTGTTGAAGGGACGCAAGCCAAGGCACGGATCCAGGGTCATCCTAATAGCATGCTATATTGGAATTCTCCCTCAATGATGTAGAAGAGCTTCGGGATTGTGTGTGGACCAACGCAGATATGGAGGACAACAGTGCCAATAGTGTTAGCGGTGGTGTCATTAAAGGATCTAAGGATTGCATTGGTTTTTGATATGCAATTCTTGGGAAGAGCCAATTGATCAAAGGTGTGGGTGGAAATGATATTAATGCTGGTGCCCCCATCAATCATAACTCATTTAATATGGGTTTGATCAACGTAGGCTGTGATGAAAAGAGCAGCGTCGTGATCTTCCAAGGTAGAAGTAGGAATTTTAGAATCACTAAAAGTGATAGAGGCGACAGGGGATAAAGAATGGACTAGGGCAGCTAGTGGTTGAGGGTCTTTAGGTTGAACTTCCGCTACATGTAGGGCTTTGATTAGAGCCTGGTGATGTTGGGGGGAGCTTTAGATAAGGTCATATAGGGTCATCTTCACAGGCGTTTGGTGAAGTTGTTTTATCATAGATTCTTTGATTGCCTCTAAAGAAGGGGGTTGAGACACACCTAAGATGGAAATCTTGGGTTTCAGTGGTTGAGGTGCTTGGACAAAAGGATAGGTCCAAGGAATAACAGCTTTTTCTTTCACTTTGTCCTTTTGTGACCTAGTGGTTATATGGAAAGCATTGATTTCAAAGATAGGAAGTGAAGAAGGGGTCATGGCCTATTGGTGAGATGTTGATGTGGTTGAAGAGGTTGGATGGGAAGGTGTCGAGGGTCGGTCAAGAGTGTCCTCAAGGAGAAGAGTGTCTTTCTCCATATAGCGGTGAACGATTGTCTTAAGGGCACAACAAGTCTCAGTATCGTGTCCTGGCGTACGATGGTATAAACAAATCTTCGTATCATCAAACCAAGAAGGTTTTGACCCAAGGGGTTGGAATGGCTTGATAGAAGGAAGGGTAATGCTAGAAGTCTGTAAAAGTTGGCGTAATATCAAAGCATATGAACTTACTAAGGGGTCTGTGCTTGTTGATGCATGACATGCTGGTGACTTTTTCTTGGGGGATGTTAAAGAAGGTTTTCGTACCACCTTTTGGGTTGGTGGTGCGGCCACATGTGAAGACGACACTTTCTTTGTGAGAGGTGCCAAATTTTTGAGAGGGGGTTGACTTGTGGTTGACAAAGGAAGTAATGGAGGTAATTTGTTTTGGTTAAGGGTCGGAGTAGGAAGCACGTTGATTAGGGTAGAAGGATGAGGACCTAAAATGGAGGGCAAAGTTGATGGTGGAGGAGGGGTTCGCTTCTGCAGTCTGGTAGTCTTTTTTGACTTGGTTGAAAGACTACTTTTGGTCGAGGTCTGGTCTAAGTCCACCTTCACTTGCGGGTGAGTGAGGGTAGAGACAGGGCGAACGCCGAGTGACTTGATCAGTTTAGATGAGGTGGATGTAGGTTTAGAAGAGGAAGTCTGGTCTTTGTTGGGAGTCTTGGGAGATTTTGCCTTGGGAGGATTGGCAGTATGAGATGAGAGGGCACAAGAATGTTGAAGAACTTTAAGATGATCCCACAATCCCTGGTGTTCCACTTTCCTTGAAGAGAGAAGTTTGATTTTCTCCACTAGTCGGGAAAATGGTTGAGAGGATGTTGAATGAGGTTGGGATCCTTGAGAAGATGTGTTAGGTGTGGCAGTAGTCTTAGACCCAAGGTGTGTGGGAGTTATAACTGGATTGTCGTTGATCGAAGATGATGGAGAGTCAAGTTCTTCTCTTGGTGGAAAAGGAACTGAAGAATGTGACTCCTCAAGCAGGTAAAGAGCAGGGATTATGGTGCCCTCCACTTGCGGTCGAGGAGTAGGTAAGGTTAGGTCTTCCATAGGTAGAATAAAGGAGGATGGTGAGACTGGTGGTGCCGGTAAGGTTGAGGCATCCTCTAAGATGAGAGAGGTTGACAGAGAATTAATTGGGGAAAGAGGTTCGTCCACACGTGATGGACTGATAGATGGGCTAACCTCTTGAGGTTGGTTGGGGATGAAGGGCGAGACCGTATTGACCGTTCGAATGTCATGTTCATGAGTGTTGTCAATCAAGGTCTGGACATTATTTTGGGTCAGTGGATGATTGGGGAATGGTTGCTTGAAGATGTCGATGCCCTGATTAGAAGGTGCATTGGGATTATCTAAGATGAGCTCACCCTTTTCAAGCATGTCTTGGGTTATGTTTTTAAAGGTTTTGCAGTTTCCCGTGTCATGACCTTTGACACGGTGGTAATTGTAGAAGTCATTTTCACTATACCACGTAGGGATGGCGCGTGAGGGATCAAATTGTGGCAGTGGTCGAATCTGGGGGAGGTTGAGAATCCCTTATTTAACAAGTTTTTCTAGTATAGACATGTATGATTCTACAAGAGGAGTATACTATCATTGTATGTATCTCTGCTGGAATTGACGGGTGGTGCTCTGAGATGTGGATGGCTCAGGCTGATTGGTTGAAGAGGATGAAGGTCTAAAGACCACAGTGTTAGCTAAAGCTTTAGACTTAGGATTGGATGATGAAGGTTTAGAAGAAGAAGAGTCATTGGTCTTAGAGTTGGGATTCTTGCTCTGCAACTTGACTTTATTCTCCTCGATGGCACGTAATTCAAGTTTACAAGCCATCGTGAAGGCTTCGTCGAAGGTGCGAAAGGTCTGAACCCGTAAGGTGGAATAAATATGTTTGGTGCAAGCTCAGGAGAATAGTTCAATAAGTTTAGGTTGAGGTAAGGAAAAGGAGAGTTGATTGATGAGGCCTTTCCAATGAGCAACGAAGTCATCTATAGATTTGTCCTCAAATTGGCAGATAGTGTAAAGGTCTGTGATCGAGACCTTCTTGGTGATGTTAATGGAGAAGTGATCAAGAAAGAGCTGGGCCAGCTATGTAAATGTGAAGAGGGAATGGCTGGAAATAGAGCTATACCAGTCAAGCGCAACGCCAGAAAGAGACATAGGAAATGTGCGCAAGAGCAATGCATCATCATGGGCAATAAGGTAACAGGCATGTCTGAATGCCTGTAAGTGCTACTGTGGGTCTTCCTTGCTTTAAAAGCAAGAAAATTTGGGAAGCTCCCACTGGTTGGGATATGGTCTAATTGGAACGGAAGGATGAATGGGCTCATTGCAAATTTGCTCTTATGAGAGAGCATTGTGTGAGCTAGAAACGGAGGTCTCTAGGCTAGACATCTTATCCATCAACATTTTGATGATATCTACTGACGGATTAGCGGGTGGAGTGCCCCCTAGATTATAAGGTGCTTGAAAGATATTGGGAGGGGCGTATGACGTGGTTGGTTGCGTAGACACAACATATGGGTAGCTGGTTATTAGAGCAAAAGTTAGAGCCAAGGGAACTTGTGTTATGGGGTTGGTAAGCACAAGTTAGATAGGGGCCGTCAAGGATGGTTGAGGAGTAGCCACGCTTGTTGATGGGTAAACAGTTACTCTTGTGTTGATAGAGTAGGGGGAATAGAGACTAGTAGGTTTTGGAAAGGTGTGGGGTTTAATTGAGTGGTTTGAGGTTGAGGGAATACTGGAACCCCCATGGAGGTAGGTTTAGAAGGAGAGGTTACATTTTGAAGGTAAGACACGGTTGGGTTATTGGTGGAGGTGTTGGCTTGATTGTCTAGTGGCTGGATTGTAGGTGCTGTTGATGTGATTCTTGTCTAAGGAGTCTCGCATTTGGCTATGCATGAGATAGTGCTGTAAGGCTTTGACGTTAAGGTCCAAGAATCATGTGAAATCTTGGTCCCCTTCTAGGACAATAGGAGTCTGAGGCGGGGTTGGGTGAGTAGGAGTTCTTTCAGTCTCCGAGTGGAACTCCATTATAGGACTAGTTATGGATGGTGAAGGTGGAAGCAGTTGTTGAATAGCGTGGTCAAGAAGTGCCTTGGTTTGACTGTGTGTCAAAACCATTCAAGGCAAGAAAGGGTTAGGTTTTATAAAATTGTGTTTTTTTTAGTCTCAAAAAACTAGAATGGATGTTTAGACAGCCAGAAAGTTAGATTTTAAGCTTGCTATTTTTGGAAAAAAGAAATTGGACAGTGATCGATGTCGGTATAAAAACCGATGTCGGTGAAGAAGACTGCCGATGTTGGTCAGATAACTGATGCTGGTGCAGAAAAGTTACCGACATCGGTTACAGGACCGATGTCAGTTACTGTGTTTTCCAGAAACTCAAAAAAAAAGTTTTTGGAAATGAAGAAGACATCCTTACCAACTCAAAAAAAATAGATAAAAATAGAAAATAAGATGAGAACAGGCAGATCCTAGCATTAAATCCCTAGAAACAATTTTATTAGGATCATGTGGCTTATGCCTTAATGTGATGTTTGAGGAGGTTGGCTGTTAGAAGGGTCCTAAAATAGGTAATCTAAAGATGGTTTTAGGTATGTTTAGGTGCTCAAAAGTCTATGTTAGGTTCCGTACATGGCCTGGTGCTAAGGAGCAAGCTCCCCTCACTTCATGATTTTAGTGGTTAGCTGGTCTCGCTTAGCCAAAATATACTTTCCCTATAGATTAGACTCTGCCAGAGAACAGAGTGGGCTTTCCCCTTGGTGGTGAAATCCAAGTAGGATCGCCGATATGGGTAAGGTATCTGCTGGGTGATGAAATCCCAGTCGGGCCTTGTCTCAAGTGAGTTTGATGTTTAATTTAGTGCACGTGGTCTGGTTGTGTAACATCAAGTGATCTATGATTTATTCAATATGCGGTTTACTAATTACTAAGTGTGGACTAAGAAATGCAAGAAAGCAAGAAATGGAATGCAGTATATTTTAAAGCCCCAAATCAAAATGTTAAGTTGGAATGAAAACAAGTTTGAGAAAGGGTTGAAGAAAATGATTTTTTTGACTAGTCTAGAAATGCAAGAAAAGAAAGAAAAAGTTCTTTTTATTCCTGCTTATGATGTTTTTTAGAAAAGAAGAAAGAGGTGAAGAGGGAGAAACCTAATGCACCTAAATGAACAAAGAGGGAAAGGAACCCAAGGAAGGCCCTAAGGGTCCCACCGGGTGTGCCAGAATGTTTCTATGCTAATTTCGCTTTCTACATTCAAAAGAGAGAAATGAGAAATGAAGAGATATGGTCAAGGCTTGATGTACCTGGATGTAGTCTTGCGCACCATAATCCAGATGCTATAAGAACTCCTCTTTGGCTGTGGAGGAATGACACCTGCAAATAAAGAGACTTGGACAAAAGAAGGTGTTAGATAAGGAGATGGTGGGTTGCCAAGCAAAAGCTTGATCCCAGAAGTATGAAAACTTCCTTAAGGGATATCAACCCACTAGTCGATAAAAGAAAAGTCTAATAAAAGACAAAATGTTAAAATATTGATATGATAAAAGACTGGAAAGGAAAAGAAAGACAAAAGCTTACCTGAAAGAAGCTATCGGCCTGGTCACAGTCGCCGACGTCGGTGGTCCTGTCGGTGTCGGTTGGTAAAGGTGCCGACGTCGGTTAGTATGCCGATGTCGGTGGGGGAAGTGACTGGCGTCGGTCGGGGAAGTAGGCTTGGATGGGGTCTGGTCGAGTCTGTGGTCTATTTGAGTGGTTTGAGACAAAGTTTTGGGCTTGGTTGAAGGGTCTGGGGGTCTGGGTCTGAGAATCTGGTTGAATGGGCAAAGAGTATGGTTTGACGGATGATAGAGGCAACAGGGAGATGGAGAAGTAAAGATACGGGTCTTGCCTGTATAACAGTCTGGTCTGGGGAGATATTACTTGAAAGCAATAACTAAAAAGATAATAAAAACACAAACAATGTACATACCTGTGCCTGGCTAAAGGAGTGCTTCTGATGTCTGTACCTGTTGTAGATGTAGAAGCCTGATGCTAAGTTCCTGTTATGCTTGTTGTTGCAGAAGCCTGCTGTGAGAAAGAGTGAGAGGTCTGAAAGATTGGCTGGTTGTTGAAGGTTGAAAGGTGGATGATTCAAGACTCCAGATTCCAGATTCGTGATTAGCTCCTGAGATTAGAATTTGATTAGAATTTGTGATACCTAATTTGTGTTTTTTGTGATTACCCTAGAAAGAGGCTAAAAGTCGGTTTAAGTAAACCGACGTCGGTGATCCCACCGGCGTCGGCCGACATTTGACCTACGTCAGTGGGTGCAGAATGGGAAAAAGAGCCACCAAGCCCATTTTTCATCCGCCAAGTGCACTATCCATTGGAGAATGTCAAAGGTTAGGCTAAAGATGCACGAGAGTTGGTTAGGTGGTTGGAAAGGAGTAAGAATAGGTCTTGGGTGAGTCATAGGGTGGGAAATGGTCCAAGGCGAGGTGTCATGGGTGATGTGTCAAAGGAGGGGAGTTAATTCAAAATAAGTTTATTATTTTAAATTAGTAATTGCATGGTTTAGGAATGGGTTAGGAATGGACCAAGGGGGGAAGAGGAGGGAGAAAGGACCAAGGGGTAGACACGATTTCGGTGTCTACACACACATACTCTTAGTGAACTCTTTATTGATATATTTTAAGGCAGAAATACTTTTCTACTCAAACTCAGGGATAAAAAATTCTTGAAGGAATGCAATCTTCAATAGTTTATAATTCACAATAAATTGTTGAGGATCAAATTTCAATACCACTTATGAGTGAAATCCAATAAAGTAGTGGAAAAATGAGTTACCTTTCACTCAATAGAATTTATACCCCATACTTCTTGAATGAGTTCACACTTATGAACATGTTAAACTATATTTTTGACACATTGATATTCAAGAAAGTGATGTGTCATATCATAGTATACTCTAGGTACACTAGGTTGTTATAATGGACCTTGCTATGAAACTCTTCTAGATCCTCTTAAACATTGTGGTGGAGGTCCACTAACTCCTCCTAAGCCACCTCTTTATCCTCTTATATCTCTAATAGAACCACCATCGGTACTACCTCCCATAGCTATTATGGCAATACATGCACTATAAATAATGAACATTAGGGAAGGTTTATTAGTTATTATTGGGCTTGTATTTTTCCTACTACTTAAATGTGGTCCACTTGGGATTCCAAGGTAAGCCATAGGTATTATAATATAAAAGTAAAGGTTAATGGTAAATTTATTTTGTGAACTTTCACTCCCATAGATTCCTCTACAATCTCAGCTTTAGATTCAACTTCAGATTTTACACTATCAGTAATCCAATTTCTTAAAATAATTTTATCAAACTCAAATGCATGAACATGCACCATGGTGGCAGAATTGGGGATATTTGGATTGGGTTCCACTGTCATAAATTCTTGTACTTATTTCACATGTACTTATTCTAGTGAAGGGTACATAACAATGGTTAGCAATTACTCATTATGCCTTTCTACCCTCCTATGAAGTCTCATGACACTTCTAATATCCTCTCATTTGCCTTGGGGTTCACTGCCTCTCATAACCTTATGCTTGGCCTCATCATACTTACACTTCAATAGTTCTAATTAAACAATTTACATGCTAAAATTCCAATCCCATATTAATACATATGCTCCATTTACCCACCAATCATGCAACCCATGCATGAGAGTGTTTAACCATCCATGGGGAAATTCTCAAGTCTATAATCAACCATAAGTTTCTTAATTTATAAAATAAATTAATTGAGATAACTCCTGCATGGTTCCCTTATGAAGCTTAACTATGCTTCCTCCAGACAAGAGTATGTAGAGACAACATATTACAAAATTTAGCTATTGAGTTCTCCTTTCCACCATATGTCTACCACATATGTGGAGGTAGATTTTAAATTCACTAAGGCTATCTGAAGGTCTACTAACCAAGGATTCTTCTATTCTTATTTTATTGAATGGTCTTCTACATATACCAAAATCCAACATGAAAATGAATGAGTAATTATACACAGAATATTTCATATATAAATTATATTAATGTTGCTCTACCCACATGCACATAGAGATTCTTAGTTCAATATACTAAATCACAAAGTTATCTTCTACTTTCTAACCCAATTCTTGATGTTTTCCAAGGATATTTGTCCTATTAATAGAACCAAAATTTTGGGGTTATTTTATCCTTAGTTTTACATGACTAAGTACTATTCGAGCTCTTAGAATGAGGAATAAGCTAATGAGCTAGTGCGCTAACATATCACATGAGAAGTAAACTCAATCACTCACCAAAGGTATGTATCCTAGATCGGTTCCCATTGATTCTACCACGTGATGGTGGTTAAATTTAACTCTATATTAGGCACTTGGGTTAGCACATTTAGTCTTTGTTACTACAAACATCACTCTAGAGTTGACCATTTTATTCATTCACATACTCCATGTACTTTCTAGTAACATGAAAGTAGAATTAACACTAAATATATTTAACACATCAATCTTTATAGGCAAAGTATTTGTTCCATTGATATCATTAGATAAGATTACAAAGGTCCTTCAATCAGTACATAATCTCTCCATTTCTCTATCTTAAAAAATTATTCATATCTACATTCAACAACACTTTCTAATCAAAGCTAAGGGGAATTTATACACATGCTAACCCCTTATCAGATTATATTTTAATACATTATAGAGACAAGCCAATTCCTATTTTAGAAAAAGAAGTCATGGTGGGCCATTAAAATTAAATTCCTTTTGATTTGGGTTTAATAACCCCTATATACTATCTCTATGCTAGATATTTGCTTTCATGATCCTCTTCTCTCGTAGATCAGTGCTAGATTCATATTTGATTAATCTTTGATGCTTATATGAATTATTTTACAACTATCTTTGATTTATGTGCCCTTATCCTAGTTGTGCACTTTTATGAGTCCTACATCTTATGTTCCTCATTATTCATTTATTTGTCTTTTGTGATTTGATCTTCCACATTATTCTTCCATGTATTATTCTCTCCCATACTAAGGTCTTTTGTGCTTCTCTCGTGCCCTTGCATCTCAATGCCATAGCTCCAAAATAATTAAAATATATTATTAAAAAATTTGGGGTCCAACAACTGTAACATTTATACACCCACTAAAGCTACTTTATACTCCATAGTCTTTGGATCTAAAGCCATTATACCCATTAATATTGAGTTACCCTCCCTATGCATCTCCTTATAGGTTATCATTGATTATGATAAATATTGAGTTACAAGTCTTCAGGAGCTAGAACTTCTTGATGAAAAATGATTGGTCGCACTTAATCATCTCAAGGACTATAAATATAAATTACATTGTAGCTATGACAAGTGTATAAAATCTCAAGAATTTAAGGTAGGGGGATTATGATAAAACAAAACTATAATAATACCAATTTCAATCATGAGAATAAAGATACATTTAAACCTAATTAGTTATGTCCCTATATCATCACTACTAAATATGTCTTAAGAGCTTACCTCTCAGCTACAAAAGATGGGTTAGAATTAGATGAGATCATGAATATCATGCATCTCAAGCATTTTTATGCTTGAAAATTAGTCATTGTATATGAGTACCCATATGATTAGGGGTAGCTAAAATTCACTTTATCAATTTATACCCTTATAAATCTAATTATCCATAATTCCCTTTCTTGTTTTGACCTTAGTAATGACCTGTAGGAACTATAGGGACTAAAATTATCAATATGATCAAAATGATTATAGTATGAACTTATAAAAACATATGGATAAGAAGTTATATAGGCCATGTACTCCTTGAAGAGATCTCTTTGCCACACCCATCCATTATTTTGATTTCACTTCCATCCCTACAGCTAGAGTTAATTTTCCCTCTTGTTAGTAGCCCTTGTATATATATATATATATATATATATATATATATATATATATATATATATATATATATATAAACCCTAAAAATAGAAAAAATCTAAAAACAATAAAAAAGTAAAAAATCCAAAAACATCCATGGTCTTGTCCTTTATTCTATTACAAATCCTTGATTAGTATTACAAAAAATAATTGGCACTTCATCAAGATATACCATTCCCAATTATTCCCCCTTACATAAATCATTACTTGGGGCACATTTTGAAGCTATCGACATGAACATTATTCACACATTGGATTCTTAACTTGATTTAAGACATAACACATTTTGTGGTTTATTATTTATTTTTGTGAGTTTGTGTCTATTTGATTGTTTTTTTATTTTCTTGTTTGATGTATTTGAGTCAATCCGATGACATCCCACAAGAAATTGATAATGATTTTTCTATATCATGATGCATATTGTGGTGTGATATATAGAAACATAAGGATGTCTAAACATTGTAAATAATGTGTCAACACTAGCATATACCCTATTCCACATATTCATCTATCTCATTTAATATATTGTCATGTTGTTGTGATTGATGTCAAAAGGGTACATCATGTAAAGGCATAATGATCATTGATGTCAAATATTAGTGGCATAAAGAGATTGTTGTCATTTAAGGTTGTTGTAAAGATAGAATTTGAAGGAAAGATATAATTTTAAGGCAATGGAATATGTTTGAAGACAACTAATGCCTAAAAAGGAATCATAAATAAAATAATGAACAAAGGTATGTGATGTGATAATGAGCATTGAGAGAGATGTCAAGTCATATCAAGTTTGGTCATGTGGTTTTAGGTCTATATGAGGTTGTGGAAGATTTTTGTAATAAAAAAGAGTATGGTTTAATGATATGAGTGTGTTTTTATGTCTTATGTATACCTTTATGATGTTTTATTGAGGTTATGACATATAAGTAACATGTTAAGGTGTCAAGTACAATGGAAACTTGAGCCAAGTCATGGCATGGTGAAGATATGAGTTGGTGGCATGATGAGGTGAGTGAACTCAATAATGTGAGAGGTTGTGAAGGGTGTGTGATCATGAGAATAATGTTTGGATGTAATTATAAGTGTTTCAATGTGAGTCTATAAAGGTAGGTCCTTTAGTCTTGGTCTACACCTAGACCATTCTTTAGCCTTACCTAGCCTAATGAGTCATGAGGATCAGATTTAAGGGTGAATATGTTAATGAGAGAATGGGTATAGGTAATTCATGTTATTTTAGGAGTGATAATGAATTATTAGGTCATGTTTTGTAGGAAAAGGCATGTAAAGTGATTTTTAGGTCTCTTGAGTGCATAAAATGAAGGTATGCAAACTGAGAAGGACATTTAGGTGTTTGTTGGCATGTGTAACCTTTGTATGGGAACCTAAGATATTAAAGAGATATGGGAAATTGTCCTAGTTAATATCTAAAATCATTTGTTTTAGATTTAATGGGTGGTCCTTTAATGAAACATATTTAACACCAAAACTTGTGTTAAACCTCCCTAAAACCCTAATAACGACCCGATGTAGAAGATGTTACTAAAATATGATTATAATGGATTGAAATGATTAGTAAAACTATTGGATATTATATTTGACTCTCTCAAGCACCTCTAGGTGTTATTGAGTTTTTAGGTGAGTGAGAAGACCTTACAGGAAAGGGCTTATTTGTGAGTAAGTTGCTATAAATCTCAAAAGTTGCAGTGGTTAAGGAAAGAAAATGGATGGATAAAGGATATAGAGAATCATAATTCATTCATATGAATGTTTATGAATAGTTTACACCCTTAAAATATTCTAAATTGGTCTTATAAGTTAGCTAGTCATAGATAGATCTAATGGTGTAAATAGTGTAAAACCCAAGTAGAAGCGAAAAGATGAATTTGAGTGTGTTTCCATGGTAGAATGATAAATGCAAGTACATTGAGATGTTTCTTTATGAATTTTAAGTCATGTTAATTCTTGGTATAAGTTTTTGAGGTTAGTTATTATGGTGAAAAATTTTCTCATAAGATGATCTGTCTGGTTCATATAAGATAGTGTGATATAAGGTCAAGAAATTGGTCTACAAGACAAATATTTTCCATTTGACAATATGATATTTATATCTAAGAATGGTATGGAGATATCATAGGATCATTTAAATTCATCATAAGTCATGGAAATTTTTTACATAGGTGTTGGAGGTCTAAGTCACCATGACTATGTTTTGAGCATTTTGATAGTTATAAGTGAGTGATATGATGGGTTGATCTTGAATTCTTAAGATATAAGTGAAAGCATAAAATGAATTTGGTAATGAATCTAATGTGATTTATAATCTATTTAAGTACCAATTTTTTCATATTTTATTGTCTTAAGTGTATTTGAGTTTTAGTGTTGAAAGGTAGACTTTTTGGTGTACACAAGCCTAATAGGACTGAGTACTATTAAGTAGTTTCATGAAATGGTTGGACCTAAAAGGTGTTATGGAGCTCAGAAGATGTTGGATAAAGTCTATTTATATGTTTTATTAAAGGGTTGTACCATGTATGGATGTATAATGTTTTCCAAGGGATAAAATGATAATGTGTTAATAAGAAGGCCTAATGCAACTATGTCTCCATTAGACATAAAAATGAAATGAGGCGTAATTGAGTCATGACAAACTAAAAGGGACTCAAAATTTATTTGAATAGAAGAATTAGTATTGGCTAAGTTGGTGCCTAGTCAAGAGGGAGTTGGAGATGCCTTGTAGTTTGGTGCTTGTTTAAGTGCCTTTTAATTGAGTTGGTGCTTATTCATAGGGGGTGCTTGATAAATATAGGGTTGCTGTTCTATGTTGGATTGGTGCTCAACTAAATTTGATACATTATCTTATAGGATACTTTGTCCAAGATTTAATTTAGTAGGTTTTTTTCAGCATGAGGGTTTCTTATATATGTGATGTGTTATCTTTTTTCATGCTCATGTGAATGGTTCTTAATGCATCACTAGATTAGTGAGTTGTTTTCATAGTTCATAGATGAGTGGATGTAATTGATTGAAGTTTTTGAAGACTAATTCATGCCTATTAGTAATTAAGCTTCAAATAATTGGTATAATAACCTGGTCCTTTGAAGTAGGCCTATTAGTTTGAAGGATATCCTTGAGGCACAAACATGTCTAGTCAATAAGTACAAGGAGGTTTTTCAACCAGTAAGGCTCCTCTCTTCAATGGGACTAACTATGCATTTTTGAGCATCATAATGAAGACCTCTTAATTTCCTTAGGTTATGAAATATGGAAATATATTATTAATGAATTTACTTCACCCTCTACACCACCAACTAATGCAACTAGAAGAAGGCAAGTGAGAATAACTCTAAGGCAATAAATTCCATCATGTGTGGTATTTCAAAAGTAGAATTTGTTAAGGTCATACAGTGTGATATAGCCAGAAGGATTTGGGAAAATTTTCAAACCATGTATGAAGGAGACACTAAAGTTAATTTGGAAAATTTACATACTCACTAAAGGCAGTTTGAAATCCATAGAATGAAGGAGGATGAAAAAATTTCATTTTTTTTGTTGAAAGTAGATGAAGTGGTAAATGTCATGAGAGGCCTAAGAGAGAAGTTGGAAGAATCAATAGTAATACAAAAGGTATTGAGATCTCTAACATCTAAGTTTTATTCAAAGTTATTTAATACACCTATGATCATAGGGTGTAAGTTGAGAAAGGAATATGAGTCTTATAAGGTCAATCAATAATGACATAGGTCAATAATTGGAAGTTTGATATACACCACTAACTCTAGACCTAGCATCATGCAAGTAGTAGGTCTTATGGGATGATTTCAAGTAGATCCAAAAAAAATCATTTTAAAGTAGTCACAAGGATACTTAGGTATCTCAAGGGGACTATGGAGTTTAGGTTGTGGTATTAAAGGATCAAGGAATTTATCTTGATAGCCTATACAAATGCAAACTAGGTAGGGAGCTTAGATGATAGGAAGAGTACTAGTGGAGGAGCTTTCTTCATAGGTGAGTGACAAGTTTCATTGATAATAAAGAAGAAAAAATCTATGGCATTATCTACTTGTGAGGATGAATACATTTTAACAGCTTCATGTTACACCTAGGTCCTATGGATGAGACATACCTTGAAAGACTACAAGGTGGAGTATGATGGTCTTGGCCCTATCTATTATGATAATACAAGTGTTATAAGCATTTCAAAGAAACCTATTATGTATTAAAGGAATAAGAAAATTCCCATTAGGTATCATTTCTTGAGAAATTAGGCAAGTGAGCAAAGTATTAGATTTAAATATTTTTTTACAAAGGATTATATTGCAAAGATTATGACCAAGCCACTTACAAAGGCAACTTTTGAACATTTAAGATAGGAATTGGGTGTAATTCCTACCCCCAATAGTATTTAAGGAATTAAAGTGCATAGGGGGATTTAATTAGGTGGTTCATTAGATACAAAAGTAGGTGAGTAGTGCTGAGAAGGTATGTATGGATATAAGGAGAGATTTGTAGCTCTGTGTTGTGAAGTGTTAAAATAGTGATAAGAAGCATGGTTTCTTGAGGTATGATTCAAGTGTTTCAAAAGTTGTATACAACAAATAGTATGAGCACAAGGTGAGTTTTTATCATAATTTCATTATGTTTTTGTTGAATTTCAAGTCCAAGGTTCAAATGGTAGTTTATAGAAGATCCTTTGTCATTAATGTAAAAAGGGGGAGAATGAGCAAATGGGGAAAGTACCATTTTGAAATGATTTCATTTTTACATCATGTTTGCCATCAATGACAAAGGGGGAGTTTTTTTTCATGTTTTTTTCATTGATGTCAAAATGGTGCATCATGTAAAGGCATAATGGTCATTGATGTCAAAGGTTTATTTGGTTAAGTGCTTGAGTATAGTAATGGCATAAAGAGATTATTGTCATTGAAGGTTGTTGGAAAGAGATAATTTGAAAGAAAGAGAGAATTTGAAGGAAATGGAAGATGTTTGAATATAAATAATTTATGTAAAGGAAGCATAGTGAAATTAATGAACAAAGGTATGTGATGTGATAATGAGCATTGGGAGAGATGTCAAGTCATATGAAGCTTGGTCATGTGGTTATAGGTCTGTATGAGGATGTGGAAGATTTTTTTCATCATAAAGAGAATGGTGAAGTGATATGAGTGTGTTTTGATGTATTATGTCTACTTTTTTGATGTTTTTTTGAGGTCATGACATGGAAGGAACATGTCAAGGTGTCAAGTGTAATGGAATCTTGATCATAGTCATGGCATGGTGAAGATATGAGTTAGTGGCATGATGAGGTGAGTGAACTTAAGAATGTGAGAGGTTTTTAAGGGTGTGTGATCATGATAATAAGGTGTGGATGCACTCAGATGTGTTTCAAAGTGATTATTTAAAGGTAGGTCCTTTAGTTTTGGTTTACACCTAGACCATTCTCTAGCCCTGCCTAGCCTAATGAGGCATGGGAATTATATTTCAAGGTGAACGTGTGAAGGAGAGAATGGATATTGGTAATTAATTTTTTTTTAAGAGTGATTATAATTATGAGGTCATGGTTTCTAGGAAAATGCATTGAAAGTGATTTTGAGGTCTCTCAAATGCATAAAATGAAGGTATGCAAACCTAAGAAGGACTTTTAGGTGTTCATTGGCACATGTAACCTATGCATGGGAACCTAAGATATTAATAAGAGATAGGTAAGGGTCATAGATAATATATATAGGCATTGGTTTTAGATTTAAGGGATAGTCCTTTAGGAACAATTGTTAACACAAAAACCTATGTTAAACCTCTCTAAAACCCTAATAAGGACCCAATGTAGAAGATGTTGCTTAAATAAGATTAGAATGGATTTAAATTATTAATAAAAATATTGGATATTTTATTATAATCTCTCAGGAACCTCTAGGTGGTACTGAGTTGTTAGGTGAGTGAGAAGACCCTATAAGAAAGGGCTTGTTTATGAAGAAGTTGTTGTAACTCTCAAAAGTTGCATTGGTCAAGGAAATAAAATGGATGGAATAAGGAGATAGATAATAATAATAAATTAATATTAAGGTTTATGCATAGGTTATACCCTTAACTTATGCTAAATTGGTCTTCTAGTTAGCCAGTCATAGACAAACCTAATGGTGTAAATAGTGTAAAACCTAGACAAAAGTGAGAAGATGAATTTGAGTATGTTTCCATGGTATAATGATGAAAAAAAGTGAATGGAGATTTTTTTTATGAATTTTAATTCATTTTAAAAATTTTGGATGTCAGTGATTATGGTGAAAAGTTTCCTCACAAGATGACATGTCTGGTTTAGATAAGATAGTGTGATATAAGGTTAAGAAATTGGTCTACAAGACCATTTTAACATATGATATTTATATTGTTTTGGAGATATCATAATATAATTTACATGTATTATAAGTCATGGAAGGTTTATACATAGTTTTTGGAGGTCTAAGTCACCATGACTATATTTTGAGCATTCTGACAATTTTGAGTGAGTGATGTAATGAGTTGATCTTGAAGTCTTAAGATCTATGTGAAAGTGTATAATGTATTTGGTAATTAAATTGAGATAATTTAGACTCTATATATGTAATTTTTTTTAATATTTGAGTGTCTTAAGTGTGTTTGAGATTTAGTATTGAAATGTAGACTTTCTGGTATACACAAGGCTAATGGGACTGAGTACTATTAAGGGGTTTCATGAAATGGTTAGACCTAAAAGGTGTTATGGAGCTTAGATGATGTTGGATAAGTTATTTTTTGATGTTTTTTAAATTTTTTTAAGCCATGTATGGAGGTATAATGTTTTCCAAGGGATCAAATGGTAATGTGTTGATAAGAAGGCCGAATGCAATTAGGTCTCCATGAGACCTAAAAGTGAAATGAGGTCTAATTGAGTCATGAAAGACTAAAATGAACTAAAATTTACCTTAAATATTTTTTATGAGATGTATTAAGACATATTAAATGTCTGACCTAAGAGGTTAGGGACATGTGTTTGACCAAGTGTATATGAACCAGAGATGAGTATATAAAAGGCATTTTAGGCCTATTTGGACATATGCAAAGTAAGCGAATGGATTAATAAATAAATGAGCCTAAGGAGGTTGGAAAACATGTTATAAAACATAAGGATAGATAATATAAGCATATCATGAATATCATAAAGGTGTTATATAATTTAATATCAAGGTCATATGACCTATTTAGTCTTGAAGAGGGCTAGTTGAGCGAAGAAACCTAGAGATAGTTTTGAGAGAGATCAAGTGGAGTAGAGATGGAGTGATAATTGTATATTTAAAGGTTATAATAGATAAATTAGAGATTTTTTCTTGATTTATGATATTATATAGATAATAAATAGAGATAAGTGTAAGATTAGAAGAAATAAGTGTGATTAATTAAGTTAGTGCTTGGTCAAAGAGGCAGTTGAAGCTTCCTTGTAGGTTGGTGCTAGTAGAATTAGTCTTGGATTAGTTGGTGACTAGTTAAGAGGGATTTGGAGATTCCTTTCAGGTTGGTTCTTTAATTTTTTTCCTTTGACTAAGTTGTTACTTATTTGTAGAGGGTTGTAGCTTCCTAGTAAGTGGGTGCTTGCTAAAGTCAAGTAGGTGCTTGATAAATATGGGGTTGGTGCTCAACTAAATTTGATATATTTTATTATAAGATAGTTTTTCCAATATATTTTTTTGTGTTTTATTAACCATGAGTTTTTCCCACATATGTGATGTGTTATCTTGTTTCGTGCTCATGTGATTGGTTCTTAATACATTGCGAGATCATTATGTTGATTTCATAGTTCATAGATGAGTGGATGTAATTGATTAAAGTTTTTGAAGATTGATTCACCCCCATCTCAATAATTTTTCTTACAACATAATCAACATTATATCCATCCACCCATATATTTATCCATATAAAAATGACTAATAATGCTAGTGTAAATATCAAAAAGTAGGAGCATTTATCACAACATCAGTTCATATCATAACCATATTTCATAGTCATTTATAATATATCCTCTAACTTATAAATATATAAATAATATGTGTTTAATACATGAAATTCATAATAATAAGACATTTGGATATATAAATATCCATACACATGGCATCATAATAAAAGGAGATAATAAAACAACTCAAATCAACATCATCAAGATATTATAATCTAATGTCCATAATAAAACAAATACATGAGACATGTGAGACAAAAAAAATAAAACTTATCATATATATATCAATCAAATGTACATATACATAAAAATAATTTCCATGTAAAAAATATGTATACATCAAATATCATGTACATCACTGCATAATTGTGTCAAAACTACATGAGTACCAAAAAATTAGCATCAACTCTCATTATGGCCATTTATGGGTAGAATCCTTGATGGTGACCTATGTAAAATACTATAATGAGTGATATTTGAAGGACCCATGGTTGTCTACAGTGATATTTAGCCCACTGGATATTGAGACATTATTGTTCGTAGTGAATTATTAATTTTGGTTGAGGAGGCCCTTACCTATTGATTGGAGTGATCCTCATATGAGGCACTCTATGATCCATAGGAACATAAATATCATATAATCCTATACAATATGTTTCCTCTTGCATATCACTCAATGAATCTAAGAAAATATTCATGAGGTCAACACCTATCAAGAGTGATTTGGCTATGTCCCTCTCAGTATGTAACTAGTGAACATGCCCTTTCATTCGAGCCATAGATTACCAAATATATTATAACTCCACTATCAAATAAGATATATTTTTAACCTATTTATTCCCATAATCCTATATCCTTGTCATCTACCCCTACTACTCGGCAACTATGCTATTTAGGCATGCAATATTGACATATTATGTTGTGATGTATCACTATAGTCTCTCTATCATAGACACCTCATCTAACCCATATGCTAGTCAAAAAGGTTAAACCCTATCTCAAAAATATATAAGAAATGGCCATGTCCATACCACCATCATCTAAACATATTTACCATGCTAACCTGTTCCTAAAAATTTGTCATTATCTACATAGGTGATACCTTAAGAGAGTATATAATCATAATGTGAGAGCCACCTCCATGAATATCTCATTCATTCCCATATCCATGTCCTCCCTATCTTCCATCCCCTCCATATTTCCCATATCCTCCATGTATTACTACAAGTAACCTCTACGTCACTTCCACCATGGTAATCTCTACACTGTCTCATGGATCTTATCCTACCATGTATTTAACCTTTGAGTAGGTATGGTGAGTCTCTCTAGCCTTATCTAATCCCACCATATGTCATAGCCATACAATACCTTGGAATACATCACCTCTCTCTAAATATCTCATAAAACATCTAGGAGAACTAGAGAACTACCTATATCCACTGTGTGTTCTACTATAGGACCCTGTAAATGCTTAAAATTAGACACCCTAGTGTCTATTTTGACCTACTATCATCTATTCACCAATAAATACTAACATCATTCTAAACTATAATTTATTCCCTGATCTAGTCATTAACTAACATCCCTAGATTATTTACTATTCATACCATCTCCCCCCAACTAATTAATCATATACCTATCATGACCTTACCTCATCCCAATAAATATAAAATATAGATTAATCACATAATTTAATCATGTTAATTAGTTGATAATATAATCCTTACACATTTCATATTTTCATAAATTAAATAAAGCAATATCCATCACATCATCTTCCTATCTCAAATCAATGACATCATCACATCATCCCTAAATCCTAATGCCAATTAGTCATCAAATCCCAAGTCAAGTCCATGCCTTCCTAATCTCATAAATTTAATGAGGAATTTGACTCACTCTCAACCCTTGATCTTAGAATAAGATCAACGGTTGATATCACTCTCAAAATCCTATAAATCCAACCACACTCCATCACATTCACAAGCCTTAGGAGCCTAACAAATTTATGATCAAATAATCATCAAGATAATCAAGCCATGAAACATCCATCAAGCCAAACATCAACTTACTAAGGGGACATGCTACCAATTTGTTCTTTTGCATCACCAATTTGAATAACCACATCTAACAATCAAAAGAGCAAATTGAAAAATCAAAAGGAGAATATTCATTGGTAAATAAAGGGGTGTCTCCCAAATTTTTATATCTTATTATAGGTATTTGTTTAATTCAGGTATGAATTTGGTTATTTTAAGTTTCTAATATTCTAACCTTAGTTTTGAATTTATAAATTTTGGTACTCTCAATGGGACCATGCAATCCTGTAAATCGTTTGAATCCTTTTGCTTGTTAGGTGTTTTAAGCCTGGTTGGTCATCTTTTAGTAGTTAATTAGATCAATTTTGAGTTAATTTTTTTATTTTTAAGTTGTGAATTTACATTCCCAAACTTTGTTAGGAACTTGTGTTATCCCTTCTCTTTACTTTGTTAGTTTAATAATTTCTATAGACACATATGGTTTTTATGTCATCTCATGAGTATTTATTTTATCCCACATTCATGGGAAGTACTAGTTTATTATTACACTCAGTATACAATTAAGTGTTGAGGCCAATGAAGGTATCCACAAATTAATTGTATTGATCTTGATCAAAAGAGGTTGCCCCCTTGAAGAGGATAGTGATTCCACAATTCAGCTATTGTAATTTATTCTACTTATTTGAGTTAATATATTGATAATTTTCATAGTTTGTTTCATGTATTTGCAATTATCTACTAAAGTGTTTAGGAAGGATCCTTGCATCTGGTATCAGAGCACTTTCTAGGGCCAATTTTTTTTCCTTCAGTAAGTCTTAACTCTGATCTACTACATAATCCATTTAAGTAATTAAAAAAAAGTAATTATCTCTATCACAATAATCTTTTTTGGATTAGGGTAAAAACCTAACCACATAACTATGGGAAGTGCTTGGGTAAAGGCCCTAAAACTCATTGTGAGGAGTACTAAATGAAACCCAAAGTAGCTGGCCTATTGAGAGGACCTACCAAAAAAATGATTAATGGCCCCTTCCTAATTGAGTAGTTTCCATCCATGAGGAAAACCAAAAGCTATCATTGAGAGGTAAATCCATGGCCAAGAAATTTCTAGAGAGCGGTACTCACTTATATGACATTGGTGGTCAGAGTGATATATTAAAACCCTTTGGTAACCATTGAAACATGGGGCCCATTTCTATCAGTTTCAAAATATTTCCAATAAACTATCAAAAAAATTAATCAACAAAGTATTCATAGACTATTAGAGGACTTGTAGCTAGATAATTGATAGAAACTAGAAACTAGGAAATCTCCATTCTATTAATTTCAAAAAACTATCTGTCAATTCTTAGAAGACTCTAAAAAGACTTACAGATAGATAGAAAATAAAAAGTATAAATTCCATTCTCTCTATCTGTAGCCCCATTGATCTTCAAATTTTATCAAGACACCTAAAATTCCATTCCCCACATTTTTTTCTTGAGGTCCCATATCCCGATTCCACTCCTAATTCCTATAAATCTCAATTTACCTATTTATTGAGTTTTGCCATAACTTCTATTTTTGTCTATTTGCCTAAAAAAATTTCCACAGTGTTCATCTCCCTTTTCTACACCTTTTCCCTCATTGATAAATTTTCTAGTTTCTTCATTTTCAATTCTAAAATTGCCCTCACCTTCATCAATCATACTCCCACTATGCAAAAAAGTTAGTAGAAGTACATTTACCTCTTCTAAATTTTCCCAAATCAAAAACTTGTCTTACTAAACATGTCTTAACTTTAGTTTTCCTACCCATTGCAAAAAAAAATCTCTTATTCAGGTCATAGTAGTAACCCAAACATGAGCAAAAAACATGGATGATGAAATTTCCATCTTCAAGACACACATCAAAGATCTCGATGAAAAAATTCTTGGCCTCAGTCTTCAAATTATGACCTTCAACAAGAGATGACATCTAGAGTCCTCTTTTGATACTAGGTTTTCTTCTTCCAATATTTTTTATGGGCTAAATCTTGATTTTACTTGATTCCATGATGTAGATCTGACTGGATGGATCTATAAAGTAGAACAATATTTTAGACTACATAATAATTTTGATGCTAATAAGGTTTCATTTTCATCCTTTCACTTATAAATTGAAGCCCTTCAATGGTATTATTGGTATACCAAGGATCATGATGAGCCAAGCTAGATTGATTTTTACACCCTCATTTTACAACATTTTGGCCCTAGTGATTTTGATGACTTTATGTGAACACTCACTAAACTTCACCAAATAGGAACCATGAGAGAATATCAAACAAAATTAAAAAAAACTAGCCAATCACACAAAGGGATTATCTAATGAATTCTTTAGAATTTCCTTTGTCAGTGGATTAAAGGATAGAATTTGATCTGAGGTTAAAATGTTCTATCCCAACACAATGATGGAAGCCCTAGGGTGGGCTAAATTAGAATAGGACAAAATCATAGATCAATAGTGATTCAAATCCAATTTTTCTCCATTCAAAAATATAGCTTCATAACAATCTCAAACAATGCCATCCCCCAGAACCAATTCTATCAAGCATTTGACTGAAGTAGAAATGTGAGCCCATAGAGAAAAATGACTATTGTATAATTTTGATGACAAATTCACTCAGGGACATCTATGTGATAAGCAAAATCTCTACCTATTGGATGTGGAATCTCTATCCAAAACTAAATATGGGGAAGATGTTTAGGATATAATAGATTATCTAGAAGAATCTCCACTGATTATGGAACTTGATTCTTAGGAAGACCAACTAGAGATCTTTCTTCATGACTTAGTAGGAGTCACCACCCAAAAAACCATATGAGTCAAGGTTTAATTTAAAAATTTCCCTCTCATAATACTCATTGATTCTGGTAGCACTGATAACTTTATTGACCCTTGAATAACCAAATAGGCTAATTATTTTATCTATCCTTACTCCAAATTTGAAGTCATGATTACCAATGGGGGCACATTAACTTACAAAGGGAAGTTTTGTAATGTGCATATGTCTATTGGATATTATAATTTTCACTTTGACATGTTTACCTTGCCCTTAGGTGGATGTGATGTTGTTTTGGGAGCCCAATGGTTATGCACACTTGGACCCATCTTATGGGATTTTGTTGAAATTTGGATGTAGTTTTTAGATAATGGACAAAATCATACATAGAAAGGCTTACAACTAGGATCCATTAACATCATTAGTTCACATTTCATGGAAAATCTTCTTAAGAGGAATTCACATGGTGTCATTACCTAGCTCCATTCCATGCAAATGCAATCATCAATGGTCTCCACCCCTCCTTCTGATCTACAAACCATTTTACATAGGTATGAATATGTTTTTTACAAACCACTAGGAATACCACCTTCACAGCCAAAGGACCATCATATTCAAATCCTTTTTGGAAGCATTCCTCCCAACATTAGGCCCTATCTCTACCCATTTCAACAAAAAATTGAGATTGAAATGCTCATTTGAGACTTACTAAAGCAAGGCATTATTCACCCTAGTACCAACCCATATTCTTCCCCAATTCTCTTTCTATGGAAAAGAAATAGGTCATGGCACCTCTATATTAAATTTTATGCACTCAATCACATAACCCTCAAGGATAAGTTATTTATATTTATTATTGATGAACTTGTTGATGAGCTTTATGACACTCTTTTTTTCTCTAAGTTGGATCTCTACTCTAGATATCACCAAATTTAGCTTCATGAAGATGATATCCCTAAGATATATTTTCACACGCATAATGACCACTATGAGTATTTGGTCATGCCATTTGGCCTCACTAATTCTCCTTCAACATTTTAGGCATTGATGAATAAAATATTTTAGCCATACCTATAAAAATTCATTCTGGTCTTCTTCGATGACATCCTCATCTGTAGTAAAACATGGTTTGAGCATATCCAACATTTAGATCTCAAACTATAACTTCACCATCATATTTATGAAAAATAATCCAAATGTGATTTTGGATAGGATGAAGTGGAGTATGTTGAGCATATTATTTCAGCCTAAGGGGTTCAAGTGGATCTTAAAAAAGTATCTGCCATGACAAATTGGCCTCATCCTCAAACACTCAAGAGCCTCCATGGTTTTTTAGGACTAACTGGGTACTATCATAAGTTTGCCAAGGATTACGAGAAGATTTTAGTTCTATTGATAGATATGTCGAAAAAGGATGCTTTTACATGGACATGAGCTACTGAGTGTGCATTTAAAGAATTGAAACATGTTATGTGTACTACACCTATTTTAGTTATTCCATATTTTCCAAGACCTTCACTATAGATAGGTGATGCTTGTGGTAATGAACTTGGTGTTATTATCCTCCAAGAAGGTTGTCCCATTATTTTCACTATTAAATCCCTTTTTGGGAAGAATTTATCACTCTCTACTTATGAGAAGGAAATGATGGCCATTTTATATGCAGTACAAAAGTGGTGGCCATACCTACGTAGGAATCATTTTTGTATCAAAATTGATCACCATATTTTGAAATATTTCCTAGAAAAATAGGTCTCTACCCCATCACAATAGAAATGGGTTAGGAAACTCATGGGTTGACTATGAGATCACTTACAAAAAGGTAAGGACAATATTGTGGTTGATGCTCTATCTTGCACATTTGTGGACCATGATTCCATTTTAGCTATTTTCATACCTAATGTAAATTAGTTGGATGCTTTACAATAGGGGTATGCCAATTAATCCTCATTATCTCATATCATTCAATAGTTTTCCACTAATCCCTCTACCATACCACATTATTGTTGGGATGGTGCTTCTCTATAATATAAGAGTCATCTGGTGCTTCCCCAAAGCACATATCCTTAGCAAACTATATTTTATGAAATCCATGCTATTCCATCCATAGGGTACTCAAGGTTTATAAATTTTTTTGAGTGGGAATTACATAACTTATTTTAGAAGGGAATGAAAAAGGCAATTCAATAGATGGTGGTTGAATGTGATATTTGCAAATGCAGCAAGGGTGAAACCACACTCATCCTTGGGTTGCTCAAACCCTTACCCATCCCTACCTAGATTTGGATAGATATTTATATGGTTTCATTAAGGGACTCCCTAAATTTGGAGGGAAAATAATGATCTTGGTTGTGGTTGATTGGCTCTCCAAATATAGTCATTTTTGTGCCCTAAACCACTCCTATACTAGTTTCACAATCACATAAATTTTCTTAGACCAAATTTTCTATCTTCATGACATTCTTTCATCCATTATCTCAGATCATGATTAACCTTCACTAGCCATTTTTGGATAGAACTATTTCGATGCTCTAGTACTCAACTAAAGATGAGTTTTAGGTATCATCCACAAATAGATGGCTAGACTAAAATTATCAATAAATGCTTAGAAAATTTCCTTCATTGATTTACCTCAAAATAACCACATTAATAGGCAAATTGGCTTCCCATTACTGAATGGTGGTATAATAACTCCTACCACACCTCAACTAAAATGACCCCATATGAAGCAGTCTATGGTCAAGCACCATCAATGCTCCTTTTGTACACCCCTAATAGTTTATCAATTCAAGCAATCAACACAATTCTCTAAACTAGGGATCAGATCCTTAGCACCCTATGGGACAATCTTCATATGGCACAAAATCAAATGAACCAATAGGTTGACCAACATCATTTTGGGCATGATTTTCGAGTTGGTGATATTGTTTTCTTTACTTTTAGCCATACAAAAAATTCTCCCTAAAACTCAAAGGGAATCATAATTTGGCTCCCAAGTTCTATGGATGCTATAAGGTTCACTAGAAGATTGGTTCAATTGCTTATTAGTTGGAGCTCCCACCTTCTTCTTGAATTCACCTAGTATTTCATGTCTCTTGTCTTAAAAGTGTTCTTAGCACAAACATCAAAGGGAAGACTGTTTTACTAGATATTGATAATGATGGATCCATCCTAATTGATCTAGAGGTAATCCTAGATAGGTGCACATGCCAAATTCACTCCCATTCCATGATAAAGGTGTTAATTTAGTGGCATAAAATATATAAAAAATATGCCATATGGGAATCACTATTTTAGATTCAACACCAATTCCCACATCTGAAGCTTTGAGGACAAAGCTTTTTTTAAGAGGAAGGGGATGTTAAGAACCCATGATACACCTTTTCTTTACTTTGTTGGTATAATAATTTATATGGATGCATATGCTTTGTATGTCATCCCATGAACATTTTGTTTTATCCCACATTCATGGGAAGTAGTAGTTGCTTAGATTAGACTTAGTATAAAAGTAAGTATTGAGGCCAATGAAGGCATCCATGAATTTATTATATTAAGCTTTATTAAAGGAGATTTCCCCCTTAAAAATTCCAATGAGTATGTAATTTAGCCATTGTAATTCAGTTCTACTTATTTGAGTTGATATATTGCTAATTTACATAGTTTATTTCATGTATTTGCAATTATCTACTAACTTGTTTAGGAAGGATCCTCAAAAACTTGTGTCATATGCATCTTAAAGAATGATGCATTCACATCTCAGATTGGCATCTGTACTTACAAAATATTTTATACATTTTGTATATTTATTACATAGATGACATGTTATCTATACTTCTCATGGCATCTCCATGTCTGAGAATTTCAACTTCACCTCTCTACTCATTATTTACATTTATGTCTATCTATTTAATTTCTATAAATTACTAACATAGACATCATGTCATATGCACTCTTTAAAACATTTGCATCCTAAAAAATGTCATTTGTGTCCCTATTGTCTATCTATACTTAGTTTCTTATATGTGCATATGTCATATCTCTTACACTCTTCATAGCATTTTTGTGTTTCAAATCTGTGTTTGTGTCTTGATAAATGATGTATATGTCATTTTTGGGATAAAAATCATTTTTTTGGTTTTATCATATCTAATAAATTTTAATCAAACTAATAAATGATTTCTTATAGGTCTCCTATTTAAATAGAAATGATCAAACCCTAAACATACACATTTAAAAATTTAACTTCAATTAATCATCTTAGATTGATTAAATTTTATTTTGATTTTGATTATGTGTTTGTAAACCAAAGTTACATATAATCTTGCCTCACACCACAAGGCAATATTGGGAATATAAACCAACCTAGGAATTTTGTGTTTAATCCCAGTTTCAGGTTGTGTATGCTCTTCCATCTCATCACAAGAAAACATGGGAATAATAAAAAATTTCACCCCTTTTATTTCATCTTTTAAGGGTTTGGTGATTGTGATTTCATCCCCCAACATTGAGATAAACCATGTGTTTTGGTGAGGTATATAAATTATTCAGGAGTTGTCATAATTGGATAGGTGGTCTTCTTTTTTACTATAATTATGAATTTGTGGGGTTTTATCCTCCAATACCTAGGCCCCAGAAATCACATTTACATCATAGACTTGTACCTCATCATAATAAAAGGTATATAAAGGGTACACCTAGATAAACCTATCTATCCTATCTTAAGGTATTTCAACCATATATTGAATAGTGGTCCAAGGAACATATGATTCCTTAAGATCACCCACTACATACCTTTAGAGGTATTATTAGTGGGATACTAATTGACTACACACCTACTTGAATAATCTATGTTTTACTTGGTGTTTGTATTGGTCCCAATGTTCATGAACCATTTGAAACTGAATTTAATGGCATCTGAAACAAATAAAAATAATCCTTCTGGTTCATATCCATTACATCTTGATGATACTGGTAACTTTGAAACATAAAAAATCCTCTCATCTACTAGTTAAATTCCTCATCATGATACCCCCCATCAAAACCTTAAAGGAACCTTATTTTAGAACCCTGATATTCAAATCAAACCATACTAAAAAAAAGAACTTAGTTAGTAGGTTATGAACCTAACATACATTATCAAACTACCATCTCCTAGTCCATCCTACAAAATCAACCCCATACAAAATATATTCCCCATTAATACCTTGAGCCACATAAGCATGACTTCCCTAAAAATTTAGACAAATTATAAAACCAATTACAAGACCATGATCCATCCTATACTAATTTGAATCTTGAGCCATAAAATCCCCTCTTGACAAAAGTTTGGAAGAAATGGGATGAGAAAAAACCTAAAGTGATAATCCCATAAACAACAAACATGTTATCAACCATAACCAAATCAATACCCTTCTAATTAGGCTCATGAACCACCACTATCTAATCATACCCTATCATTACCAATCCAAGTAGAATTATTTATCCAAGAACTAAGTTTACCCATGTTTGAGAATAAAAAATAAGGGATGTGTGAAGACCTCTTGCTAAATGATGATCAAACTCTTCCACTAAGAAATCAAGGTCAAGATGTTCAACCCATCTTTTATGAACCTATCTATGAACAATCACCCATCTTAGAATGAAGCATTATGCGACCTCCCTTATTTAACTAAACCCTTGTTGGTGAATCTATCTTTGATGAGGGGACCATTTTTGACCAATCATCATTATTGGTCCACCCATATTTGATCAACTAATAGTCTTTTCTTAACTTACACTGTTTAGCAAACCCATCTTTTAAAAACCTATCTTTGACCTAACACCCATATTTGATAATCCCATTATTGACCATCTCATCTTTGACCACCATGGTGAGCACATTTTAAAACCATGTTGTGATCTCCTCCCACACATTGAAACCTCTATCACCCATCACCACATACATCAGATAAACAAGGTACTTGTAGACATCATAATTTCAAATGAATTTCATGTGGACATGTCATTCTTAAAAATATATCAATATCATCATCCTATTAGTTTGATAAAACCTTATTTTTCCAATCTACCTCCTTAGAGAAGATGAAATCCATAAAAAAAATTGCTCATAGTTACATGATGACAACCTCATGACTTGTTTCAAAAGCTATAAATATCTCATCATGAATAAAATATATAAAATCATGAACTATAAAGGCAAATTCCTTAGCCTCCATTAGCAAGGAATCACCTAACCTATCCATATGTGTGTAAATAAACACTCTTATGGAATCAATTAAAAACCATCTATAATGTAATGTGAAAATGCTAATGAAAATTCCATATTTTCCTAAGTTGCTTCACCTATCATCAAGATAGGCTCCTATCATATTCCTTACAAACATCTCGCTACCACTAATCCTTATATTGACACCACTACTCCTTTCCACTATCTTAAAATTTAATGTTCCATACCTATTGATTGGGGCCAAAAAATCACCTACTATCAATTTTTTTACTAACAATCAAATAATCAAAAAAATTATGATTGACATCCTTCTATAAGATCATATAATAGGTTTCAAATTCAACCTTGATACTTCAACATATTCTGATGAGTAAGATGAGTTATTAAATCAAAATCAATCCTACAATCAAAGCAAAAGAATACAAAAATCAACTTACCCTAGTGAAAACATCTTTAAGGTGCTATCAGACGAAAATATAAATAAAAACTAGGAAAATCAAGAAATCAATCTCCCTCCTATGTCAACACAATCATAGGATATCTCTACATCATTTATTACAGACAACATCGATAAAGTATAAAAATTATGATAATCCAAAATGTGACTACTATTATTTATGTAAAATGTGATATTTTTGATACTAATCTCCCTTTAATCATGACACCTATACCTATCCTCAAAATCAAAACATCCCTCCAAATCCTTCACATAACTAACACACATCATCCATCTAATACACCTTCCACTTCACTTTCACTAAAAGTACCCTCTATCATAGGGGCTATGAAAATATCCTAATCTATTTGGAGGAATCCAACTTATAAATCAATGAAGTTGATGATGAAATATTTGGATCTCATAATTGAAGGTTCATATGCTTCTGGAAAAAAATTAAATGATTAATGATTAATAAATAAAAAATCAAAATTAAAATCAAAACATTACAAACAAAAAAAAATCAAATTGGAGAAAAATAATTATCCATAGGTTAAAACCATTTTCATCATGCCTTGGACAATTATCATGATGAAATCTAGTTTTTGACATCAAGTGTAATCAGTTATCTACACATACCTTACACTTGGGGGAAAAATCTACACCATTTATCCAAATTTACTCCATCATCCTTGTATATATCCCATAATGGCCATTTTTATTCCCATTTTGACATTGATAAGGTAGTGAATGAGATATTTAGGCTTTTTTTGGAAATATCATAGTATATCCACATAAAGGTGGTTCAATGACTAAACACATCATTCTTATGTAATGTGGTACTTGGTGGTTCATTACCACAACCATCATCATCATCTTCATCACCATATCGATCCATCCCTAGTCTATCCCTAGTCCTCCCTAATTCACCCATTTGCATATCTAATCCATCCCTAAACACTCCTAATCCTCTATAATTAGCCCATTTCCATCTTTAATCCACTCATTTCCATCCCTAAGCATTTTTAATCCTACATAATCCTAAATTTTCCATCCCTAATCCACTTTTTTCCATCCTTAAGCATCCCTAAAGTATCCCTAATAACCTTCATCCTCATCCTTCCATACTCCTTCACCAAACTTCATCATCCCTCATCATGTTCCTAATCACCCTTACACATCATTTATAATCCTTCCACCCTTTCATCCACCACCATTACCTTCCCTAGTGATATAATAAGTGTTCCTTTTATTTATACCCTAAACACTCCTTCATTACCCCTTATCATCCCTTGTCACTTCTTAAACATATTCCTGAATCCCTTCCATCCCTAATCCATCTTCATCACCGTATCTATACATCCCTAAGCATCCTTAATCCACTCATTTCCATCCCTAACCATCCTTAATCCCACCTATTCCTAATTTTCTATCCCTAATCCACCTGTTTCCATCCCTAAGCATCCATAAATCATCCCTAATATCCTTCATCCTCATCTTTCCACACTCATTCATTAGCCTTAATTGTCCCTCATCATTTTCCTAATCATCATTACACATTAGTTGGAATCCTTCCACCCTTTCATCTACCACCATTGCCTTCCATGGTTATAAAACATGTGTTCTATTTGTTGGTACTGTAATCATTTCTTTATTGCTCCTTGTCATCTCATGTCTTTTCCTAAACATCATCTTAAATCCTTTCCATCTATTACCACTTCCATCCCTACCTCTATAATAATTTTCCCATATTCTAGTATCCATTATAGATAAATAACATCCTAAAATACAAAAACATTTATAAACTCCTAAAAATCCTAAAATAAAAAAATCAAAAGTTTAGAAAATCCAAAAACATCTAGACAATCCACAAAATATAAAAAATTATATAAAAAAAATCTAAAAAATAAAAAGAGATATAAAGCCATAAAATCCAAAAACATTTATCTTATCCTTAGTCAAACTCAAATCCTTGATTGATTTTGATCATCCACTCTAGACTTCATCGAGATATATCATTCCTATTCCATTTCCATTGCATATATTATTTAATGGGGCACCAAAAGGATATCAGTATCGTTGGGATATCACAAATGGATTTTGAATTGATTTACAACAATATGTTTTTGTTGCTTTTGTTTTTAGGTTTGTGTGCTTGTTTGCTTTTTTTTTTGTTTTTATTATTTATTTACATGTTTGGTCTCTACATTAGTCCAAAGACATGAAAATAATGACATCATGATTTTCCCATATCATGGTACATCTTTTTGTGTGCCATATCAAAATAAGGTCTCTTAAATAATTAAAATTGCATGCAAGACTAATGGCATCCCCCCATCCCTATCACAATCCATGTAAACTATTTTTAAATATCATATTCTCATCCACTAGTCATTAATCATATCTAAAAATCCATATCTAACTATCTGTCATCAATCATCCACATCATTCTTCCATCATTTATTATAACTAACTACCCATTAACTAATCATCCTTATCTAACAATCATCCTCATAGCTTAAGTATGAACACATCAATTTTCCATGTCCCTTATCTAATCTAACTTTATCCAATTTAATCTAATATAACCCAATATTATCCAATATAATATAATCACATCATCCTTCAATCCTTATGTTATCATTTGTGGCATCCTCATGCACCCATTTTTTAGATTATTCATTCCCTAAAAAATTATTATACTACTATCAATGCATACATTTACATTAGCTTATCAACTTAATCATATCCATCAACGCGATCATCACATTATCAATCCAAGAAATCATCACAGCTTTTATTATGCTTGCTCATCTAGAATAATCAATTACATTAGTTATCAAGAATCAATCCAAATAAAGTTCTCAACTTCATTGAGATATATCATTCCTAAATCTACCTCCTTACATATATTATTGATTGGGGAAAATCAAAATCATAGCTTCATTAGGATAGATCATTCCTAATATATTCCCTAAAATGTATTATGACTTGGGAAAAATAATAAAAAAATTCAAAACATGTAAGCATTAGCTCAAGTGAGTTAATAATATCCCATCTATATAATCACTTATATCCATCCTTATCATATTATAAGTCATCATCACACTCTCATTCATTTGCTATCCATTATTATCCTTATATTCATCACATCTTGATATAACCCAACTCATTTTTCTTCACTTCCACCATCCATTTTAACCCTCATCCATACATTCTAACATATTTATTCTCATTTAGAGAGCCCACCTATGTCTTTCATACTTGTATGCCCTTTTTAATGCAAATAATCCTTAACCATTCATCATATACCACTGCATCACTAGGCACATACTAATGTGTTCATTAATTTTTTGGATTCATCATTCTTTGAAATTATATTACTACTTACTCCACCTATCCATTCACAACATGCTTTCAAAGAGGGAAATATTTTAGACACTTAAAATTGGACACCCTAGTGTCTATTTTGACCTACTATCATCCAATTCACCAATCTGCACTAACATTGTTTTAATCCCTAATTTCATCCCTAATCTTATAATTGACTAGAATCCATATCCAATATAATATTCACACCATATTATCTATATATAATTTATCATAGACCTATCATGACCTTACCCCATCCCACTAAAAATAAAATATGGATTAATCACACTAATTAATAATGTTAATTAGTTGATAATATAATCCATGAATATTTCATATTTTCATAAATCAATTAAATAAATATTAATCACATCACATTCATATCTCAAATCAATTATATCATCACATCATCCCAAAATACCTATGCTAATAAATCATCAAATCCCAAGTGAAGCCCATGCCTTCAGAACCTCCCTGATTCGATGAAGACTTTGACTCAATTTTAACCCTTAATATTTGAAAAGGACCAATG